>VZQC01014087.1:313180-340614 GCA_009823505.1 Rhizomys pruinosus
TCAAAAAAAAAAAAAAAAAAAAAAAAAAAAAAAAAAAGAAAGATTGTAAGAGCTAGAGGTAGTGGATGGTTGCAGTGAAGCAGTGTTTTCTGGACATGACAGGGTGGTTGCACACATGAACTCACAGTGGCTGATACTTCATGCAGACCTGTGTAGAATTAAGCCAGACAAAATCTAAGCATAGATAGGGGAGGGAAGGTCACAATGTATCACCCTTAGCTGAAAAGTTGTTGGCAGTTAATGACTTCTCAGAGAGGGAGAGTCAGTTTTCTTCAGAGACGTGGGCCCAGAGAAGTCACCCACGCTCTGGTAGATGGTCCTACGCCTATTCACACACTGGCAGCACTAAGTGGATTCAGTGGTTTTAAAAAAAATAAACAGAGCACATGAACTGAGAAGGAAATATGGTGGTAGGAGCTGTGGAGAAATTGAATTTGAACTGATGGGAAAGTGGATTTGATCCAAAAAGATTGTAGGAATTTATGAAATTCTCAAAAAATAAACATTAATTTAAAAAGATAAACAAAAATTTTGGTGCTTCAAGAGACAGTATTAAGAAGATGGCGGCACTGACGCTGCCTCTGTGTGACTCCGCGAAGAAGTGTCAGCAATAAAACAGATAGTTATAAAGAGAGAGAAAGAGAGGAAGAACTCAGAAAGTCACAAAAGGAGTGATAGGACAGCTGAAAACTGTGGAGAAACAGAAGGACATCTCGGGCAAAAAAGAAAGCAGAGTATTTAACAGCTCCCTGTGACTCCCTGTGGGGAAGGAGGAAGCAAAAAACTCCTCCAAAAAGTTTTCCAGTGGCCTTTGTGAAAACGGACTGGCAACCCTACTCACAAGACACGCTTTCACAAGCTTCGACTCTAGTTGTGACTTTTGCTGAGACAGTGACATCTTCAGCAGGACAGGTCAGTAGTAGAGAAGAGTTCCCCTGGGTCAATGGGCCGTGGCCCAGACCATTTTATGAGGGAAGCAACTGTTTAAAGCTGACCTATCCTGGGAGACTGAGAACAAGGAATAATCACAAGCCAAAGAGCCTGAATTTAATCTGCCACAGCTCCAGGAAGAGAGTTCACCTTGGAGATTGAAAGGGTTGGATAATGCTGATAACCCGAAAAGTTCAGGTGGCACCACCCTCAGTGCGTGGAGATCTCATTAACAGAATAATCAGTGTGTGTTTGAGGTGATAGGTTGATCAACCCGTGGAGCCAGTTATTTCCTGTTAGGTTCAGCGTTGTAGATCAGGACTACTTGAAATCCACAACTGCATCCCTCCATCAGAGTGATTCATGCTTATGGGGTTTTGAACGTTTGAAGATAAGTCAGTCTGTATAGATCTTAATGCCACCACTTCTTCCTCCACTCCTGATGCACCTAGGAGGCAACCTCAGGTAGAAAAGCACCCCTCTCAGTGGGTATGAACCAGGGTGTTTCAAGACGGCAGGAAGAACTATCTAACCCACAAACTGCAGAGAAAGCTAAGTGTAGTCAGCAGAGTTCCTTGGTTCACAAGGAAGGTATATTTGTTTCTTTTCTCATTGCTGTGACAAAATACCCAACAAAATCATCTTAAGGAGGAAAAGGTTTATTTCTGCTCACAGTATGAGGGTACACCCCAGCACGGCTGGGAACTGTGAGGCAGCTCGTCACATTGAGACTGCAGTCAGGAAAGTAGTGAGAGAAGAAAGC
This sequence comes from Rhizomys pruinosus, assembly GCA_009823505.1. NCBI lineage: Eukaryota > Metazoa > Chordata > Mammalia > Rodentia > Spalacidae > Rhizomys > Rhizomys pruinosus. The sequence goes on from VZQC01014087.1 coordinate 314,874, forward strand.
TGGTTTTCAGTTCAGGTTCTAACACATTCATTTTGTGACCCAAACCTATGGCATGCCGCAGCCCACATTCAAAATTGATTTTCACTCTTCGGATAAGCTTTTATGGAAACACCTTCTTAGACACACCTAGACATGTGTTTCTCTTGGTGATTCTAAGTCCAGTCAAGTGGATGGTGAAAATTAACCATCACAGAAGGGAAGTGACTAAAGCAAAGATAGTTCGGGCAGCCATAACGCATTTTTCCAATAAAGGCTTAGTGCCAGCATAAACAGGAAAGGAAGGGATCTGCAAGGCTGATTCTGTCCCCTGCTCCCACCACAGTGGGAAACTGCTCCCACCTGGCAGTTTCCAATTTTCAAAGCCCCAAATAGAAGATGCTCCAATACATAATCTTTTTTCCTTTCCTTTTGAGCCTTGGTTTCTTTTTTATTTTAAAATACATTTTTCAATATTTTCACTTTGTCATTTTAAAAAAATCAGCGTTCTTATTTTTATTCGTTCCATAATTTATTCAGTCTTTTATGTATTTTTGACTAATAAGGAATCTTTTGTCTTTTTACTGTTTATTGTTTGGTCTTCTGTGTCCTCTCTTTTCTTCTTTTAGTAGTATTTTTACTGTCATGTAGGTCCCAAGGATCAAACTTGGGTCGTCACATTTAGCAGTAAGTGCCTTAACCAGTTAAGCCATCTCACCAGTCCCAACTTTACTTCTTTTTAAAGTTATATTTAGTTTTATTTTACGTGTATGAGTATTTGCCTGCATGTATTCATGTGTGCCATTTATACATGTGTAGGTAGAACTGGAGTTACAGGTAGTTGTTAACTGCCATGTGGGTGCTGGAAATTGAACCTGGCTCCTCTACAAGAGTAACAAGTCATTTAATCTGCTGAGCTGTCTGTCTAGGCCCCCACGCATTCCTTTTTACAAGTTGATCATCTTAGATATTTGTTGTAAGAGTACAAATATTAATAACACTAACTAATGGGGAACTTATAAACTGCCTAAGAATAGTATATGTACTTGGTTGAAACTAATTAATCCCTTAAATATGTGGAGTAAGGAAGAGAAAGGTTAAAGCGTTGCTTGATCCAAATTTTGGCGTTGAGTGATCAGTAGCAAGCAGATGTGTACTTTAGAAAGAAAAGCACAAAGAGGACTCGGGTGGCTGAGGCAATCAAGAGAATACAGAAACAGGGAAGCTATAGTAGGTTATGGGAAGCCTGCATGATGATTTGACTGAAGACAATATCACTTATATTGGAGGCATGTATATTATGGAGTGACTAGTACATCAGAAACTGCAAAGAGACGCATCAAAAAGAATATATATACTGACACTATATGTTTTACACTTTTAATTTTAAGCTTAAAATATCAAGAAAGGAAAGTGTTTATTTCCTAAGATGACAAAAATTTAAGTGTAGTCCCTAGTACTTTTCTGATATATTGAGTATCTATCTTGTAACAGAACATGATAGTTTTATTTCTTATTTAGATCTCTGAAAAATTATAAGAAAGCAGATGCATATTTTATTTTTGTTGAATTTTTGCAAATTCCTTTTAAATGTATTAATGTATATCTTTATTCCATTTTTGTACATTTCACCTAATAGATATTAATCAAATTTATATAGCCTCCCTCATATGCACCCACCCATAGCCCCCCCCACCAGATTTCATGTATTCCACCATATATGTTAAGACCTATCCAGTCAAGCATTTGTACCCAGATATCCCTTGATACCAGTTCATCCGATGGAGTTTAGTCAGCCTATTTAGAGTTACTCCCTTACAGAAAACCAACTGTTCCTTCACCGCCACAATAATCAGTTGCCAATAGTTCCTTGGTTGGGGCCTGCTGCCCATTTCCCCAGTTCTATGCTGGGATTTTGTCTGATTGAGTTTGCATGAGTCTTCTGCATGATGTCACTATTGCTGTAAATTCATATGAGCAAGTTCCTAGAGGCCTGTAAGACTGTTTCTTTCTGTTTATGTACCAACCCTGGCTCTTACAGTCTTCCACCCCTCTTCTGTAATGATCCCTGAGGCATGGGTGGGTGACGTTTAATATAGCACTCCTATCTGTGGATATGTATTCTGCAGTCTTTCATATAATGTATTTGGATAATATTTAGACCCCTCCCCTATCTGTAGTTTTATTATAGCCTCTTCCCCCACTGGATTTCATGTACTCTGTCATATATGTTAACTAGGTTCCAGTGGATGGTTTCACCAAGATGCATATTTTAAATATTTTAAGCTTTGGAGTAATTTGGCATGTTAAGCTAGAATGATATAAATTACTGTAAATTAATGTTTATGTTTTTATGGTTAAAAACAATGTCTGAGATAGAGGGATTCTTGGAGATCCAAGTTTCAGAGGATAGAACTTAGACCCACTGAGGTTAATTTAAAAACCAAAACCAAGTGAGATCTATCTTCATTTTATGTGAGGACTGTGCTTATGAATTGCTTGCACATTTCAATACTGGTATAATTCTGTCAAAAGTTGGAAGGTATTTCGATTTAGTGACTAAATGAAATGTGGCAATAGCATAGCAAGGTGTATCGTTCATATTCCTGCCTATGTTGAAATTCATTATGTTCTTTTGATTGGTTTTGCACTTACATTAATTCAAAAGTTGCACATAGTCACATTCACAATATTTTATCATCTACATGTTAGATGTCTACAGTTCCATAAAATGTGAGACAATTAGAAAAAAAATGTATTGCTCTTTAACCTCATCTGTCTATTTCTTTTCACTCCAACTGAATGTCCTTTAGTTCCTTGAGTACTGAATGCTTCTGCCAAAGGGCCTCCCCTTCCCCAAATATCCTCTTCACCTAAGTAAATCCTACCTCTAGGGTGCCAGTTCCAGTATCAGGCAATTTCTTAGTCAGTGATTTTCATGAAAGTAGGTTCCTTTTCTTTAAACTAAATCCATTTTTGTTTAAAATTATACATTCATAATTTGTGTTTTATGATTGTTTTATGAGAAAAGACATCATATTTTGCTGATCATAGCATCCTCCATACCTAGCATGGTTCCTAGTGCATAGGAGGTGCTCAACAAATAATTGTTGAGTCAATCAAATAATGAACAAATATCCTAGGTTTTATCAATAAATTCTAATTTAACCATATCATCCCAGATCATACAATTAATCATGGGTTTTAAATTGTAGGGAAGTTCCTCCCAATATAATAGTGATGCTATTATATCTATATTACCCACTTAGTGGGCATTTATAGATCGACCAGTTAGTATTTTAAATGTCTTATATGCACTAGGCCACTTATTTCCTAAATCATATGAAATGGAACATGTTCTTTTTTATTTTACAAGTTGGGAAATTGAGATAAGTCCTGTTAGCAAGAAAAGCTCAGATTAAAATCCAGTCCAACTGCACATTTCATACTCTTAAGGCTAAACTGTCTAGGCCAACCTCCTCATTTCCAGTTGGGGAAATTGAAGCACACAAGGAAAATGGGTTGTCTGAGTTTTTAATTGCATTTAGTAGCAAAACCGGGAGTACAGGCCAGGTACCTTGATTAATAATTTGTAGATTTATCTCACTCTGCCACTGATATCAACTCTAAATATAGATGTTTCTTATAATGGCTTTCCTAATTTTATCTTCAAAAGGGCATCATTTAGATCCAAGTCTCTTTGAGGCAGGAGTTTACTAATTCTTTTTTAGTTGGAAACATAATAAAAAGAGAAAGAAATGGGGGTAATCATCTAGAGTGACCCACACAAATCAAAATAAGAACTATGAAGAAATATGTACATACATCTAATAAACAATAGCAAGTTAAAATTAGTCTTGCCTGTCCATTTGGTACCAAGACCTAACAAGTGTGATCTTCAGTCTTTATGACAAGACTGTGAGAATGATAGAATTGTTATGCTAGTTCTTCTGGTTTTGAATCTCTGTGTGTGTGTGTGTGTGTGTGTGTGTGTGTGTGTGTGTCTGTCTGTCTGTCTCTCTTTGTGTGTATGTATATTTCTGGATCTGAAACCTAGGGTTTTGCACATCCTAGACAATCAGTAAATCACTGACCTACATTCACTACAGTCTCAATTCTATTCTTTGTTATTTGGACAGATGTAGGGAAACCCAGCTCAAATTGCAGGCTGGCTTTCCAATTAGCATGCCTCAGGGCACCATGTGGCCGAGGGTCTGGCCCCGCCCCAAGGAGGAGCAAGCAGCATGGCCTAGGTGCTTGATGCTGGGTGGGGCAAGGTGTTCAGTGGGGACTTATGATTGGTCCTGGGAACTGATGTCATTTAGTTTATAAAAGCAGGCTGTAGCAAGGAATAAATTTGAATTTCATAGTAACATCATCACAGAATTCCCGGCCATTATTTTTTATTAATTATTGCACACACACAGGCTAAGGTAGGCCTGCATTCGGGTGGCCAGTGGGTTGGAAAGAGATTCTTTTGCAAATCACCAATCTGGGTAGCTGGTGTTGTGAGTGGGTATTGGCTGAAGGGAGGCGATCAGCCATCAGCCTGAAATTCCTGTCCAGGCTCTGAGCAGGTGAGAAGCCATGGCCAAGAGTGGAACATGTGTCTCGTGGGTCCAGGCTAAGGGCCTGGGTTGAAAGTATCAGCCAGGCCAGGCTACAGGAAGTAGCCAGCTGGCTTCTGTGCTGAGGGGTCAGCTCCCCATAGCGCTCACAAAGTGGGCACTGTGTCCCCATCCCCCTTAGCAGGGCCGCGTGGTCCCTGTTTGGCATAAAAAGAAAGATTCCTACAGACAGAGACTTTGGGATAGAGATTAAAATAATTCATCCTTTAAAAAAACAGTTCATCCTTAATCATACAGCAAGTGATTGATGAATGTAAACATGCTCTGAACTGCTGATTGAAAAACAGGAGGAAATTTAGAAGGCAAGATACTGGGTATTGGGTGTGATATTTTGTGGCACTGATTCTGCTGTAACAATGGATAGGGTTCTTTTCTTTTCAGGTTCTTACAGATACCAGCTGTTCGTTTAGCTTAAAGTGCTCCTGGTAGTCTGATGGTAGGGTGCATAGCTATACTCTTAGTACTTGGGAGGCTGAGACAGGAGGATCTCAAGTTCCAGGCCAGCCTTGGGCTACTTAGTGAGATAAATCACAAAACAAATCAAAACATGGGGCTCAGTGGTTGAAAACACTTGCTCATTCAGAGGACCTGGGTTCAGTTCCCAGTACCACATTGGAGAGGGGAGGAAACAGTTCACAACTGCTTAAGGAATCCTCTGCCCTCTTCTCAGTTCCTTGGGTACCTGTACACATGTGGTATACAAACAGACAAGCAGACACACACACACACACACACACACACACACACACACGCAAGCATAAAAATAAAAAAACTACCCCCCAAAATAAATAAAACAACATCGATAAACAAACTGACCATCAGATGGTTCTCTACTTAACAATTAAATTATACTTAGTTCATTTGTGGACTCCTAGATAACACAGGAAGTGTTTTATGTTTAAATTCCTGTGTTCATAGAATTTGGCACAACACCCAACACACAGCCAGTTATTTATTCATTAACAGTGAATGTCAGTATTAATATCTGTCACCATATTTGTGATGTGCCAATACAGTTCATGCTGGAAATAAATGTGTTGAATTAGAAACATGACCCCATCATGGGACAAAAACAAAGGTCTTTACAAACTTCAGTGGAGTATTTTGGAAAATTATTGTGTGATCTTGAAGATGTATACTGTAACTCTCTGTCCCAATTTTCATACATGTAAGATAGGGAACAATCCTTTGCAGGGTTGTTATGAGAAAATATAAGTTGTGAGGAGTGGTGGTCACATAGTAGGTAATAAATGATACTATCTTGTATCATTGAAGAGGTGATCTAGCAAGAGAACCCATTATTACTGAAGAAAACGTTTTAGAGGATTCATGTCCTGAGAAGTGTACTTCCAAATCTTTAAAGCCTTTGAAATTATGAGTGCATTTTTGTGGACAAAACTCATTGATATAATTATCAAGGTGATTGTTGCTTGAAAGTTTAGTAGCTACACCTCCAATTACTTTTAAATATAAAAGTATTGAAACAGTGCCATAATCATGTTACGGTTTAAATCTGAATTATCTTTCAAGGGCTCACATGTTAAAGGCTTGGTTGCTAGCTGATTGGCTTTTGGAAAGTCATTAGATCAGTGGATTAATCCATTGATAGATTCATAATTTGATATTATTGGTAGACTATGGAAAGCAGGAGGTAGAGTCTATTTGGAAGAAATAGATTACTAGTGGTGTGTGCCCTGGAAAGTTAAGTTTTGTCCTCAGACCCTTCTGCATCTCTCCTTCTGCCATGAGGTTAGTAGCATTTCTCTGCCTGACACTCTCTACTATGATGTTCTGCCTCAACAAAAATCTCCAGCAATAAGACTAAGTGACCATGGAATGAAGTTGTTGGAACCATGGTTTGAGTATCTTATGATACGTGGTGAAGAGAAAAATATACAATGCATTTGAAATTAGGGGACTGCTTCATCATCTTTTGGTGCTAGAATAGTCTCTGATCTAATCATGAATAGTTTAACTCTTAAATGTTCTTGTTTAAATACCTATATATCTAATTGTGTGTGCTTCATTAGTAGGATCGAAAGGTTATGCCTGGACAAGCTGTCAGCCCATGAAAGAAAACAGCCAGAATTGACTAGAGACCAAGATAACAGCTCCAGAGAAAGTAGACTGTTTTGCTTCTCATCCACCTGTGCCCCTTTTCTAAGCCTAGGGAACAATCTGTGGAAGAGGGGGAGCGGTAGAATGTAAGGGCTGCGATTGGAGTGAATGGTGAAACTACAACAATATAGACTGGACACTCATTTGATCAACTTGATTGAACATACAAGCCCCCCCCCCCCCGCTGGATGGTGGGACCCATGAGCTGTGTGGGTTTGGGCACAACTGCTTGCAAATTGGTTTTACATAAAGTATGCTTGTACTCACAAATTATCACTTATTGTTAAAAAAATGAAAACAAAACAAAACAACAGAGAAAGATGCAGAAAAATTACGGCAGAATGCATGATCTGGGATGGGTAGGGGTGGGGTGGGGGGAAGGGAAGGGGATATATGCCTGAACTGAATTGGAAAATGATGTATGAAATACACAAAGCATCAATAAAAATATATACTTATCAAAAAAAAGAAAAATCTTAAAGATCCTCATTCCTCAGAATTTCCAGATATAAACCCCAACATTGAAAATCATTCAATTGTGAAAATGTAGGATAGTACCAGGTAAAATACCATTAAAGCATAATTAAAGTAGTGGCAATGGAGATAGGTATGAATATTTAAAGCAATCAATTGGATGTGAGATTTGAAGAGAGGAATTGCTGGCTTGGGTTACTAGACTGATGGCAACATTAATTCACTGAGCTAAGGCACATTCAGATGGTATCAAGATCATGAAATCATCTTGAATATGTTTGAGGACGCTGAAGATTGTTCAGGTAGGGATAGCCAGCATATAGCCAGAAATGTAGAACAGGAACTTGGGTGACATTTGTGGAAGATCAAGTGGTGGAAGTGTACTTGTTCTTGTGAGAAGAAGGCCACTCCCTCATATACAATTTTTTCAGCAGTGATAATATTAAAAATCAAGGAAGTGGTTATTGGCTTGTGTGCAGAATGACCTGTGGTTAGCCAGCATGCTAGCCTCTGATGAGCAGCTAAAATGATCTAGGCACATGAAAGTCTGATTTTTTTCTAAATGCAGCAAATAATAAAATATTGTGAATAAGGCAGGAGGGGGTTAGAAGCTCAGAATGTCTTAATTAAAGGAAATAGGGACCATGGCTGAATGGTAAGTAACATAATGTGGGAACTGTGGGGAATTATGGAAAATCTGACATTTTGGGATACCAGGAAAATCAGCATTTATTACTTTCAACAAACAGATTTTACACTTTAAGACGACTGCTTCTCTGCAGAATCCATCTGGACCACAAAAGAAGGATACCATTTGTTTTAATGTCTTTGAAGATGGGACAAACTAGAAAATAATTCCCCAATTTGAGAGGCAAGTGAATTTCCTACATAAAACTCTAGCCCAGTGCTTCTCAAACATTATGATGTACACAAGTCACTTAGAGATCTTGTTGAAATTCAAGTTCTGATTCAGCAGAATTGGCATAGCACCTGGCATTCAGGATTCCCAACAGGTTCCCAGAGGATGGTAGTTAATTCTGCTGATCCTATTCTAAGTGTTATTGTGGTTCAAAATTTCTATACTAATTTGACATTGATCAGTGCATTTGTCTCGGACAGGATATCAACTTTTTGCAATTCTTTTCTTTTTCTCTATGCTGTTTTGTAATGTAGCTTTACATGTTGAATCTAAATATATTTGGGCTTTTATTTTGCATATTTTCCTATTTAACTTTTTAAGAAATTAATTTTTGTTTCATAATATTATTGTTCTGTGAGGGGTTTCAAGAAACCTGGTCTCTTACCAGAGATGGTTTGAGAAACACTGCTCTAGACAATTACAAACTGTTTATTTGAGAGATATAAATTCAATTAGAAATGGTCTGAATTCTGTTACAGATGATTCTAAAGCAGTATTTTAAACTTTTCTTTTATTTATTCCATAAACAATAACAAAACTCAGCTAGGTAACATTATGACAGTTTCACCATACATTCAGTCACAAATATTTAAAACTTTTCAACAAGAACAACAAAACCAGAGGTGTTACAAGAATAATTTACAAGAAAATCTATAAAACAGCAAGAAGCTCACAAATGTTCATTTTCTTTTGCACAAGATCACTACACTCTTTCACAACATGTTTTCTGTTACAAAATTCCCAACAAAAGTGTATTTTTTTCTTTGTATTGTGGTTTCTAAAACCAGAAACTTTGAAGTAAATATCCTTTTATTAACACCTAGTGGTGCAGAAAAAGGAAAACTCTCACATACAGACACTTCACAGCACTTTTCTAAGAAAAATATACACTTACAAAATATGTTACAAATTGGCACACTTAAAAATATACAAGATTTTGTAGGCGTCTTAAGAGTGATCCTTAAGCTTTATAATTCAATCGACTCTACAGATTATTTATAAAGCTTAATTCTAAAAGAAAAAGGCAAACAATTTCTTAATTTTAAAATTGCAGTGTCATGTGTCAAACAGAAACAGGTTACATTCATATAAAGGGTCTCTAAATGTTTTTACTTTAAATTTTCTTAAATGCTTAAGGGACTTGGGGAAGAAGAAAAATGAGGGATAATCATTTTCTTTAGCACCATAAATCATTTAACTTACTCAAGAGGTGCATTCTGTTCTACGGAAACTAAAGACTAGTACATTCAAAACTCTGTAGGCAGCAAACTCTAGTCAGTGCTACAGGTATCCTAGTAGAGCAGCTTAAGATTTCTACCCTCCTCACTGGGAGTAAAAAGGCCTCTTCTCAGTTTTCATTCAAGCCTTTTCTTTTGTGCTATAAAACCAGGCATCTTTCAAAGAGGCAGAATGATTTAAATGTCTCCCTTCCTTCCTTCCTTCCTTCCTTCCTTCCTTCCTTCCTTCCTTCCTTCCTTCCTTCCTTCCTTCCTTCCCTCTTTCCTTCTTTTTTCCTTTTTCTGATTTTTCAGAGAGGATCTCACACTATAGCCCAGACTGGCCTGGAACTCACTATGTAGCCCAGGCTGGCCTAGAACTCTCAGCAATCCTCCTGCCTAGGATTTCAGGCATGAGCTGACATACCTAGCCATCTGTCTTCTTTTTGAATGAGATATCCTTCTGACACTCAGAAACTCCTGAGCTTGCTGGATGGCAGATATCCTTTCCATCTAATGTGGATGAATATTTCTTCAGTCTCTTTAGCATTTCTTTACCCAGATAATGATTTTAAAGCCTTCTTCATTCCTTAAACTTTGTATTATCTCTCTTATAGCGTCCTTTCCTAGTGCTTACCTCTTAGCTATGGTTCTCAAACCAAGGGTACATCTTACATATCATGTAGCTGCAATGGGATCTCTGCTTCTTGACTGTAGCTACTATTTAATGCTGAGTGAAAAATGTGCCTTAAAAGGTAGCCTGAGTACTGTCATCAAAATAATCCCATAATGTTTGAGGACCCTCAAGCTGATGATAATGTTTCCCAAGTTAAACTATTTTTTTTTTCACTTTTACTTCGGCCTTGAGAAATCTTTCTAAAATCCCTGGCCTACATTATGTTGACAATATCCCTATTTGTTACTAAAATGTTTGATTTTGATACTAAATCTTCTAAATATAACTACTGGCTTAGTGGATTTTATGATTAGAAAACAAACAAAACTCAATTTAGTTTTATTTTATAAAAGGAGATTTTTTTTTTTATTGATGGGCAGTCATTAAAAAAAAAAAACCTGAAACGGAAATGAAAATTCTTTAAATGTGACAACTTTCAGTCATACAGGAGAAAATAAACATTTCTAGTTCTAGCAAGGGCCAGGACTAGCTAGTGATCCATTCACCTCTTCGGTGTAAAAACTCAGCTCTAACTCTTCATTTCTTGGAACTGTTCTGACAGCATCTGTAAATTGAAGATGTGGTTGATCTCCATCACACTAGTTCAGTTTGGTAAGAGTAAGCTTGGCTAAGAGGTTCTTGGAAATGATTTTTCTCCTTTAAGCAGTAAACACTAATTCAAACCCACTAAAATGGAAATTCACTAGAACTGCAAGACCTCACATGAAATAACATGGGATGCTAGCTAGAGTTGTTTACACCATTTGAAACATCCTTTATGGTTCTCTCTTATACACAGACACACACACAGACACACACACACACACACACACACACACACTCACACTCTCTCTCTCTCTCTCTCTCTCTCTCTCTCTCTCTCTCTCTCTCCTTTCTCTCTGTCTTTTGTCTTCTCCATTCCCCCTGAACACATACAGATGCTTCCCAGCAAGGAAAAGAGTCAGAGAAGGTAAAAGTTTAGTCACAAAAGCCCACCTAGCACCAAGGATTTCAGGGAGATGGCTAAAGAAAGTGATGATTAAAGTAGTGCAGGAGGTTTGTAAAGATTTAGGAACAGGTAAGGCCTTAACATATAATTGGACAGAGCAGCAAGAAGTCAGAAGGAAAATCTGTGAGGAAGCAGCATATTGTGAAGCAGCTGGTATCTAAGACACTGGAGAGGCATAGAGGACAGTCACTATCTCTTCTTAAAGATCTTGAAGGAAAGAAGTTTTTAACTTTTGCTTGGTTATCTGACTCTCCTCTCTCTCCCTTTCTCCCTTTCTCTCTCTCTCTCTCTCTCTCTCTCTCTCTCTCTCTCTCTCTCTTCTCTCTCTCTTGTCTGTGTGTGTGTGTGGGTGTGTGTGTGTGTTGAGTGATTAAGAATGGGAAGATAGCTTTCTGAACTTTCAGACGAAAACCTTCTAGTTGAAGTTCTTAGACTCAGTCAATTTGGAAGATGGAATATAAGATCAAAAAGGAATAAAAATTCTAAGACCAATGACTGAGATAAAAAAAAAGAAGAAGAAGGGAGGATACCATTTTCGGGAAAGGAAAGATTAAATGAGAGTCTATTGAAGAGGCATTAATAGGAAGCAGCTTCTCGGAAAGGAGAGGTTAGAAGGGAGTAGTAATCAGAAATTTTTGGTCAAGGAAAATCCAGAATTTCTGACATGAAGAAATCAGTGACAGGGCAAAACACTATTATTTTCACACGTTGGTCCTCACTCCACTAAGGCAGCTGGTTGAATAAGAGATCTCCAGTAAGTTTGGCCTACTATCTTGTGATAGGAAGAAAAAGAATTCTGAGAGCAGAAATGGGACCAACAGAATGCTAAGTGCTCAATAATGCCGAGCACAGTGTACTGATGAGAATAAACATGTCTGCCTTGGCCTATTGCTCACTTCTCAAATTCACTTTCTTGTTATATTTCAGTACAAAACGACTGGTTACAAGTCACTAATTTATATGTTAGAAACATATAATGCACTGCAGGCCAATAAAAAGGTGCTAAAATGGCAATTCTCTTTGGAGAAAGATATAAACCATGCCCTAGAATTGGCCCTTAGTGGGCTCCATAGGAGCAACTGAAAGAGTATCCACTCCAAAGGACTCATGATAGTAAGTTCTGACAAGGAAATTTTTCCAAGAATTTCAGGCTATCCTACCCCATTCTCAACCCATTTCTCCAAAGCTGAACTGATGCTTAAATAAACAACTGCTCTCATATTTACTTTTATAGAAACACATTATACTCATAGAACATATTCTTTATTTCTTCTTTAATTTCCACTTTTTTTTTGGTTACATAGAAAGTACTCCGTTCCTATAAGCCAGCAGGCGACATTGAGGTCTGGAGTCTTGGGGATCACAATACAGGCTGAGTTGGTGATTCCAGGCCAAATTTCAGCTGCAAAACAGAACAAACAAAAACAGAAACAAAACAAAGACCAGTTCCTAAGAAGCAGCCATAGCATTTAGTACAAACAGCTAGCTAGTGAGGAACAGAAGAAAGTGTTCTGGTTTGATTACTTTGTCTTTTGGATGGCAGCTGTAGGGCAGGAGACTTGTTTTCATCTGGTGCCTTTCTACTAAGTAATTTTCCGGGGCTCACTGCACAGAGTGTCAAAGCCCAGGAATGCGCCTGAACTAGCCTCACGAACTTCTCCTTACCTACTCATTCCCACAGACAAAAGAGACTGATGCTGAAAACACATACAATCAAGATCATGGGCTCGTTTATTTTACTACCTAGCTATAAGTAGTAGAGTAAGCTGGTGAAAAGAATCATGGACTGGGAAGTGTGTATATTCATATACGTGATAAGCTCCCTTCCATTTCTCTCTGACTACTTTCAAAGGTTGCCTATTTGTGACTATATTTAGGTGTCAATAACTAGGTAGGTTGTTCATATTTTTTAAAAAATTTCTTTTTGAAACAGCTTCCCTTTTTTGTTAAGTACCCTTTTTCCCCCACCCACTTATCCTCCACCCTCCCACCCCAGCCTATATATTCACAAGTTAATAGGTTAGCAACAATATTAGTAAGAATAGTAACAACAACAACCAACAACAACATTAATAATATTTATCCCCTATATCTGAATAGCACTTTATGATCTACAAAGTGCTCTCACATCCATTATCTCATCTGTGCCACAATGCATCAGTTGTCAGACGCATAGGCCTTCAACTGTGCAAGGAAAAGAGATCAAATGTTAGAAGTCAAGTGGTGAATAAAGGGGAAGAAAAGGCTAGGAGTGAGGGATGCTGGAACTGTGAATTTTTTAAAGAAGTAGTGGAGGGGAGGGCTGAATTAAAAATGTGATCTTAAAAGACTATTAAAATTTGATATTTATATTTATTGTAGTCATCCTCAGACTAAGTACAGATGGCCTAAATTAGTTGCTTCCACATATTGTTCAGCTTACCTGATCTTATATGTATTTAACTTATAGGAAAAAAGTTTAGTCAATTTGAGATGCCTTTTAAAAAATGACATTGGCATTGCAAGATTAAACATTTAAGGAACAGTAAAGCCATGTTAGGAGTGCACTTTTGACAAAACTGGAATAAAACATTTAGGAAACTACTTAAATAAAAGCAATCTATGTATTTCATTTATCATTAGTGTCAATTTTATAGATATTTTATAATTTATCCCAGGCTATTATAAAATATATAAAACTGAGATATAAAGTATCAGCAATATAACTTTGCACTTTAAATAATCTTCCGCTACAGATTTTACTTTAGAAACAAACTTTCAAAGCAGCTGTTTTATTTTCTTGTACAAGGTTCTGTAAATGCATATACTTAGGTCCATGATGGTCTTAGCTGTTGTGACCTTGAAACTTTTCCAACATTTTAATCCTTAGACGATGGAACAGACAAATCTTTATTGTGCCTTGTTTAGCTGTTCATGTTTCACACAGGATAGTAGAGATTAAAACATTAAAACAATGTATGTGTGTATGTATATATACACATGTATTACATGTGTGTATATGTATCTAATTTTCACTAATGAGCTTTAAAGTGTGGGGTGAATCTGTGAGATGAGGTAAGGAAATTTGGCACAATTCAAACAGTATCCTTTGTTTTGGTAAATTGTGTAACACAACATATTTTTCCACTGTGATCTACAGGTGCTAACCACAAAAGTGGGGGTGTTAATAGCAAGAGTCACTGGAATGTTTCTAGTAAATTAACAGGGACAAGCTCCCCTAAATACTCACAACCAAATGTTGATATAGAAGTAAAACTATATACAGTACAGTCGCTTGTTTGTAGTTTGACACAATGTTTTCCATTTCTTCCGTGTGGGTAAACAGTGCATAAACTACTTGTGCAACTGTATGACCTTTAAAGTCTTTTACATAAAACATCGGATTAAAGTTTGTGTTCAAAGACTTATTCCCACAATTTAAAATTCTTTTCTTTAAGCACTTACATGTCAACATACATACCACAAGGCTTATTTTGAAAGAAATAAAACACAAACATCAAATGTCTTTCTGGAAAATGTGAGTCTCTTCTTCAAACACAGGTAAAACCCAAAATGCTGTTTCTGCTTTTAGGAGATTGTAGTTGGAATCCCTGCAGAAAAATCAAAGAATTTATGCCATCTTAGTTAGCACTAATGTATGTCCCACAGAGGGATCATACAATCTAAATAAGTTAGCACCATACTAGATGTTGTATGATGCAGAAAGACCGATATAGCAAGGGTACCAGAAAGCACTCCTAATAGTGTTCGTAACTAATGCTCTTCTTCTTTAAATGATCTTGGCTTTTTGTCTGCATGACTTTTTAATTCTGTTGTTCAACATCTGTCTTATTGAAAAGCCCTTCCACTCCCAAAATCATTCAAGAGCATATTTTGATTCTATTTTCTTAAGTAAAAATTAATGCTGAATAGAAGAAAATTGTCACCTTTGTTAGAGCTTATCCCTAGCCAACGGAGAACAAAGTCTCAATATTCTGGGTGGCTTAAAGGTACAGGGATTTTCATGCGCTTTTTCCTTTTCTTATTTATTTGAAAAAGAAAGGCCTGGGACAGAATCCTTCATGCAAACTTTGCCTTTCAAGAGGGAGATATGAGGGACTGTGGGCTCAGCAGGTAGTAGGAAAGCCAAAGGTGCAGAATCTCAGCCATTTTGGTGCAGTATTACCTCAGTTTTTCAAAAGAAGCTGTCCCAGCCTCATCCTTGTGGACCTGATCTCGCTCCATGTGCTTTCCCTTACATTTCTCATCTCTCAGGGCCTTTGAGCTGGATTTATGACGATATAACTTTTTGTGCGTCGGTCCATTATTGCCTAAAGTGCTCATGTTACTATACTTTTTATCAAAGAATGTAGATCGAGAGTCGTCATTATAAGCAGCCATGTCTGCGTGACCAGGACCACCTATTGCTGCTTTCCCATTGCTTTTGCTCACACCTTTGATTGACCTGTGATTCTTAGCAGCTCCTGTGGACCCACTGCTAACTTTTTTCTTAGATTCATGTGGTGTCCCAGCCAATATTTTGAGGGTTTTTAATTTTAAGCTGTTGGAATCAGGGGAGTAGAATGTGTTGGAGTCCCCATGGTGTTCCATGGGTTCCCAAAGGGGCTCTATGGAAGCCATCATAAATCTCTGTACATCTGCCATACCAGAGGCAATGTTGGACAAGATATAAGAAGGCTCCTGAAATTCCCGTTGGTCATCATCCAGAAGGTTGTTGGTGTTAGTGCTTGCATTCATGTTGTTCCAGCCTGCCCTGCTTTCCTTCCCTAAAGCCCAGTCTCCGGAAAGTCCATTCTGACTTGGCATTTTCATAGGGGCCACAGGGCCACCACGTTGGATAGATTCAGTCGGTGTCTTTCCACTGGAGGATATGTTGTTGGATTGGCCCCCACTACGGCCAAGGGCAATTTGCATTTTCTCTCCATTCATGGCACCCACATATTTCCCTTTCTTTGTTGACTTAGGGAATTGGCGGGAGGTTTTGCTGGGTGGCTTTTCAATCCCTTTGTTGTTGGCTTTTGGGGATTTTTTCCTGGTGTTTTTCTGTGAAGAACTTTGGTTCATAGCTCCGCTCTTGCCAGGTGAAGTTTTCTTTCTTGACTTTGATGCTTTGTTGTTGGTACTAATTTGACCAGCTGAATCATTAAACGTTGGCAGGCAAGGGTTTTTTTGGAGCAGGCCAACAGAATCCTCATCATTGAACATGTGGAACTGAAACTGATGGTTATTTAATGTAAATCCATCATCTGCTTGGACTTGTTGTGGAAGGGTACTACAGTCCCACTTGATTTTCTCCATGCTGCCCAATGGTCCTGGGACACCCTCTTGGAACTCCTTCATTGTTCCTATTGCTTTGATGCTCTCACATCTGGCAATCTGAGGGGAAAGACTTGGAGTGTCTGGTGGGGACATCTCTGAGAGAGAAGAGTGGCGGAATTTGTCAGGAGTAAAGTTGGAGATATCAAGGAGGTCAGTGGACTCCTTCAGTGGTGCTATCTCATCGATGCTCTGCTGGATCACCAGTTTTGGACTGCAGTGGGCCAGGAAGTCATCAGCGATATCATCATCACCATCCTTTTCACATGATTTCATGCTTAAGGAACAATAATTGCTTGAACTGACAGAAAGTGGGGTCATTGAATCAAAGCTAAAGAGCCGACCATCATTATCCATATTGACTGGAGCCTGCTGGAAAGGAAAGCAGATATCTCCATTATTAAAGTGACACAGTTGATAAGAATCATCAGACAAAAGCTGGGAGTCCTGCACCGAGGCATACAGAACCTTGTTGCAACTACTGCCACCACTACTGAGGCAGGCAGAACTGTACGGTATAGCTGTGAGATTATTTTCCATGGAGACTACTTGGGAGGCTTCAAATTCACTAGATTGGTTGGGAGATAGCTCCCTTGCAACTTCAGTTATGAATTCTTGAGGGCATGATGTAACCTTGTTGGGCCACACATTTCCATAGTTGGTTCCTTCAATTTTGAAATTATGAGATGATGGTTGCAGCTCAGAGTCAGAGGATGAGGGCAGCACACAGTCCTGAGCAGACTGGAGAACTACAAATGATTTTTCTGTTTGAGTGAGGCTAACTTCATTTTGCTCTGGAGAATGGTTGGTGAAGTATGAGATACTAGTATTGTTTGACAAGTCAGAAGCATCTAACAATGTTTGCAGATATCCTCCAGGGATAACCGGTATATTCGTGGCAACATTAGTGGATGACAGAGGCATTTCAGAAGAGCAGGTGGTTGGCAAGAAAGTAGAATTCTTGGCAACTTTTGTGTCATGAAATTCAGAGAGATGAGAACTGTTTGAGGTTCCAGGAATGACTTCACTTTTTAAATTAGCTTTGGAGGATGGGTCTTCCAAGACAGGGCCCATTTGAACAACTGGTTTGTTTTCTTGTCCGGCTTTTACTTTTTTCGATTTTAACCTAGCTTCACTTTTAAATTTAATTTTGTTAAGCACTTTCCTCTCTGGCCCCTTAAACTCTGTGTCTTGACCTTTGACTTTCAGTGAGTCAGGGACACTGAGGTCATTTAAATGTGACCCATTGGCACAGCTCGGGGCAGCAAGAGGTGCTGACTTCAGTGTAGCTTTTAGGCCTCCTTCTTCTTTGCGATTACTTGCTTGTCTCTGGTCACTGCAGAATGAAACCTGCTTACTATTTGCTGAACTTTCCATTGATTGGATTCTTTGAATCCTGTGTCTGTTGCCAATCTTAGACTTTCGTTTACGAGCCGGTGGCAGGAATGACACCTCAAAGTTACCCGATTCAAAGCTTTGCTTTTGGCATGAGGGTGTTTTGATGGGGTCTGCATTGCTGTTTCTCTGTCTTTTCTTCTTCTGCCAGAAGCCCTTCAAAGGTGACAGTTTGGCATACTTATTGAGCTGATTCTCACTCAGATTTACTGTTGTCTCACTGGCATCGACCTTACTTAGCTTCACCAGCATATTCTTCTCACCTTTGAAGCGATTGATGATGATGTATTTGATAATAACAGGAGGCTCCTTACGGGTTACTTTTCTTCTCTTTTTGGGACACCATTCGTCATCATCTTCCTCTTTGGAACCACCCGGCGCCCATTCCTTCCTCTCATTTACTTTTTCTCCTTCCAGTGAGTCGACATCATATAGATAATCTTCACTGTATCTGACTTTTCTCTTGGCTCGTAGCCCATAGTTCTGCTGGGAGGATGAGCTGCCAGAATTAGTGTCCCGTGCCATATAGCGGCTACAGTCCTTGATATCCCCCATGGCATCATATGAGACCTCGATGAAGGAACTGTCATCACCGAAATTCCCAGATGTTTCCAAAGAACTAGCAAGATCGCCTTGCTTTACATTCTTAAACTGCCCTGCCTCAAGCCCACTGCATGGTTTATTTAATGCAGGTTTTTCTCCATTATCTTTTTCATCTTTTTTCTCTATACCTTTGTCTTCAGGCTCTTCTTCTTTGCTTTTCTTCTTGTCCAAGTTTTTATCTTCCTCTCCCCAGATGATGCTCACGTCAGGGACCTTGAATTGGGAAAGATCACCACTCTGCTTGAGGACTCCAGTCTTAGATTCTCGCTTAGGACATGTAGTAAAGACGCTGGGGAAAAAGTTGAATTGGGCATCTTCCTGCATCAGAAGAGTGGTCTTGTCTCTAACATTGTCCTGAAAAGACTCATATCGAATTTTGAGAGAGCAGACATCACTGCCCAGTGTTGACTCATCATCATCAAACATATAATTATCCACATCTTCTTCAGAGAAAAGGTTAACAGATAGTTCATTCTTGGAACAGAGGTCAAGCAGTTCAATCTTACTCTCACTAATGAAAGTCTCGAAGTAACCCCAATCCTGATTGGAATTTGCAAGCAAAGCTTCCTCTGTATTGCACTTATCTAGCAGCAATGCCTCATAATAGCTTTTCTGGGCTGGATCTTCCAAGTCAATGTCAGGTTTCTCTGCTTCTCTTCTATCTCCTGCCCTTGGTTTATGCAGGGGGAAGCCTAAGAGCTGGTCTGAAAGCAGCTGCTCTCCATACTTCATGTTTTCTCCAGCATTAATGCACTGAATCCCTATATCAGAGACTGCACATGTTTCATAATCCCTATTTAGGTCGCTGACTTTCAAACTGATCCCTGGTTCAGGATCTACTGCCTCCTTGGATTCCATGAAGCAACCCAAGCAAGTCCGGCTTGGCTGCATGAGGCAGTCCCCATTCAGAGCTGACATGCCTGCAGGCTCCATTATGGCAAACGGAGCTTTCTCGCACTCAGTGGGCAGTGACCATGTGTTTAGGCCTTTCGCAACTCCAGATGTGAGGGAGATGGCATTCACAGAAGAACTATTAGCACCATGCTCAGGTGCTTCCATCAGGCCCAATGGAGATGGAGGGCTCTGCATACAGGGTTTCTTACAAGGCAGAGGCAGAAGACCCCTAGGAAACATCAGAGACTCTTTTTGTACCACTGGTATAGGCTGGATTGGCGCAGCCGCTTCTAGAGCTGCAAAAGACTTCATTGCCACATCCTGATCCTCTGAGTCTACAACAAAAAAAAAAAGGAAAGAAATGAGAGGAGTAAAGTTAAGGGTCTCAGACAAGACTCATTAAATCTCTATCCCTTCATCAGTTTCTGGCACCCTCTGTTTCTCAGCTTTACAAATCACATGCTTATCCTTGAAAAAACCCATGTTAGAGAAATTCCTGATGAATCTAAAATATCTAAGTTTTTTATCAGAACATACCTATAATTAACTGGTAATTCTGAGGAACTACATTTAACAGGTGATTTGGAAGAGCAAAGGGGTTTTATCTGAGGACTCTCAGGATCCTTCTAGCCCAGTAAAAGATTTGGTAAAATAAAGTTTATGATTTACGTCAATCTTAAAGACTTTCTGAATTCAACCTGCATCAACTTTGTATGCAATGAAAATCCATATTACTAAGAAAAGACTACCAGGAAATATATTATATACTATAAATAAATTATCTTACTGTTTTCTTTGACACCATTAATCAGATTGTTTTCTCCATTGGCTGAGGCAGCAGCAGCCTTATCTTGTTGGTTATCCATGAATGTAACTTCTTATTGTTTCATTCCAACTTCAAATGCTGTCCAACCTGCACATTTCAAATATATAATGTTGGTCATTCAGTTTGTTGTGTTTTGTATTTTACACGTTATTCAGCTACAGAGTTTTAAAAGGCTCACTGGGATATGGCTTCATTACTTTCACTATTTTTGCTTCAGAGCTTACACCATATAAATTAATTTAAAAACTCACTTCATTCACACACTGTAGATCTTTTTTTTTTTTTTTAATTTTTTTTTATTTATTTCTGTATGTGTATCAATGTACTGTCTGCATGTAGGTCTGTGCACCTGTGTCGTGCAATGCCGCGGAGGTCAGAAGAAGGTCTCGGATTCCCCTGGAGCTGGAGTTCTCCTGGAATTGGAGTTTCAGACGGCTCTCGGCCGCCATGTGGGTGCTGGGGATCGAACCCGGGTCCTCTGTAAGAGCGGTCGGCGCTCTTAACCGCTAGGCCATCTCTCCAGCCCCAACTGTAGATCTTTTATACTCCCATACTATTCAAAACTGAACCCCACAGAAGCTGGTAAACATACATCTTCCTCCAGACGGTAACAAATTGAATGTAATCATAAATGCACAGTTAGGAAGGATCCAAAGTAAAGTTTAGGCCAACTTGAAACAAGGTGTGTGAGCATGTAGTGATTAACTTTGCTTGCTTTATTTCTATGTGAAATGATAAGATCTTCAAAAAGTTGCTAATTAATAAATATACACCCATATACATCACACTTAATTTATCTGTGGCATAAATTTGATTGTAAATGTTGAAAGAGGTGAGGATTTCTTGCTTTCTTGACTCGTATGACCTCTATTGAATTTTGACAAGTACTCCTTTAAACTCACAGCAAGATTATTTTGATTGAAAAGGTCACAGCCTCATCAGGTGCTTTACACATATCGTAAAAATATCTGTTTCTCCTCATTTCTACCCACCTACTTGGGTAGTAGGCATATAGAAAATGATAAATGAGTACACTTGAGATAAAGGTAACCACCATGTGCTACTAGCACATCAACAAATCCTTATTCATTTCAGCTAATCTCTGTCCCTAGACAGTCTTTCCAGCCAAGTCTCTAAATTTTTATTAAAAAGCATTCATTAGGGCCATGTGCCACTACACACTTACAATCTCAGCATTATGGAGAGAGAAGCAATTTTGAGGTCAGTATAGTATACGTAGTAAGACCCTAACTAAGAAAAGACCCACAATTATGGGACTTCCTTTCCTTGTACTTTTAGGACGGCCCATTCCTTCCCACCCTGTAGGACTTCTGTCTACTCTGTGATCTTGCTTCTCTGAGCTGCTGGGTAGGCATACTCTGCCTCACCCAATAGGCCTGGCTCTTCAGGCTTTCACCTCCATATGCTGCCAGACTTCCCAGCTCTTCTTTTGTTCCCCCACCTGTCAGATTAGGCCACCTACCTCCCACCCTATAAGCTACTTGCTGGTTTGGCATCATGCTTCCCAGCACTTCCAGGTTGACCAGAACTTACTCAAGGTAAGGCAGTTAGATGGTGGGTTGGGGGGTGGATTAAGGCAGAAGACAATGGATGAAAGATCCAGTAAAGGGTTTGCTGATCCTTGGATAGTGTCAATCATGCATGCAGTAGCAGACTCTCGAAAGAATAGAAATAGAGCCTGCAGCCCTCAATAACAGTTCCACAAAAGAAAACAATATCACACATTTCTTTTTATTTTAGCCTCTAAAATAAATAGTGTACATACCTACATTGAAAGAAGAAAGATGATTTAAAAAAAGACTCAACTAATAAACTATTTCAAATGCATAAGTTCCAATGCAGAAACAAAAGTAACATGAAAAACCATGACAACCTATCTTCCCCCAAATTATTAACCCCATAATAATGAATCCTAAGGAGAGTGAACTAGAAGATCTTACTGACAATTCAAATGAATGACTATAACCACATTCAGGGGCTGGAGAGATGGCTCAGTGCTTAAGAGTGCCGACTGCTCTTGAAGAGGACCCGGGTTCGATTCCCAGCACCCACATGGCAGTCTTTAAGCTGGGTGTGGTGGCACGCTCCTTTAATCCTAGCGCTTGGAAGGCAGAGGCAGGTCGATCTCTGTGAGTTCAAGGCCAGCCTGGTTTACAGAGTGAGTTCCAGGCCAGCTGGGAGACCCTGTCTCAAAAAAAGACAAAAAAATGTTCAAACAACTCAAAGGTGACATAAATACATTGGAAGAACAAAAAAATAAAGAGCTAAATGAAATGCAGAAGTCATTTCAAGATATGAACACCTTTTTTAATTCTGTGTTTTTAATATTTTTACTGTACAACATCATGAAGAATTTCTTTTTTTTTTTTCTTTTTGTTTTTTTTTTTGGCTCTATCAATTCGGTGTTGTATAGGACTCTTATACCTTGATGGGAATCTATTTCTCCAGGTTTGATATTGAAAGCAGCAAGAGAAAAATGTCCAGTCATTTACAAGGCAGGACCATCAGAATAACACCTGATATTTTTTTACAGAAATTACTAAAGTCAGAAGAATCTCAAGAGACATATTTCAAGTTCTGAAAGACCATAACTGTCAACTCAAACTATGACACTCAACAAAACTAGCTATTAAAATTTATGAACACAAAATAATCAGAAAAACTTAAATGATATCATAAATTGGGTCTGAAGAGATGGCTTAGTGGTTATGAGCACTTGCTGCTCTTTCAGAAGTCCTGGGTTTGGTTCCCAGCACCTACATGATAGCTAACACCTGTAACTCCAGTTCCAAGGAATTCAATGCCTTCTTTCAATGCATTACATGACATGGATACACTTAAATACATGTAGGCAAAGCACACACAAATAAATAAATAAATAAATAAATAAATAAATAAATAAATAAATTTAAATGGTATCAGAAATCAAGTGGACCTGACAGACATTTATAAAACATTCCACCTAAATAATACACAATTCTTCACAGCATCCCATGGAACACGGACTCAGAAATAACTCCATGTAACTATAGCTACCTGTTCTTTGACAAAGACACCAAAAATATAAATTGGAGAAAAGAAACCATATTCAACAAAGGGCTCTGGGAAACTTAGATTTCCAACATGCAAAAAAATGAAACTATATCTATAATTCTCGTCTCACACAAAATTCAAATCTAAATGGATCAAAGACCTCAACATAAGACCTGATGCTTCCCGGAATCTAACAGAGGAAAAAGTAGGGAGTACATTTAAACTTACAGGTACAGGTAAAGACTCTCTGAATATGTGTTCAGTAGCACAGGAAATAAAACAATCAATAGATCGAGGAAAGTGAAATAATGAAATCTGAAGGTACATGGATAGAACTAGAAAAATTATACTGAGTGTGGTCACTCAGGCCCCAAAAGACAAACACCACATGTTTTCACTCATATGAAGTTCCTAGCTTCATTTTTTTAAATGTATGTTTAACATGGAGTACATGTGGAAACTAAGAATGTAGAAATGGGCCAGTGGTTGAAATGATTGCTTTGGGGGGGGGTGGGTCAGTAGAATATGAGCAGATTGAAAGGAGAGAGTGGGAATATTAAGGTCAGAAGGCCTCAAGCAGATAGTGAAGAGATGGGGAAATGAAAGACCAAGGGAAGGAATCCTTAACAAAAATGAGGTGTGTATTAAGAAGCTTCCTTGGAACATACAATCTTGAAATACAAGTAAAAATAAAATAAAACAGGATAGTATAATGATGTAAAAGAACAAGCAGGGTGGAACACTGGGAGCTAAAGGTTCAAGCAGGGATGGAGACAAGGTGGTGAAGGAAAGGAAGGATGGAGTTAGGTGAAGTAAAACTAAGAATGTGTGGAGAAGCTTTATTAAACATCACTAATTTGTGAGCTAATGAAAAATATAGTAGTTTTAAAAGGAGTTTGAAGAGAAGAATCCACATACCCTGCCCTGAGAAGTGAAAATCTCAGTTCAAGGCACAGGTTACCTCTCTACAAGTTATTGGCCAAAAAGGTCCCAGAGGCTCCAAAACAATACAGGCAATTGGCATTGCTCTGGATTGCTTGCCATAACCAGATGGCAAGACCCTACTGCTGTGGACACAATGTACTTCGGTTGCACGGCACAGAGAAATCAGTCTTGAACTGACCATGAAACTTGATGGCTAGCTTTCATAGTCCTAAAAGTGCTATTCAGGCTGTTGGGACATGAGACAAATCAATGGTCTGATCCAGAGGTGGACCCTGAATCTACAGGGTTTTGCTAGGCAAGACGTGGCCACTGGTACAATAGTGGCATGGCTGTTAATGAGGATAGACAGTTGCTCTCTTGATTGGATTTGAGGCCTGTTCCACAGGAGTGATTTCAAACCTAGTATTGTAAATGTGGTTAAAACCCATGCCTAGGGAAGTTATAGGCCCTAGGGGAGGGTCTATTGATGTTATGTTTGTAAATGGTCATGTTGTCAAGTTGCTTTCTTTTTTTTAAATTTTATTTATTTCTGTATGTATAGGAATGTACTGTCTGCATGCAGGTTCGTGCACCTGTGCTGCGCAATGCCGCGGAGGTCAGAAGATGGTGTCGGATTCCCCTGGAACTGCAGTTCTCCTGGAATTGGAGCTTCAGATGGTTCTCAGCCGCCACGTGGGTGCTGGGGATTGAACCCGGGTCCTCTGTAAGAGCGGTCGGTGCTCTTAACCGCTAGGCCATCTCTCCAGCCCTATTTATGCTTTAATTGTAGACTTGTGTTGCTTCCATCCTTAGTCAGAGAAGCTTCTTATTTCAGGGAGTAGTGGTTAATGCAGAGATGCATTACTGTTTGAAGTGCTGAGAATAAGTGTCAGTGAGTGTTCAGCCACAGATAGGACATCTATATCAACACTCACTGCCCACAGCACAAGGAAAAGTGTAGAAGAGGGATTGGAAAGAATGTAAGAGCTGGAAGATGGAGAAGAGTGATGTGAAATGCTGTTGACATGGCTGTTACACACATAAACTCACAGTAGCTGTGGTTACCAAAAAATATCTGCACAAAATAAAGCTAGTCAACATTCCAGCATGGATGAAAGGGGCTTATGAAACCCAAACCTAGCTGAGGAGCTATTGCCAGTTGATAAGTGCTGGGGGAGGAAGAGTCATTTTTCTTTATGGGTGGGGCCACTGGTAGGTTGCCTATGCCTTAGTGGATAGCCTCACGTTCATGATCATATGGGCAGCACTAAATGGACGCAGTAGGTTAAAATTACATAAATAAGTAAAATTATAAAAGTATAATAAATTATAAAATGAGAATATAAAGTTGGCAGGGACTTGAGATGAGGGTTCTGGGTAGTACTTGGAGTGGGGAGTAGGGGGTGAATATGATCAAGAGACACTGTATAGATGTATGGAACTTTTTTATTTTTTTTATTTTTTTTATTTTTTTTATTAATTTTATTTATTTCTGTATGCGTGAATGTACTTGTCTGCATGCAAGTTTGTGCACCCGTGTCGTGCAATGCCGCGGAGGTCAGAAGAGAGAGTCGGATTCCACTGGAACTGGAGTTCTCCTGGAATTGGAGCTTCAGACGGTTCTCAGCCGCCATGTGGGTGCTGGGGATCGAACCCGGGTCCTCTGCAAGAGCGGTCGGCGCTCTTAACCGCTAGGCCATCTCTCCAGCCCC
>VZQC01014087.1:341323-358728 GCA_009823505.1 Rhizomys pruinosus
AAAAAAAAAAAAAAAAAAAAAAAAAAAAAGCGGGTAACAGCACTGAAAAAAATTCTAACACTTCTATATGATACAGCCTATAAGATGCTTTATCTATTTGGGTCTATTGTAAAAAATGAAATAAGAAATCAATATTAGTAATATCCCCAAATGTCAGAAGATTCTACATTTCTTCTAACATCTATATATATCTGCCAAAATGCCCTCACATTCTCACCAAGTTCTGACTTGGTGAGAAGCCAATGAATCATGTATACTGAGGAAAAGAGAGAGGAATGCTCAATTGTTATATTTACACGGAAAGAAAGGCCAGAAATTTAAAAGTTAGAGTAGATTAGCACCAAGGAGGACTCATTTACTATAGAATCAGATGAACAGCCCTGCCTCTCTATGAGAGGAAACCCCATCTTTCAGATGGAGCCATCCTGCCATCACGGGTTGCAATGTGCATCTTTTCTTTTCTTTTTATTTTGTTTATTTGTAACTGAATTTTTGTAAGTTTTGTACAATATATTTTGATCATATTCTGACCCCCTCCTTTATTGGTGCCCTTCTTATAAGCCCCCACCAGTTTTCACGTACTCTGCCTGTTGATACAAGTTTGTGTCTCCAAATGTCCTTCAGTGTGCATCCAGTCAACTGGAGCTTGGTTAACTTATTTATTTTCTCACCCTTAAAGAAAAACAACTCTCCCTCTCCCAGTAGTTATCAGTTGCCAATAGCTCCTCAGAGAATGTTGGAGATTCTGAGTCACTTCCTTACTGTTATGCTGGATTATTGTCTGCTCTGAGTTTGCATGGTCTCGTGTGTGCTGGTACCATTGCTTAAGTTCATATGAGTAACGTCCCAGCTGTCCAAAAAACTCTGTTTCCTTGTGGTCATCAACCACCCCTGGCTCTTACAATCTTTCTGCTCCCTCTTCCACAATGGTCCCTTGAATCTCGAGTGGTAGAGGTTTTATATAGGTGTCCTATTCAGAAGGGATAAGTTCTCTGAAGTCTCTTTTTCTCTGCACTTTGGCCAATCATGCCTTTCTGGGTTAGTCATCACCTGTTGCATGAAAAAGTTTCACTGACGAGAGTTAAGCACTGTGTTAATATTCCTTCTGCTCCCTGTTCCACTGAGTTCCCTGAGCCTTAGGTGTTGAGGTTGCACTGTATTTGTGTAACATAGGGCTGGACACCTCACAGAGATTTATTATCTGCATTTGACCAGTTGTGGATCTTGGTAATAGTTTCCATCTGTTGCAAAAAGATTCTTTGATAAATGGTGAGAGGTACACTTGTCTGTAAATATGAGGATGCATATTTAGAATACAGTAAAAAATTACATTGGCCAGGGGCTGGAGGGATGGCCTAGTAGTTAAGAGCACCGACAGCTCTTACAGAGAACCCGGGTTCGATCCACAGCACCCACATGGCGGCTGAGAACCGTCTGAAACTCCAATTCCAGGAGAACTCCAGTTCCAGAGGAATCCGACGCCCTCTTCTGACCTCCACGGCATTGCACGACACAGGTGCATAAACGTACATACAGACAGTACATTCATACACATACAGAAATAAATAAAAATAAAAATAAATATTTTAAAAAAGAAATTACATTGATGTAGAGATATGGAAAAAGTAGGATTTGGTCTAGGGTCTATAACCTCCCTAGCCATGTATATTTGGCTATGTTTACAGTACCATACATGAATTCCCTCCCGTTAAGTAGGCCTGAAGTTCAATTAGACAGCTGTTGCTTACCCTCAAGATAAAAATGTCACTAATAGAGATTATTTGCTGTGCTTGTCATTGTGGTGGTTCATAGACTTTACAGCTCGATGGAATCATCAATTGGCTTTCTCACTTGGGATTTTGCACAGTATTTTCTGATACTAAGGGAGCTGGTTTTCAGGGAGGAGGCTTCATTCTCCATTCCAGCTCAATTATTTCAGATCCTGTGTCTGAATTATGTTTTGTATTCAGCAATAGGGTTTTACAGTCAAGTTCTGACTGTGTCAATAGCCTGTGTTATTTTGGTAGTCTCTTGAACTACCCTGACCAACAACTCCCCCTGTCTGGCAGTATGTTTTTGTTATACAGCCTTAAGGTATACACATGTACACACACACACACACACACACACACGCACATCTATATAGCTTGTGTCTTTTTCAGCAGGTTTTTGGACTAATACATGTCCCTCTTGTTTGTCACACCACCTAAGAATTATTTATCTGTCCTCTCTCTCTCCCCCTGTATAACCCTCCTTCCCTCACCAGTTAAAATATCCTTGATTTCCCCATTTCCCCCATAATATCTGTCTCCTACTATCCGTCTTCTTTTGAGCACCTTCTTCACTTTTACCCTATAGTTCCCTTTCAGTTTTCTGGCTTTTGTGGTTACATCAGGATTTATACTCACATCTAAGGATTTGGAGGTAAGATCCACAAATGAGAACACATGTCACTTGTTTTTCTGAGTCTGTTACTTCATTTAACATAACAGTTTCTAGCTCCTTGATCAATAGAATGTCAGCTGTAATTACTCCTCTTGATCCTCTCCACTATGTTATCTTAGTGGAAACATGATAATGGACACATTATATATACGAGTGTATTGTTTGCACGCGCGCGTGTGTGTGCACGCGCGCGTGTGTGTGCACGCACGTGTGTGTGTGCACGCACGTGTGTGTGTTTGTGTGTGTGTGTGTGTTCCTGTGTCCTGCAGTGCCTGTGGAAGTCAGAAGAGGGTGTTGGATTCCCCTGTAATTGGAGTTACAGATGATTTTTAGCTACCATATGGATGCTGGAAATTGTACCTGAATCCTCTGCAAGAATATCCAATGCCCTTAACCGGGGGACCATCTCTCTGGTCCCTAACACAGTATTTGTAAATTTCAGTGATTTGGTGTCTTCTGGTCCTCTATTTCTTATAGCCAATTGTAAGGAAGTCCATTATTACCACCAGGAGGGTAAAGATAAAGAAAAAAGGACTATGATACCAAGGTCATAGAAAAGCACAATGACATCTACAAAATGAACTCAAATCTCTGATAAAGAAGCAAGGTATTTTTATCTAAAAAAAAAATCACAAAATGTTTTCTCCCTAATTCTTGTCACTTTTAAACCCCTGCCCAAATCAAAGCTGTAGATACATATTCCATGTTATTGGCCTGTATCCCCTTCAGGATAATATAATAATGAACCATTGTTTCAGCCAAGTATAATAATACTTACAATAATAACTAATGTTTTATTAAATATATAAAATAACAATACCTTTAAGTATCAGTAATTATCTGAACATGTCAGACACGATAACATTAGTTCAGGGACATACAATTATAACTTTACTCCTGGTTGTTATTTCTCTAAGAAAATAAATTTCCAATAACAGAAGAAGCTTACCCAGTACTGAGAATTTAAAGCTCTTATGTAAAAGAAATTGATAAGTAGAAAAATACTTTGGCAACAGACAAAGGAAAGGAAATTTGGAGTAGGGTGTTGGGGATGGATGAACTGAGAAGGTGAGAGGAAGATAATGAGTGTGCTCTTGGTGGTAGCTTGAATACAGTTTCAGACATTACATCATTTTCAACAGATGATCACTTTACAAGGTTAATTCGATTAGGTTACCATTTTCTTTCAAAATGGAAGACTGTGTACCACAGGTATTAACTTAACGATTATCAATAGTTTAGATATTTATTTTTCTAGAATTAGAAAGCTAAAATGAGAAAACAAAGTCCTTAGTGTTTAGCAGTACCAATTTCTGAGCTACCAGTTTAAATCAACTCAACCAACTTACTAAATAGTACCTGCGATTATGGTATTTTATGAACCACTACAGTTGAAAAGACAGATGAATAAAACTAGATGCTTATTCTCAAGGT
Source organism: Rhizomys pruinosus (assembly GCA_009823505.1). NCBI lineage: Eukaryota > Metazoa > Chordata > Mammalia > Rodentia > Spalacidae > Rhizomys > Rhizomys pruinosus. The sequence goes on from VZQC01014087.1 coordinate 345,203, forward strand.
ACTCAGTCTCTAGTAAGGGAATTCATGCCATGTACAAACTCTTATATGGGTATAATACACAAAAAAGAGAGGCAGAAAGTTTCTACAGATGTCCATAATGTAATTATTCTACTTCTAAAGAGAAGAGAAATCAGAGAGGGCTTCACTAAAGGCAACAGCATTTGAGCTTCACCTTGAAAGATGATCTTTCAGGAGGTATGGCTGATGGAGTATAGGCAATATAGGCTGAAAAACCTTCATGAAATGCCGTGAGTCTCTCACTTAAGTCTATTATCTAAACAAGTACTATAAAAATTATAGGCCCAATGACTGGCCTTATACTGTTCATTTTGCCTTACACACAATATTCTTGTAATTCAATGTTCAACTTCTTAATTTATTTTCTTTTTAAATTCTGTTCACCTATTACATTCCAAAAATTCTTCTTATATTTTCTTAATATGTGATGATTTGCTTCTAAGTATCTTACACGTGACATTCTCCTGCCAGGAATGCTTTAACCCTTTCCCTATTTTTTCCTTTTTCTTCTTCACCTCACTGTCTTCTTCCCTACTAAATTTTACTCTGATGTATTTCTTGATTCGTACCATATCTAACAAAATTAGTCTCTGTTCTTTAAGTTCTCAAAAAAAAGAAAACCTTTGATCTCTTCTGTGCTTATATGCAGGCTTCCCTTCCCTCGCCTGATCCCACAACGGTGTTCAGACCCTTGCTCATGCGTGGGCCTCAGCTGCACCTAGAGAACGCAGGTCCTCTGAGCAGAGGTGAATACGATGGAAACAAATTCCTGGGAGACTGTGTCAGTGGACAGCTCATTTAATAAGGAAAAGGGAATCATTTGTACAACCAGTTAGGAGAGGAAGGCCTTGCTCAATGGCAGTTAGGGAGGGAGTGGCCTGGGGCTAATTCCGCTGATGATTTCAGGAAGGCATGGAGGGAATGAGGAAACAGAAACTTTGTTACTGCTTGCAGGAACCTAATGCCTAAGGCCATGAGTGAGCGGCCAAGGAGGATAGAGATCTCCTCCCAGGTCGAAATGGCTGAACTCCTGCCAACATCACAAAGAGGCTTCTGGAGTCTCAAGCCATGCTCACTGTCCCGGGTGGGCACCAAGCCTCACACAAGTCCCACACTTATACATTACTTTTTAAACAAATTTTTATTTATTTATATTTTTATGTGCATGCATGTGAGTGTGCTCATATTATACAGTGCCCGAGGAGGACAGAAGAGGGTGTTGGATCCCCTGGAACTGGAGTTATGGATGGTTCTGAGCTGCCATATGGGTGCTGGAATTTGAACCCAGGTCTTCTTCAAGAACAGCCAATGCTCTTAACTGCTGAGCCATGTCTCCAACCCTTTATTACTTTTTTAAAATTTAACTTATGTGTATGAGTGTACTGCTTACATGTAGGTTGGTGTACTCATGTCATGCAATGCTGCTGAGGTCAGAAGAGGGCATTGGATTCCCCTGGAACTGGAATTAAAGATGGTTTTATTTATTTATTTATTTACTTATTTATTTATTTATTTATTTTGGTCTTTTTTTTTTTTTTTTTTTTTTAGCCTAGGTCGCCCTGTAGCTTCGTGGCTGTTTATGGAACACCTCTGTAGACCACGGTGCTGCCGTCCGAACTCACCAGAGATACGCCACGTGTCTCTCATGCCTCCCAAGTTGCTAGATTAAAGTGTGTTCTTTTTTTTTGTTTTTTTGTGTTTTTTTTTTTTTTTTTTTTTTTTTTTTTTTTTTTTTTTTTTTTTTTTTTTTTTTTGTGTGTGTAGTTTTCTTTTTTTACTGTTATTGTGTTTATTCCAATTCTTTGTACTGTCTTGCTATGCTAGCTTTTTGTTGCCCTCATGTTTCTGTTTATCTAATGCTTGCTGGTTGTGTGTCCAGGATTATTATTCGTAGGTAGGTGTTTTGGCGCTTCTCTTCCGTTTGGAACCTTGGTTATGTTTTCTGTCCTGTCATATTTTTATTTTAGTGTTTCAGTTTACTGTTGTTTTTCTCATGGTTCCGTTCATCTATTGTGCGTTCGTGCTGTGGGTGATGTCACGATTACCGCTCTCCTGGTTGGGTCCTCTTTTTTGTCTATGATTTTGCTTTTAGTTTTTGGTCGGTGTTCTTTTTTCTTTAATCCACATAGGCCATCTCTCCAGCCCTCCTTTTACTTTTTAAATATATGAAATCTCTAAAAGGGGACTATTTTTACAGTTGGCAATCAGCTTGTATATTAGGCCTCTGGCTTTATGGGGTAGTATTGTACTTTCATCTTCTATTGTAGAATTAATTTGTTTCTTAGAATTTTTAATGTTTGTTATTTTTTTTTTTTTTTTTTTTTGTTTTTCCAAATGTAATTGATGATTTTTTTTTTTTTGGTGATTATATTTTTTAGTTTTAGTTATTTGGAGTATTTGATAAGGAACCTCTGTCTAATAATATAAAGGAAAAAAGCTAAATCATGGAGTAATTCAGAATGACATGACAGAGTTTTGAGTAGTGGAGATTAAGACCAGTGAAAGTGAAGGAGACAAAAGTAGGTGGATAAGGCCAGGTACGGTGGCTCATTCTTTTAATCCCAGAACTTCAGAAGCTGAGGCAAGAGGATTTCCATGAGTATGAGGCTATTCTGGGCTTTATTGTGAGTTCCAGGCCAGGCCCTAGGTACAGAGTATGACCTGTCTCGAAAAAGGCCAGGGAGGTAGTTTATGAGATAATTCTCAGGTGTGCAATGGAAATAGATAAGGAGCAGGAAATAGAAATGGAAAGAGATATTAACCTTCAGCAGAGTTCTATATCAATAGAGACTTGGAAAATAATTTAGATGTTACAGTCACCTGAAAGTAGTCAGTACATAGGAGAAAGAGGTCAAGAAGTTAATAGATGGCTATGAAAAGAGCACTGTGAGTAGCTGGGTCCCAGGCCATATTAGCCTCAGAGGTCTACACACAGGGCATTAGTGTGACTAAAGCAAAGGGAATACTAAGACTGTAAGGTTACATGGCTAATGAAGAAGCTAACCTGGGCTGTATCTGTCACACTGGAAAAGGAGCAACTGACCAGTAGTAACCTGTTACAGATAGGTTGTCTACAGGTTTAGTCAGGGATCACAATGAAACAAGAAGAAGTACTGTTGTAGCAAACTGGTCCACAGAAGGTTTTCTAGACTAGCCCAGCTTGCTCTGTTTGTAGCCCTTCTTCTCAGGCCAGTTCTACTTAGTGGATGAAAGAATTAGCACAAAGTGGATTGCATTTTTAGCCATAATTCTACTTGGTTAACTACATTTTCTGATATATACTAAGACTTCAGGGCTGGAGAGACAGAGACGGCCCCCTAGCGGTATATAAGTAGAGCACCCGGGACTAATGCTCTCACAGCGGACCTGGGTTCGATTCTCCAGCACCCAACATGGCTGCTGAAAACGTCCCTAAACCCAATTACAGGAGAAACTCCCAGTTCCAGGGGAATCACACCCCTTCTGACCTCCTCAGCGCATTTGCCACTTACATGGGTGCCCACAGACCTACATGCAGACAGTACATTTCATACCACATACATTAAAAAAAAAAGACTTCAAGAATTCAGGTTTTTAGTTTAGAAGTACTACTTAAATAATCGCTCAATTATTTTTTACATCGATTTTGTGTGTGTGTGTGTGTGTTGTGTGTGGTGTGTGTGTGTGTGTGCCAACATGTGTTTGAGTACCAGTGGAGGCCAGAAGTGTTTGTCAGATCCACTGGGACTGCAGTTACCGTTGGTTGTGAAACTACCCCACAGGGTTCCTGGGTCTTCTTAACGAATAGCAAAAAAGAGCCCATCTCTCCAGCTCTTACATGATGCTTTTAAGTATAGAAAAAATAAAATTTAAGGGGGCTGGAGAGATGGACCTAGCGGTTTTGTTTTTTTTATAGATTTGTTCGTTGACTGATTCTTCTTTGTTGTTTGTCATGTTCTTCTGTGCATTGGAGGAACGCTGTTTGCGATCTCCTAAGCTTACCCTATCATGTTCGGTTTTCCGTAGATGATTTATCCGTTCTTGAAACTCTTCCATGTTTTTTCCATGCTGATGAACTCCAGCGTCCTAGGGGGGAATCCTGAATACACTCTTCTGACCCTCCGCGGCATTGCACGACGTGGGCACAGACCTGCATGCAAGAAAGTACATTCATACACATACAGAAAAAAAAAAGAAAAATACATTAATCAATTATACAAGTTTGTTTTTAAAGAATGTTAAGGATAAGAAGGTCATAAAATGATATAAGGAAACTCTAAAAGATGGTATATATTTTAAAAATCCAGCAGTACAGTAATATAGTACCTGTAATAACTATTTCCAAATTAATTATATCTGCCTCTGATTTAAATATTTCAACTGTTAACTAGGCTAAAAAAATTAAAATCACATGCTCATTTCACTGTAAAGTGGGTTTTTGCTTACTGGTTTTTGTTGTTTTTATTTTGAATCATTGATACACATTTTTTAATGAGTTTTCTGAGTATCTTCAGACAAGTTCTTCTCCTTCTCTTCTGGGCTTCCTTCGTTATAGTTATTATTTGTCATTATCTAATATTTAGGATGTATGGTGGGCTTGTTAGAGAGATTGTGTTCTGTTCTTGTCGATTCCAATTAACTGTGTATGAACATGAAATGTTGAATAATCCATGAACCTTGACCAGAGTCCAAGTCAAAGCTCCAGAGTGAGAGTGGACTGTTTTACCTCTATCACCTGGCCCCTTTTCTAAGCCTAGGGAACAACCTGCGGGAATAGGGGGCGTGTAGAATGTAAGGGCCCGCGATTCGGGTGTGAATGGATGGTGAAACTACAGCGATGAGTCTGGACACTCATTTGATCTTCTTGATTGAACAAACAACCTGTCACCCCCCACTGGATTGTGGGGCTGTAGGGTTTGGGCACAACAGCCTGCCAATAGGTTTGCATGAAGGATGCTGTACTCATGGATTATCACTCATAAGCTAAAAATGAAACAAAAAAAAAAAACACTTGAAGAGAAAGATGCAGGATAGTTATGGCAGGCCAGAATTTGCATGATCTGGGATGGGGGTGGGGGTGGGGGGGGAGGGAAAGGGAAATAAGCCTGAACCCTTGAATTGGAAAAAAAAGTATGAAAGCCACCACAAAGCATCAATAAAAGACTAATTATAAAATTAATAAAGATGCGCCTCTTACTTGTCTGCTCTTGCTATGATGTTTTTAGTTTCTCCGGGGGGGTTTTATTGTCAGTACACTATCCCTTTATGGCCAGCTAATAAACCATCTGTAACTATAGTTTCAGTGGATCCAATGCCCTCTTCTATTCTCTGGGGGCATTGCACGACCTAGGTACACTTACATACTGTAGGCATACACTCATATACATAAAATAAAATTAAAATAAAGGTGGCATTTATATCTGGATTTCACTTTAGTCCAAATAATTTTATAATTCATTTAAATAACTTTTATTTTTTATTCTTTTCTATGTTGTATATGTGTGTTCCTGATTATAGCTACATCATGTGCATCCAAGTGCCCATACAGACCAAAAGGTGTTGGATCCTCTGAAGGGGATATTAAGGGTGATTGTTAGCTGCCATGAAGGTGCTGTGTTCTCTGCAAGAACTGCAGGTGCTTAGCCACTGAGCCAATCTCTCCAGGCTTCTTGTTACTTTCATTTTTTTAATGTGGCACATATGAAGGGAATTTTAATCTAACTTTTGGGGTTTTCTGGGGAGGACAGTTAGTACACATTCTGAGATTAATTCTTGCATTCCTATTGTAATTTGTCATGGTACCTTATCTATTATCCTCCTGATTTTTTACTTCATCCCTTGTTTTATCAGATCCCTGATAATTAACAGGTTTGTTGGCTGATAAAAACTCTTTTTTTATGCCACCTTCCTTCAATTTTGGCAGCTACCAGTCAAAGTGGGGGTAGGAGAAGCTCTTTGCCATTAGAATCCTGAGCACAAATGATAGTGCCTGCATTTTGTCCTAGCTTAGTGGCTCAATATGTAGGACTCTCTTCATCTCTTCCTTTCTTCTCTGATCATATCTGTAGCAATTTGTGGCGTCATTCTAAAGAGATTTGCAAATAGACCATAAACCATTGTGAAAGTTTGAAAGTAGATTTTAAAATAGAAATTAATTATGTGTTAAAAACCTATACAAAGGCTAGGAAGAATATCATCAAGATCTGAATTAGAAATTGAAGGAACAAGTTGATGAGCATATGGGGTCAATATAGAGCATAGTCTTCACTCCTAAACATCCATACTATATGTAGCTCAACTTTACTGGCACATCCTAGAGTTTCTTTGCCTTTGCAAAGGAGTTTTATTTTCAGGCCTTTCTACCTGTTTTTTCCCTCTGTAGTGTAAGGAATGATTGTAGAGGAGTACAATCATAGTTTGTCAGATGAATCTTTCTAAAAAGACTCCATTTTTTTCTTGATGGTAAACTTATATGCATAGTATAATGGCACACTGAGATCAACCTGCAATGCCTCTATTGGTATATGCAATATAGTGTGTCCTTGGAAGGACCTCATCACTGAGCATTGTACTTAATGAAGATGAGTGTTTATNCTAGGATCTGGGAAAAGAGAAGAGAGGCAGAAGATTGATAGGGCCTTGTAGGACCTCAGTAAGGAGCTTGTATTTTATTCCAAGGACATTTGGAGGCTACTTAAAGATAATTTTTTAAATTTTTATTTCTGTATGTGTATCAATGTACTGTCTGCGTGCAGGTCTGTGCACCCGTGTCGTGCAATGCCGCGGAGGTCAGAAGAGGGTGTCGGATTCCCCTGGAACTGGAGTTCTCTTGGAATTGGAGTTTCAGACGGTTCTCGGCCGCCATGTGGGTGCTGGGGATCGAACCCGGGTCCTCTGTAAGAGCGGTCGGTGCTCTTAACCACTAGGCCATCTCTCCAGCCCCCTTTTACTTTTTAAATATATAATATCTCTAAAGACTATTTGAAGTTGCTCAGCTCTGAAAGGCCTGGCTTAGAATATGCACTCTATAAAATGTTCTTAAAATAATGTTGAATGCTATGAAAAAATGGAAGAGATTTTGGGAACAGTAAGTATGTGATTGATAAGAAAATATGTCTAATAATATAAACGGAAGCTAAATCATGGAGTAATTCAGAATGACATGACAGAGTTTTGAGTAGTGGAGATTAAGACCAGTGAAAGTGAAGGAGACAAAAGTAGGTGGATAAGGCCAGGTACGGTGGCTCATTCTTTTAATCCCAGAACTTCAGAAGCTGAGGCAAGAGGATTTCCATGAGTATGAGGCTATTCTGGGCTTTATTGTGAGTTCCAGGCCAGCCTAGGCTACAGAGTATGACTGTCTCGAAAAAGGACAGGGAGGTAGTTTATGAGATAATTCTCAGGTGTGCAATGGAAATAGATAAGGAGCAGGAAATAGAAATGGAAAGAGATATTAACCTTCAGCAGAGTTCTATATCAATAGAGACTTGGAAAATAATTTAGATGTTACAGTCACCTGAAAGTAGTCAGTACATAGGAGAAAGAGGTCAAGAAGTTAATAGATGGCTATGAAAAGAGCACTGTGAGTAGCTGGGTCCCAGGCCATATTAGCCTCAGAGGTCTACACACAGGGCATTAGTGTGACTAAAGCAAAGGGAATACTAAGACTGTAAGGTTACATGGCTAATGAAGAAGCTAACCTGGGCTGTATCTGTCACACTGGAAAAGGAGCAACTGACCAGTAGTAACCTGTTACAGATAGGTTGTCTACAGGTTTAGTCAGGGATCACAATGAAACAAGAAGAAGTACTGTTGTAGCAAACTGGTCCACAGAAGGTTTTCTAGACTAGCCCAGCTTGCTCTGTTTGTAGCCCTTCTTCTCAGGCCAGTTCTACTTAGTGGATGAAAGAATTAGCACAAAGTGGATTGCATTTTTAGCCATAATTCTACTTGGTTAACTACATTTTCTGATATATACTAAGACTTCAGGGCTGGAGAGACGGCCTAGCGGTTAAGAGCACCGACTGCTCTCACAGAGGACCTGGGTTCGATCTCCAGCACCCACATGGCTGCTGAGAACCGTCCATAACTCCAATTACAGGAGAACTCCAGTTCCAGGGGAATCTGACACCCTCTTCTGACCTCCTCAGCATTGCACTACACGGGTGCACAGACCTACATGCACACAGTACATTCATACACATAAATTAAAAAAAAAAGACTTCAAGAATTCAGGTTTAGAAGTACATACTTAAATAATGCTCAATTCTTTTTGAGATTTTGTGTGTGTGTGTGTGTGTGTGTGTGTGTGTGTGTGTGTGCCACATGTGTGTGAGTACCAGTGGAGGCCAGAAGATGGTGTCAGATCCTTAGGAGCTAGAGTTACAGGTGGTTGTGAACTACCCCACATGGGTTCTGGGTCTTCTTAAAGAATAGCAAAAGAGCCATCTCTCCAGCTCTTACATGATGCTTTTAAGTATAGAAAATACATTTAAGGGGCTGGAGAGATGGCCTAGCGGTTAAGAGCGCCGACCGCTCTTGCAGAGGACCTGGGTTCGATCCCCAGCACCCACATGGCGGCCGAGAACCGTCTGAAACTCCAGTTCCAGGAGAACTCCAGCTCCAGGGGAATCCGAGACCCTCTTCTGACCTCCGCGGCATTGCACGACACGGGTGCACAGACTTGCATGCAGACAGTACATTCATACACATACAGAAAAAAAAAAGAAAATACATTTAATCAATTATACAAGTTTAAAGAATGTTAAGGATAAGAAGGTCATAAAATGATATAAGGAAACTCTAAAAGATGGTATATATTTTAAAAATCCAGCAGTAATATAGTACCTGTAATAACTATTTCCAAATTAATTATATCTGCCTCTGATTTAAATATTTCAACTGTTAACTAGGCTAAAAAAATTAAAATCACATGCTCATTTCACTGTAAAGTGGGTTTTTGCTTACTGGTTTTTGTTGTTTTTATTTTGAATCATTGATACACATTTTTTAATGAGTTTTCTGAGTATCTTCAGACAAGTTCTTCTCCTTCTCTTCTGGGCTTCCTTCGTTATAGTTATTATTTGTCATTATCTAATATTTAGGATGTATGGTGGGCTTGTTAGAGAGATTGTGTTCTGTTCTTGTCGATTCCAATTAACTGTGTATGAACATGAAATGTTGAATAATCCATGAACCTTGACCAGAGTCCAAGTCAAAGCTCCAGAGTGAGAGTGGACTGTTTTACCTCTATCACCTGGCCCCTTTTCTAAGCCTAGGGAACAACCTGCGGGAATAGGGGGCGTGTAGAATGTAAGGGCCCGCGATTCGGGTGTGAATGGATGGTGAAACTACAGCGATGAGTCTGGACACTCATTTGATCTTCTTGATTGAACAAACAACCTGTCACCCCCCACTGGATTGTGGGGCTGTAGGGTTTGGGCACAACAGCCTGCCAATAGGTTTGCATGAAGGATGCTGTACTCATGGATTATCACTCATAGCTAAAAATGAAAAAAAAAAAAACTGAGAGAAAGATGCAGGATAGTTATGGCAGAATGCATGATCTGGGATGGGGTGGGGGTGGGGGGGGAGGGAAAGGGAAATAAGCCTGAACTGAATTGGAAAAAATGTATGAAATGCACAAAGCATCAATAAAAACTAATTAAAAAAAAAAAGCACTGGCTGCTCTTGCAGAAGTCCCGGGTTTTATTGTCAGTACCCATATGGCAGCTAATAACCATCTGTAACTCTAGTTTCATGAGATCCAATGTCCTCTTCTTTCCTCTGGGGGCATTGCATGACACAGGTACACTTACATACATGTAGGCAATACACTCATATACATAAAATAAAATAAAATAAAGGTGAGCAATATATCTGGATTTCATTTAGTTCCAAATAATTTATAATTCATTTAAAAACTTTTATTTTTATTATTTTATATGTATATGTGTGTTCCTGATTATAGCTACATCATGTGCATCCAAGTGCCCATACAGACCAAAAGGTGTTGGATCCTCTGGAAGGGGAATTACAGGTGATTGTTAGCTGCCATGAAGGTGCTGTGTTCTCTGCAAGAACTGCAGGTGCTCTAAGCCACTGAGCCATCTCTCCAGCTTCTTGTTACTTTTCATTTTTTTAATGGGCACATATGAAGGAATTTTAATCTAAATTTTGGGTTCTTCTGGGATGAGACAGTTACACATCTGAGAGAATTCTTCATTCCTTTGAATTGCATGTCCTTATCTATATCCTCCTGATTTTTATACATTCATACCTCTGTTTTATCAGATCACTGATAAAGGTGTTGTTGGTGATAAAAAATCTTTGTATATGCCACCTTCCTTCAATTTTGGCAGCTACCAGTCAAAGTGGGGGTAGGAGAAGCTCTTTGCCATTAGAATCCTGAGCACAAATGATAGTGCCTGCATTTTGTCCTAGCTTAGTGGCTCAATATGTAGGACTCTCTTCATCTCTTCCTTTCTTCTCTGATCATATCTGTAGCAATTTGTGGCGTCATTCTAAAGAGATTTGCAAATAGACCATAAACCATTGTGAAAGTAGATTTAAAAAATAGATTATGTTAAAAACCTATACAAAGGCTAGGAAGAATATCATCAAGATCTGAATTAGAAATTGAAGGAACAAGTTGATGAGCATATGGGGTCAATATAGAGCATAGTCTTCACTCCTAAACATCCATACTATATGTAGCTCAACTTTACTGGCACATCCTAGAGTTTCTTTGCCTTTGCAAAGGAGTTTTATTTTCAGGCCTTTCTACCTGTTTTTTCCCTCTGTAGTGTAAGGAATGATTGTAGAGGAGTACAATCATAGTTTGTCAGATGAATCTTTCTAAAAAGACTCCATTTTTTTCTTGATGGTAAACTTATATGCATAGTATAATGGCACACTGAGATCAACCTGCAATGCCTCTATTGGTATATGCAATATAGTGTGTCCTTGGAAGGACCTCATCACTGAGCATGATACTTAATGAAGATGAGTTTATATAAAATATAATCATGGAGTGACTTTGTTGCCAGGCAGCACTGAGTTACATTTAATGCTTGAGCTCAATAACTTTAGAATAAATTATCTTGTGGCTTTCTCCATATGGTTTCTAATCCCCTTTCTTATTACTAATCTATCCTGTTAATTGCATTGTTAAAATGTTATTAAATTCTTTTCAGAACTGTGATCACTGAACCATAGGGCTGGAAGGATCTTAGAAGATGGTTTAATCCCAAATTCCCCACTTTACAAACAGTAACCAAGCTCCAAAAGAAGAAATTATTTGCTAGTATCACAAAGTATGTTGGTAATATTCATACATCATTCGATGTGTGCTACCTTCTAGTACAAAAATGTCAACAGCTTCATCAAGTTTTACTAGGTGAAATAAACTATGAATAAAAATAATAACTAATATGAAGACTACTAAGTTCTTGTTTTTCTTTATTGGAGGAATATTTTGTTTCAAAGACTGAAACTGTCCCTGTTCATGTCAAGATGGGATACAGGCATGTGGGGAACCAAGCTTGAATCCATCTGGGAAGAAGGCAGGGCTGATACAGCCTCTAGATTCTAGAGCTCTATGTCGTCACCCCAAAGAAGCAGACTAGCTCAAGTTCTGCCTTTTCCTGTTACACACACACACACACACACACACACACACACACACACACACAGGCATATATGCACAGAAATGTTTGTGTATACTAAATAATTCTGCTGTGCTGTATTTCCCAGTGTGAAAGCATTTTGAAGTCAAATGAATTCTTAGCTCCAGTTATCTTTCCTTTGGAAAACATCCTAATTACACACACATACACACACACACACACACACACAGAGGAAGGGTTGGTCTAAGAATAGATATCCTGTCATTCTAGTTAGAGCTTTGCAATATTCTAGTTATTGGTCACTTTTTATCTCCCTCCCTGTTTTGACCCCTGAATTTTATTAGTATCACCCATACCTGAGGCAGCAAAACAAACCACAATAAACCATTAGAGAACTATAATAGGGAGTGACTCCCTGAGGTATCTTCTCCAGCACCAAACTCAAGTTAATCTTGGCTGATGTACAAAACCATACAGGTGGCATTCTGGTGCCCCGTGCTCATTAAAGTCTAGGAAGTAAGTATTCAGTGTATGTTCAGTTTCAAATCCCACATGTGTTGAACAGCAACAGTTGATTATATGGATCTCTTCCCAATTCTATCAGCCAAGGCCAAAGTAAGGAAGAACTTTTAGGGATCAGGCATATAGAATTTCACTTACTAATGATAAAAATGGGGGCTGGATTTACTTCTGTTGGATCCAGTAGGTCCTAGGAGTCTGAGTCCTTGTGGTATATAACTTTATAATCAAATAAATAAAATGACTGACACACTGTAGACCTTTTTTTTGGTCTTTTTGAGACAGGGTCTCCCTGTAGCCCCAGCTGTCCTGGAACTCACTCTGTAGACCAGGCTGGCCTTGAAATCACAAAGATCCCCCTGCCTCTGCCTCTCAACTGAAGAAGGACTACAAGGAGACCTTCCCACTCTCAATAGCCTCAAAAACAATAAAATACCTAGGAACAAACCTAACCAAAGACACCAAGGATCTCTACAACAAAAATTTTAAACCCCTGAAAAAGGAAATTGAGGAAGACATCAGAAGATGGACAAACCTCCCATGCTCATGGATTGGGAAAATAAATATAGTAAAAATGTCCATCCTACCCAAACTAGTGTACAGATTTAATGCAATCCCAATCAAAATCCCCAAGAGTTTCTTCACAGGCTTGGAAAAAAAAATCCTCAATTTCATTTGGAAAAACAAAAGACCCCGAATAGCCAAAGCAATCCTGAGTGAAAAGAGCAATACAGGGGGGATCGCTATACCAGACATCAAACTATACTACAGGGCTATAGTCATAAAAACAGCTTGGTACTGGCACAAAAACAGACCAGTTGACCAATGGAATAAAACTGAAGATCCAAACCTGAGCTCATACAATTTCAGCCACCTCATATTTGACAAGGGGGCCAAGAATACACAATGGAGGAAAGACAGCATCTTCAGCAAGTGGTGTTGGCAAAACTGGATCACCACTTGTAGAAGAATGAAATTAAACCCCTACCTCTCACCTTGTACAAAGGTCAACTCCAGATGGACCAAAGACCTCAATGTGAAACCCCAAACTCTGGAGGTGATAGAAGAGAAGCTTGGCAGCAGACTACAAGACATAGGTGTAGGAAAAGACTTCCTAAATCAGACAGCAGCTGCACAAGAAATAAGATCGACAATTGACAAATGGGACCTCATTAAACTCAAAAGCTTCTGTACATCAAAGGAAGCAATAAAGGAAGTGAGGAGAAGACCCACAGAGTGGGAGGAAACCTTCACAGCAGATACATCTGACAAAGCATTAATTTCCAGAGTATACAAGCTACTCAAAAAACAAAGAAGAAAGAAAACAAATGAATCATTCAAAAGATGGAGCAAAGATCTGAATAGAGACTTCACAGAGGAGGA
>VZQC01014087.1:367840-420521 GCA_009823505.1 Rhizomys pruinosus
AAAAAAAAAAAAAAAAGAAGAAAACAAACTAGAACAACTATGTATTTGCACCGCACGCGCGCGTGCACACACACACACACACACACACACACACACACACACACCACATTGTAGTATTTCTTATTTTCTCCCTTTTTATTTCCAGGATACTAGTTTAAATATTCCTAAAGGACACCTTGAGTTTGGAAGTGGAATATCCAGGACATTGGGGTAGTTCAACAAGGTGTTTTCAAAGCAGCTAAACATGGTGGTAAAGGAGAACCACCCCAATGGGGCAATCTCATCCTTCATTTTTCTCCTAAAGCTTTTTGTGGTACTCAAAGCAATGGGCATGTAAAGTTCCTACAGCATATTTAGTGCCTTCAAAGCATTCAAGTTAAAGAGAGCTGTGAATCATGGAGGACCATGCTTTAGGATAAATTGAAAATCTTTGCTCTCTCAGTGGACTTACTTCATGACTGTAACCTGGATGGTTTTATATAGTCCTAGTACAATCTCACCTTCTGTTCTCCCCTTTTCTAGCCCTTTCCCACCAGGGTTACTCTGAAGACCACATTTGGCCTTCCCCCAACACCTTGATAACATGTGCTATCAATTCTCAAATTCCAAGGTAAAATCCAGAATTCAAAGTTTTTAGGTGGAAGAGTATAGATGAACCAGTGTCTTCCTCAGAAAGCTGATGAGAAAAGCTTATGCTGCTTTGTCCTCCAGTCCCTCCTTGAGGAAAGAAAATTCACTCCAATTTCAAGACTCCTCCTTTCAGCTTCTTTCTTGGTTATTATTCCAACCAGCTATGCATCAGGGTGAAATAAAGCCTTGATGTAGTGTCTCTAGAGTCATCAGTATCTCGAGGATATAAAGGAAACAGGACTTTTTAGGAAAAAGACATTAGTCATTAAAGTTTCCCTCCAAAGTTCTCGTTAGGTATCCATTTATTGTCATGTCCTTCAAATGCTTACAGTTTCTTATTTAAACTTTAAAAACTGGCAGCTTTTTCTTGGGAGAACTGGTTGGAGAATATGTAAGTGGGGAGGGGAAATCAAGCTATGATTACACTTTTAGCCAGTAAAAGTAAATCAGATGGTGATGAAATCCAAGGAGAAAACAGAAATTAAAGTATGCACTTTCCAAATGATAAAGTATTTATTTGTATGTATATCTATAATAATGTTGCTACTACTATTCAGATGAGATGCTGACAACCATCTCCATTCTTAAGATATATACTCAGAAGGCCTTTCTCTAGGGTTAGGTCTGGATTCTACACTGATTCACCTACAAGCTGGGCTGGCTACACTTTTAAGGGAAAATTAGCATGTATTGAGTGATACTCTACTAAGCACTTTAAATATATTTATTATTTTAATTCAAACAGCAGCCCAATGAAATAGTTATTATAGCCTTTAATAAATAAGGAAAAAAATCTCAGAAAATTTTAAATAAATAATTGAAGTTTATGTAACTAACAGAAGAAAAATTAGGACTTAAACCCAGCACTAGGTCACTCTAAAGCTCATGATCCTGCTAAGGGCCCAGTTTTTCATCAGGCTGTAAAAAGTGGAATATTAACATTTATGTAGTATTCATTGGATAATCCAGTCTACTGCCATTTATGATACATAAGTATATTGTCATATCAATTAGAAACATTCTTAGTGAGGAGATAAAGTAATCTATATATACATACACATGTGTTTACATATGTGTTTTTGTGTGTGTGTGTGTGTGTGTGCATGTGTGTATGTGACATAAAAGTAGAAAGAGAACTATGGGAATGAAGAAGATAGATAAAGGGAAAGCGAGGTGGAATAAGAAATGGGAATGGAATATATGTGTCATGAAAACAGAAGTGGGGCTATTTGGATGGAGGAAGGGGACCAGCAAGGGTGGGGATCAGGAAAGGTAGCTGGGGGGAAATAAGAACAATAGTAATGATATTGAGTGTATGAAAATGCCACAGTGAAACTCATTTCTTTGTATGGTAACCAAAAAATTAATTATAAAACATAAACTGATCTTAAGACTGACAAGGCAATTTTTTATTCATTAACATGCTGCTGTAGTAAAACAATTCAGTTGAACCCTCCATACATAAAATATCTACTTAAAAGAATGTAACAGAAAAGGAGAGAAGAGGTTGAAGTGGGTTCTCTGCTTGTAGGACATCTTAAGTCAAGAGTTAGCCTTGTAGTCAAGGTATTTTGTCAGATAAAACTTAATTGAAAGAGACACAATAGTGTTTCATTTAAAAATAGTAAAAAAAATGGGTATTCTTTTATTGTTGTTGATTTATTTTTGTGACAGGGTGGCTGTGCATAGTTGCAGTTCATTGTTTTTTCAAATGTCACTCTGCTTAAATTTAAAGAATTAATAAATAGAAATCCCACAGAGTGGGAGGAAACCTTCACCGCAGATACATCTGACAAAGCATTGATTTCCAGAATATATAAACTACTCAAAAAACAAAGAAAGAAGAAAACAAATGACCCGCTCAATAGATGGAGCAAAGAACTGAACACAGACTTCACAAGTGAGGAATTAGAGATGTCTGAGAAACACCTCAAGAACTGCTCAACATCACTAATCATTAAGGAAGTGCAAATGAAAACCACTTTAAGATATCATCTTACTCCAATAAGACTGGCTAGGATCAAGAAAACAAATGATACCAAGTGCTGGAGAGGTTGTGGGGAAAGGGGAACACTCATCCACTGCTGGTGGGAATGTAAACTCGTACAGCCACTATGGAAAGCAGTGTGGAGAACCCTTGGAAGACTTGGAATGAACTTGCCACCCGACCCAGCCATACCACTCCTAGGCATGTATCCTCAAGACTTATGCCACCACAGAGATACATGCACGGCCATGTTTATTGCAGCTCTCTTCACAATAGCAAGGAGCTGGAACCAACCTAAATGCCCCTCAACTGACGAGTGGATAGAGAAAATGTGGTACATCTACACAATGGAGTTCTATGCAGCAGTAAAGAAAGACGACATCACGAGCTTTGCAGGAAAATGGCTGGAGCTAGAGGACATCATGCTGAGTGAAGTAACACAGTCCCAGAAAAACAAACGACGAATGATATCCCTCATCTGTGGATGCTAGTGCCAATTACCCAATTGTAAGTATTTCTTGTATAGGGCCCCCTGAGCTTTTGTCCAAAGCAGTTGGGCATAACGCATTTTGGAAACAACAACAACAACAACAGAAAAGACTGCACCAAAGAACTGACTGAAACAGTGAACTTCTGCTCAAAACAGTCAACTTCCCCATGGAAAATATTGAGAATGACTAAGAGATGGAAAGCATGTCTGGCAGAATGCATGAGCTCTGGCGGGGTGGGGGAATGAGCGGGAACACAGGTCTGGATTTGTTAAAAATAAATAAATAAATTTATGTGAAAAAAAAAGAATTAATAAATGAATATAGATTACAGAGGGCTTTACAATAGTGCAATGATGGCACACATTCTTGCATTTGAAAATCACCACATTGTAAGTCAACAAAATAACTGCCAATTTGATTTGTAGATAAGAAAAGTAAGAACCAGGGAATAATATAAAGTTGTTGAGATGGGGCTGGGTGGGCCCTAAAGTCTGTGACTCCTATATTTTCTTCAATACAGCTTTTGGTAGGGAACTGGTGTGATCTATGTGGGACTTTAGATTAGTAAATTCACACTGAATCACAGGAGTCATGATGGTAGACAAAGGGAATGCTGGAGTAGAGGACAGGATTTGAGTTTAATTCATGGTTTGATCACTCCATGGGTATGTGATTCTGTAAAATGAAGGTGAAGATTTCTGCCTTTTCTACTTAAAGGGTGTTAGAAGCTCAGGTGAAAAAAATAATGGATGCAATACTGCATAGGTTCAATGTCCACCTCAAGAAAATAAATAACAAATGTTTTGGGCTGAGAATATATGAAGCTCAGTTTGCTTACCCTGCATGAGGCACTTGTTTTGATCCCCAAACACAACACAGCATCACACACACACACACACACACACACACACACACAAACACACACAGATGGAGGGAGGGAGGGAGAGAGGAAGAGAGAGAGTGAGAGAGAGAGAGAGAGAGAGAGAGATTAAGTCATCAACTTCCTTGAAAGTAATCGGACTTTTTAAAAGAATAGTTTCTAATAAATATTCAATGGATCATCCATTTCATTGTCATTATGACAGATAAATACATTGTAATATTGACCTAAAACATTTTCAATGAAGAAGTAAAATAACTGGTTTCCACAAAATATGTTCTGTAGCTCTAGGATATTTTAGGTAAATACTTTTAGTAAATTAATTGAGAATAAGATGAGTGTGATGGTATCACTAACTTTCCTTTTATATAACCCATTTCCTTTGAACTCTAGGGACCACTAGAGCCTAAAGGAGCATCCCCATTTAAAGACTAATACCAGTAGGAAGGCAAGAATATGGGTTATGAGTCATAGGAGAGAGAGCTATAGCAAAATGCCTCCTAACATCTTCCATTATGGGTTAAAGTAAAAAAATTCTGTATATTGGTCTTTTTTTCCCCAGTATCAAAGACAGCATAATTAGCCCTTATTACATACCTAGACAGACATCTTAGTAGATCAAATGTATCTACAACATAATGAGACAGTCTGTGGAATATAGGAAAGTTATCATTTTGACACGTAATAAAAGATTTCGTGGGGGAAGAAGGGAGACTATTATTGTGACCAGAGTTATTTTTATTCTTTCTTTTTGCCACAACTTTTATTGGCCTCTTTTCATTTTTGCCCCAACCATTCTCTATTTTTCTTAACTATTTCTGGGATATCATTTGCTTCTTCTGTTCACAAGATGTTCCAATGTATTTATACAGTTCTGGAGTAATTGTACCACATTCAGACAGGACATCCCAACTCCATCCTATCCCATGATTTAACTGCTGGGATTTTTTGGACAAGGTTCTGGGTCTTGAAAAGATGAAAGCCAGTATTATAAAGACATGCTCAAGCTCTAAATATGATCCAGTAATTGAGCATCCAGAATCCCTACTGAAACTAATAAAAGGTATCTTGTTATTTGCAAACACATCACAGAATCAGCTGGTAATTTTGTTAAGGCCTTACTCACTGAACTTGCTTGTCAGAGAAGCAGTTTTAATTTTTGTAATAGAACCGAGAGTGAAGAGCTGGTTTTTCCTAGTCAGTGGGTTTGGAGAGTTGAAGTTGGAATTTTTTTTTCAGGTGACTCGACTCACTTTTTTTTCATGTGAGTCACCCTTTTTATTCAGGTCCTGTCACTTCAGGTAGCAGCTACAGCTGCCGACACTGAAATCTTTGTGGTCACCCAAATAGTTGTCACCAAGAAGCTATGGGATGAAAAGGTAAAGTAGCAGTTTGATTCCATTTCAAACAAATGGCCAGTATAGGCTCAGCATTTTATTACCTGCTACATCACACATAATTGTAGATATTATTTTATTTAGTGCTTATGTATAATCTATTTAATTTAAAACATTATTTGTTTGTTTATATAACCATAAATTTAGTCAAGCACAATGGGGGAAGATGTATACAGAACTTTACCTGGACAAGTCATAGTAATATTTGCACTTCCTTATATTAAATCTTGGCCCTACTGAACAAAAAAAGAAGTATATCCAGGCACTCACTCGAGCATATCCAAAAATATGAGTACACCATCAATCACATGTGGAGAGTGTTTGTGTCTGGTATGCCTGAATAGAGTCTACAGATAGCATATGCATGTGAATAGCAATAAATAGCTCTTACTGTCAATGTGTCCCATGTGGTATTTTTCCTTCTTTCTTGAGTACTCCTAAGTGAAGCTACACCATACTCAAGCTCTATGAGAAAATGGAGATTCAGAACCAGTTAAATTAGAGAAGCATCACCCTTGAGAGTAGGCTCATTTTATTCCTAGAGATGATTATATGGTTAAAATTAGAGTATTTCACCAAGACATATTGGATATTGCATTGAGTAGCTGGTGATCACTCCAACATAACATCAATTCAGCTGCAGACAGTAAACTGGAGCCCAGTTAGTATTTAAGCAGCTATTATGAGACTAGGTTAAATTCTCCACATTAGCAATTACTTAAACAGAAAGCTGGGGGAAATGTCTGCTGCCTTTAGATGCATTCAAGTTTAAGTTCCAACACTAAGCTGACCAGTTTCCTCTTGAGGTCTAATGGTAAGGATATTAACTTTACTAAATACAAACTATGTGCTAGAAGGTTTATAATGATTTGCATTTAACCCTGACATAAAAACCTTTCAAGTAGGGAGGAATTAACATTCCTATTTTACAAATTAGAAAACAAAAATTTCTCAGAGTTTAAGTAACCTGCTCAAAGTCACACAGCCTTGCCATAATTCTAGGCCAGTATGTTCAGGCTGCATACAGATATTTTAAGGCAGGGTAGAGATGTATATGCATGTGTTTCTGTGTGTCAAAGTGAATGTTTTCCTAAGTAAATACAAATTGCTATTTAAATAACATTTCTGTTGTTTTCCATTTAACTTCCTCTTTGTTACTAGTTTTTTGGTGTTAGGGCTTTGTTCATCGTCTCTTTAGCACTTCTTTCATTTCTTTTCAGACAACACAGGCTGTTGTAACCCAGTCACACTAACACAAATGCCAAGTGCACCAGCTCTGACAAAGTCTGAAGGGAAAAAGAGTGCCACAAATCCTTGTTCCTGGAAATAGGTCAGGTACAGAAGCCATACACTGATTTAACTCTGGGAACTTATTGAATTTTCAGCCTATAAAGTAATAGTTCAAAGATAAAATTTGTTTACGATGGATAGACTTTTTTTTTCTAAAAATCATGATGCCAGAGTTCTGACTGATTGATAAGCCATAACTGGACTTTCTGATAGCCAATGTTCTCATTGCTGTCTTTGCTTTGGCCATATCTTATTTTCAATGCCTACCACATTTCTTCATGCCTACCACCATGTGCTATACTGAGAGCTAACAAATGGGTTTTGATAGTAGGTGTTTGTGTCTACTCTAATTTATCCTGTATACTACTCAACATAGTATTTTCTCTTCAGGCTTCTGGCTCAGGAATTCACGAAGGGTATCAAATCCAGTGTCCTCTGACAGAATTTCAAACTTCCAAAGTCTGTCCCTATCATAGTTCAACAGCCTTACCTGACATCATCCACAGCATCTGACATGCTTCTTAGATGTGGTACAGAATTGATCTTTCTTTCCTAACATATACAAAAATCTCCTTGTCTTCCTTCTCTTGGCCTTCCCAAATCTATTCTGACCTGCATTCTGATGACCATTTCTGAATCCCTTCTGCTCCACACCATTTAATACATGATGCAATATTATCTTAGAGTTTTCATTTCTCCAACAAAACTTGTTTTTTTTTCTACATTTTTTGGATTCACCAAGAATATACTTTCCTGGAAAAGGGGCTTTAAAAAATTTAAATATACCACCATATTACGCCGTAAGCAGTGAGCTGGACCTGTGTTGTAGAAAGTGATTTCTCCAAATGAAACAGCAGCCATCTTCATCGGATCAGCTGTGCCTGCTCGTAAGAGACCATCAGGATATCATTATAGGCCTGGTGACTGTTGATGTTCCCTCCGAAAAGGATAGGGTTGGGGTTATTGTACCACAGTGGAGATTCCTGCAATTCCCTCTAGCACCTTCCAGCCATTTGTATGTGATTATGACTTAACTGTCTGGAAGTGCCAGATTATATAAGACTGGGGAAGGTTAAATGGAGTGTTGGTGGGGCTCCATCTATGCAGTCATGGAGGATCCATTATTTCTATCGGATGAGACTCTCCAGTGTGGCCGCCTTGGGGGATCACCCATGATCCTGTAAGTAACCCCTTTCCCATTCTCTGTAAATAAACCCAATACACTCATTGTTTTCCCAAGTTACATTTTGGTAAACTCATACTTTGGTTTGTCCTTGGGGCCTTATAAGGAGAGAGTAGTCCTTTGTTTTCATCTACCCAGGGAATTCCCACGGCAGTATGACACAAGAAATCATTAAATACTTTCTGGTCACCCTTCCTCCAAATATATTGCTACATATTGAAAGATTTGGAATATAGATATATATGTTTTATGTTTAGAAGTGACTGGGGGGAATGTAGATTCATTTTTCATCTATGTTTCTTACATTTTACTAATTGCTTTAAACATACTTTCTCTGTTGAAGGTAGTCTGTTTTAATAACTCTTGGGCATTCTTTTGGATAATTTCACCAAGATATCAAAGAAAAATGAAATATAACTGTATTCAAATGATAGAACTGCTACTGGCCTCTGTAGCAAACACAAAAAGATTGGAATTTTCTCCAAATGTTACCTTTACTCTACATGTTGAAGTGAATTGAACCTAAGCAAAATTGGGTCTATAAATAGGTCTGGAACAATATACTACATAATCCAGTGAAAAGCTCGGTTCATGGATGTGATAAAACTTGGGACTTTTCGACATTTCTTGACTAATATTACTAAAACTACTATATATTTCACAATATTTTGTAGGTTAAAATATCTTACATCTGTTATTTTCTTTGATCTGTGCAACAGAACTATAAATTAGACATCTTTCTTTCATGGAAGGCAAAACTAATTTAAGAACCAAAGTAATTAAGAAACTTATGATTCTCTGCTTAGAAGTGGTAGAAACAAGGCATGATTCCAGGGTGTAGAGAAGTTGGGCAGAGAAGGGAGAGCACAGTTGGAGTTCTAGTGACTCAAATGAGCATTAACTATATGGTAGGTTTCCTGAGTATATACCCAAAGCCCAAAGGACTCACAGTCCTACCATGGGGATACCTGTACACTCATATTTACTGTTGTACTATTAGCTACAGCTAAGAATTGGAACCAGTCATTTCTTCAAGAGATGATGAATAAAGAAAATGTATATATACAAAATAGAGTTTCATTCAGTCACAACAATGAAATGAAATCCATGACATTTTAAGGAAAATATATAGAACTAGAAGTTATGTAAAGTGAAATAAGGCACACTCGTAAATGAAAAATATCACATGCTTTCTCTTATGTGTGGCAACTAGATTCAAATTTTTTACATGCAAGCATGAGTTTGTATGTATTTGTAGTCCATGATAGTAGAAAGGCAACTAACTATGAGAGGGAGAGGGAAAGTGAGCTGGAGTTGGGGATATATATGTTAATAGAATACGGAAGGCATGAATGCAGAAGGAGATCAACAAGAAGCAGACAGGGGGCCAGGGGAGGGCTGTAGAGGAGGGGAGACAAATTAGAAGAAAAAAGTATATATGAAAATACCATAATGAAATACATTACATTGTATGCTAGTTTAAGAACTTCTTTTTTTTTTTTTTTTTTTAAAAAAATCTTTTTTATTATTTATTTTCATATGTGTATGAATGTATTGTCTGCATGCAGGTCTGTGCACCCGTGTCGTGCAATGCCGCGGAGGTCAGAAGAGGGTCTCGGACTCCCCTGGAACTGGAGTTCTCCTGGAGTTGGAGTTACAGACGGTTCTTAGCCGCCATGTGGGTGCTGGGGATTGAACCCGGGTCCTCTGCAAGAGCATCGGTGCTCTTAACCGCTAGGCTATCTCTCCAGCCCCATAGTTTAAGAACTTCTAAAAAGTGGTTGTTTGTACAAGATCAAGCCAGTGATCATTTTAGCATGGAGTGGGAAAGGGGTTCATGGATGCCAATTCCTGAGGAGCTATGAGCAGTTGATGGCTTTGGGGGAGTGTAGTGTCAGTTTTCCTTAAGGGTGTAACACCTAATAGGTCAACCATGCTCCAGTGGATGGCCCCACAAGCAGAAGTATATGGACAGCATAAATTCAATAAAAAAGAACATGAAGTTGGGGGTAGGGAAGTGGGGAATGGACCTGGTTAGAGTAAGGGAGAGAAGGGGTGAATATGATCAAATGTATTGCATAAAATCATCTGAATTTTCAAGGCAACTTCCCTTGCAATTTTCTATTCTTAGTGTGCTTTGTACCATCCCAGATGACCTCTAGTTCTTACTACACAGTTCTTATAATTCTTCACATTTAATACACTGCATGATTTCACATATAGACACATAAATACACACAATAACAGAATCTCAGTACCCATCTGTAAGGAAAAGTTAGTCCAGCAGGCATGATTTGCTCAAATCTTGGTCATTCTCCAAAGTGATTACTTGTGTGACTAGTCCTCCACTGGCTCTTGAGAGCTCAAGTCTTAGAATGATCCTTTATGCTACTGACAAGGGGATTATAAATGCTTAAAGTCTTGAACTGTGAGATAAAAAACTGCTTACAAAGACTCATTCTACCGCAAAGATACATGCACATCCATGTTTATTGCAGCTCTCTTCACAATAGCAAAGAGCTGGAACCAACCCAAATGCCCCTCAACAGATGAGTGGATGACAAAAATGTGGTACATCTACACAGTGGAGTACTATTCAGCGGTAAAGAAAGATGGCATTATGAACTTTGCAGGTAAATGGATGGAGCTCAAAGCCTTTATGCTGAGTGAAGTAACACAGTCCCAGAAAGACAAACGGAGAATGGTTTCCCTCATTTGTAGATGCTAACACCAAATCCCCCAGATGAAAGGCAAGCTGAATAACATTATTGTTATATTTCTGTTTACCTGAAAGCAATCACGTTGTTATAATATGAATCTCTCAATGGGCTTTAGAATCCATCCACCAATTATTTTCAGACTCTATAATTACTATATATGGGTGGAGAGTATGTATCCGTATTTTAGAGTAATATAAAATTAATGGAGGAAAATGTGAATTCCTAAGCATAAAAAAAGACTGACAGAAAGATGCAGGACAGTTATGGCAGAATGCATGATCTGGGGTGTGGTGGGGTGTGGTGGGGTGGGGAGAAGGGAAAGGGGAATATGCCTGAACTGGACTGAAAAATGATGTCTGAAATACACAAAACATCAATAAAAAATACTGCTTACATACCTTGTATAAAATATTGGGCTCTTTCTGTGGAATCTGGAATTTGGGTAATTCCATTCAATCACTAAAGTTTAGGCTTTCTTTTTAGGAAGCGTTCCTGAAGAAGATGCTTAGAGTTTTTATAGTTCATTCTTTAGAGATTAGGTATATCCTGTGTGAGTCTATTGTGAGAAGACTTTGGATGTTTATACCTAGTGTCTTCAAGGCCTTGCCTAATGCATTTTTCCTTTATAGATCCCGTTATCTCTTTTTTCTAAAAGAGTGTTCTGACTATAATGATTTTTGAGTCCTAGCAAATCAGGAAATTTGAAGGTAATATTGGATATACTATCTTATAAGGTCGTTATTAGGAAGGACTATTATATATATGAAAATATTCTCCCCTTCGAGGAGATTGAATTTTGGTGTGGGCCTGACAACAGAAAGGAAAAAGACCTCAGTAACTTTCGACTAGTTAAATTTGGCAAACAAAATGATCAAGTTAACTAGTGATAGGTCTTACCAACATTATGTACTGTATATAAAATGTGATGGCAATGATATTTAATCTCTGTGGTATTTTTCTCCAAAATGCATAACCCTTGGGCAACCATAAAGAAAATATCAGGCCAGGTGTGGTGTTGCGCACCTTTAATCCCAGCAGTCAGGAGGCAGAGGCAGGTCGATCACTGTGAGCTCAAGGCCAGCCTGGTCTACATAGTGAGTTGCAGGTCAGCTGGGGCTACAGGGAGGCCCTGTCTCAAAAAGACAAAACAAAACAAATCAACACAAAAATCAGACAAACACAAATTGAGAAGTACAGTACAAAACACCTGACCTGTTAACCTAACTGTCACAGATAGGCTAAGATATATGATTAAACATAATTGGCTATGTTGGACTGGATCTTGATTTTTTAAACAAATAGCTAGAAAAGCTGTTGAAATCTGAATAAAGTCTGAAGTTTTGTTATGATAAATGTGCCATAGTAATATAAGAGTAGGGAGATCAAGTAAACAAATGATATCAAATGTTGGAGACATTGTGGGGAAAGGGGAACACTCATCCACTGCTGGTGGGTATGTAAACTCATACAACCACTATGGAAATCAATGTGGAGAACCCTTAAAAGACTCAAAATGAGCTTACCATCTGACCTAGTCATACCACTCCTGGGTATATCCCCACAAGACTCATCCTACCGCAGAGATACATGCACAGCCACAGCCATGTTTTTTGCAGCTCTCTTCACAATAGCGAAGAGCAGGAACCAACCCAAGTGCCCCTCAACTAAGTGGATAGAGAAAATGTGGTACATCTACACAATGGAGTTCTATGAAACAGTAAAGAAAGATGACATCATGAACTTTGCAGGTAAATGGATGCAACTAGAAGATATTATGTTAAGTGAAGTAACAGAGTCTCAGAAAAGCAAATGATGAATGGTATCCCTCATCTGTGGATGCTAGTACCAAGTACCTAGTTGTAAGGCAAACTGAGCAACGTTCATGTTATGTGCCTTGTGATCTGAAAACAACTGTGCTCTTATATTGTGAATCCCTTAACAGGTTCTAGAATTAAGCTACCATTTATTTTCAGACTTTGGAATATTTGGTATATGGGTGGAGGGTATGTATGCATAAAATCAAAAGAATGAGAAAGCAACTAGTTTGTCATGACATTGTGTCTAACCACAGTATTTATTTTATGGGAGTGCTTCTTAGTATTTCTTATACAAAGCTGCTTGAGCTTTTGTCCAAGCCTTTTCTAAAATATTATACAGTAGTTAAAAGTATCAGGCTGGTGTAACTTAGCCTTTCTGGATGCGTAACGACCATACCAATTTGGCCAAGGGACTTAAGGGATAACTTTGTTCCGTGCCCTCAGAGGTCAACTAAGTCCCAGGGGACTACACATCTCTTGAAATGTCCTGCAAATGTGGGTTACCAGTCTTCCTGTGCAGGGAGGTCTTGGAGATCCACTAATGGTACTTCAGCCAGTGTCCAGTCTATAAAGAGGAAAGTCTGCTCATGCTTTAAAAAGGGAAGCCTGGTCTAGCAAGACCTGACATTTTCCTCAAGTGGATGGAACTGGTAAATGAAAAATCAAAAGGATCCAGGGGGGTCTCTCCCCCCCAAAACCTGAGTGACCCCTGAGGACCAGATCCTCAACTGACCTAGAGAAAACACAAACCTTGGTTAATCTGGGCTAACTATGTGCCTTAAACATCTGAAAGGAAAGTATAACTAGAAATAAATAACTGGTAAGGCCTGAGAAATTGTACTTCAGGTATAAAACTTGACATCTTAAAAAGTAAAAAAAAAAAAAGGCACTGTTATTTTGCCTGTCTTCAATTCTTACTGGCAAGCTACCCTATGGCTGCCACTGCTTTTGCCATCCTTCAAAGACATTTTCAACCATCCAATATGGACTGAAGACTCGTGTCTCTCCAAGAATACTCCAAACCTTCAGTGCTAGATAGGGACTGCTGAGACATCCAGTTTGTGGACTGAACAACTACTGGGGTTTCAGCCTCTTCAGAGGATACACTGCCATTGTTGGAAGACCCAGGCTGTATCACAGAGACCAGTACAGGAAGATCAAGACAGGACACGGTGCTTACTGGACCTCATTTGATGACCATGGGAAGGGAAGACCCCACTGTGGAGCACAAGGGCAGGATTGATGGTTGTTTGGGTTTGCCAAGGAGGAGCCTTTAAACACTTCCTTACAGAAAACATGACATCTTTCAGCATAATAAAAAAAGAGAAATCATAAGCTGAAGATGCTAAAACCTATGACATCATAATCTTGATATATGTGTGGCATGCATATATGCATATTTTGCAGTGATGCAAATTGGAAGGAACAACAGCAACAACAAAAAGACTGGGTCAAAGAACTGACTGAAATGGTGAACTTCTGCCTGGAACAGTAAACTTCTGCATTGAAAATTTTAAAAGAGACTGAGAAAAAGATGAGAAGCATGTTTGGCAGAATGCATGAGCTCTGCTGGGGTGGGGGGCAAGGAAGGGGGAATGGGCCTAGGTTTGATTGGGAAATTTTGTATGAAATGCACAAAGCTTCAATAAAAATTGGCTTTGAAAAAATTATAAATTTTCAAGATATAGAGTATGTCAATTCCATACGTTGCATTATTCAAGCCCTATAATAAAATTAATGCATTTATCATATAAAAAAAGAGTAGAAAGAACTGGGAAATAAGTATATGAAAATTTTTGTACTGCTTTTGAAATTTTTCTGTAAATATAAAATTAGCCCAAGTATTAAAAATTAAACCATATGGCATACACGAAAATGTTCATACTCACACAGAGTTAGTAATTAAACAGATATCTGTCAGGGTTCTCCTTACTAGATGAGGGAAGTACTGTCTTCTAAAGCAAGAAATTCATTCTCTGACTGGGACTACGTTCTCTGACTGTGACCTTGAACAGGTTCCTTTTTTTGAACTCTGGGTTTGACTTTTCCATATGTACCAGGAGTAATTGAGCAAGATTGTTTCAAAGGTCCATTTACATCTATTCAGTGTTGGATTCTTTTTGGCTGCGTGAAAGGCAGTAAAAGAGCTCCAAAAGCTTCCCTTGGGTTTATTTACCAAAACCCACTGCTTTACAAACACTAGATCCAAGCCGAAGATTCTGTTTGAGTTCCAATCACCAGAAATTGTATAAACATGGGTTCAAAAAGAGGCAGGATGGAACTGTGCATGCTATAAGCCTCCTTTCTGAGATGAGTTCTGTGTTCTCTATGTAATTAGTACACTGTGAAAGCCAATCTATAGGTAGGATTTAAGAAGGGAAAATGAGCCTAAACCTGTATCTCGATGCCCAGACACACTGCCTAAGAGGCATTGCTAGTAAAACTGAGTGCCTTCAAAATACCATTCTTTTAATTTACTACATACAAGTAACATTTTTCTAAATTTTTTTTATTTATTTTCATATGCATATGAATGTACTGTCTGCATGTAGGTTGGTGCACCCGTGTCGTGCAATGCCGCGGAGGTCAGAAATGGGTGTCAGATTCCCCTGGAACTGGAGTTAAAGATGGTTCTCAAGCCACCATGTGGGTGCTGGGGATTGAACCCAGGTCCTCTGCAAGAGAATTTGGTGCTCTTAACCGCTAGGCCATCTCTCCAGCCCCACAAGTAATATCTGAGAACAAATAATGTCGGTCTGGAGGAGAGATGTACTAATTCAGTACAGTCACATTACATATTAATACTTCTATCCTTGCAGGTCTTTGGATAGGGGGCCAGAGAAATGGCTCAGTGAGTAAGAGTGCTTCCTACACACACATAATGATCTAAGTTTGAGTCCCCAGCAATCACATAAAAAGTCAAACACTGGGAACAGATAAATGGCTCAATGGTTAAGAGTATTGGGTGCTCCTCTAGATGACCTGGGTTGGGTTTCTCCCACCTACATGATGGCTAACAACT
The DNA here is from genome assembly GCA_009823505.1 of Rhizomys pruinosus. Lineage (NCBI taxonomy): Eukaryota > Metazoa > Chordata > Mammalia > Rodentia > Spalacidae > Rhizomys > Rhizomys pruinosus. The sequence goes on from VZQC01014087.1 coordinate 383,258, forward strand.
ATCCTTAGCTCCAGTTACAGGGGATCCAACACCATCCTGTGGCCTCTATAGGCATTGCATGACATGGGTGCACTTACATACACAGGTAAAACACTCATATACATGAAATAAACAAACACACAAATTAAAAAAATAATAAATCCAGGCATGGCTGTGAGTGAACCTTTAACTCCAGTGCCTTGAGTGGGGTGCAGGAGAATTACTAGGGCTTGCCGACTGTCAGTCTAGATCCGCAGTCAGTGAGAGACCCTGTATCAGAAGAATAAGACAGAGAGTGATAAAACAGGCACATGATATCTGGCTTCTGCATACACATACACTGCACACACTAGCATACAAATAGTAATAATAAAATTAGATAACAAACTAAAGGACTATCTTTGATCAAGCTAAACTTAGTAAACTTCAAGGATGCAGCTATTGACTTCACAAAACCAGCTTTAGATATTGGAATAACCTGAATGGTTTAATAAGAGATGGCTGGGAAAAATGTGCACCATCACTTTCAAGGATAGTGACTTTGTGTGATAAACATGTAAACTCACACACAGTACACCAACCTCAAAACTAAAGGGCTAGATCACCATCTTGCACAAGATTTAAATCGCACAAAGTTGTCTAGCCCATTCTAGCTGCCTATTGCCTATGGTAAGATCGGATGTGAAAATAAACCTAAAATTCAATGGATATTTCTGAATCTTATGAGTCTACAAGGGAATTAAAGAAGATCTCACACACAAAGGCAACAAGGAGCAGAGTATGGCAGATCACACTTGTAATTTCACCATTCAAGAGATTGAGACAGGAAGACAATTGTGAGTTTGAAGATAGCCCGGGGTCCAAAATTAGACACCACCTAGGCTGCTTGATGAGATAGTATCTCAAAGTGAACAAAATAAAATGGAAGGGACAAGTTAGAAAGAGCACACAAGGCTATTACTACCACCATTAAATTTAACAATGCTTAAACATTTCATGTTTCCCTCAGTCAGAAGTATAAGAACAACAGACAACCTCAAAACTCTGGTTTTCTTTTTTATTTTTAAATCTGGTTTTCATCTGAAGTTCATTATTTTGAAACCAAATTGTCTTTCTGGAGAGGCTGCTTATTAAGACAGAGTTTTGCTTCAATCTTCATATTTACATAATTCTAATAAACAGTAAGGTGGACGTTTGGGCCATTTACCATAATTTCTTTTGCAAAGTAGTTTTTTGAGTCAGAGTCTCACTGTAGTACTAGCTGGCCTGAAACTTGCTATGTAGATCAGGCTAACCTCTGCCTCCCAATTGCTTGGATTAAAGGTGTGAGCCACCATGTCTGGTGCAATGTGATTTTGGTTCACTTTCTTCCAGTACATTTTTTTTTTTTGTCTTTTCGAGACAGGGACTCCCTGTAGTCCCAGCTGTTCTGGAACTTACTCTCTAGACCAGGCTGGCCTTGAACTCACAAAGATCCGCCTGCCTCTGCCTCCCAAGTGCTAGGACTAAAGGCGTGCGCCACCACGCCCGGCTCTTCCAGTACATTTTATTCCAACACAGAAGCTCTAATCATATGGCAGTACAAACAAAATTATGGTTGTTTATTCTATTGACATATTCCTAATTATATAAACTTAGAATATTTAGTCTGAACACCACTGTGCAACAATCATAGGCTAAATTGAATTACTTTACAAAGGGAGAAATCCTGGAGAAAAATATACAGGAGAGAAATATAAAGAAAAAAGGACGTAGAAGGAAAAAAGGAAATATGGAAAGAAAAGCTGGAAAATGAAGTTAAAACAAAGAAAGATGGGAAACACATAACCAAAATACATTAGGTGCATATATGAAATGTTCAAAGAATAATAATTTTAAAAGAGGGGATGGGGAGACAGCTCAGTTATTAAAGCACTTGCTGTGCAAGTGTTAAGGACCAGAGTTCAGAACTCTAGAACCCTTGTAAATAGCAGGTGGGCATGGTGGCCTGCCTGTAATTCCAGCCTCAGAAGGTGGAGAAAGTAGTTCTCAGAGCAAGCCAACTACTGAGACTAGCCATACCTATGAGCTCAGGGTTTGACTGAGAGAACCTGATTCAATCAGTAAGGTAGAAGATCAGTGAGAAGAATTCCGGACATCAACCTTGGCCCTCCATATGCATGTGTACACATGTGAGCTTGTACCCATACCCATACACACCTACACACATGCAAACATGCATACACATACACATGCACACCACACACATATATACACATGAAAATGGAAAAAGAAAAAAAAAGCAGAGGAAGGAAAAGAAGAAATAAGGTGATAGTAAAATAAAGGAGCAGTGAAAAATCTCTCAATTTGTCATGAGTTTTAAATTTTATTGTCCAGTGATACTGCAGACCTAAGATGTATTGCTGAATATAGAGTAAATTGAATTTCAATAGGTTCTGTGTATGCAGGGAGATTTTCACAAAAGCCTCAGTAAAGATTGCTTTCCTTCATGAGACTGCTGACTCATTCTCCATCTAGCTTTAAGGCCTTATTTAAATATCAAGCTAATATGTCCAGTTTATGCTGGTTTCAGAGCGGCCAACAAAAATTACTTTGGAATTCCTATGAAATTTAAGACCAAATATCGTTTTGTCTTGCCATTTGGGACACTGGCAAGTAGCACACGTATGTATACATATGCACATACACATTCACATACATATACTCTCAAATTGAGGGCTCTGGCTGGCCCAAACAATAGTGAACTCCCAGAACCCGGTAAAAGAGTATTATATATTGGTATGGATCAATTGATATAGAAGTCACAACAACAATAAAAATATATACACCTGCCCCCAAATACATGAAAAGCAAACTATAAAAATTGAATGGGAATTTCTATAATAATGGCTGGAATCTTTAATAATTGATAGGGCAAGCTGGGCATAATGGCATATGCCTTTAATTGCACCACTCTTGAGCAATATGCAGGTGGATCTCTGTGATAGTGTGGCCAGCCTGGTACACATAGTGAGTTCCAGGCCAGCTGGAGCTCTAGGGAGATCCGATGTCAAATAGAAACAACAATAACAAAAATAAAACTGGTTAGAGTAACTACACGGATAAGTGAAGAAGCAGAAGATCTAAATAACATCAAGGCCACCAATTCCTCACAGAGAACACTAGACCTAATATAGAAAAAATAGTTCTTTTAAGCTGCATATGGACAATTCTCATATGCTACATATGTCAAGGTATAAAAATCAGTTTCAATGGACTTGAAGAGATTGAAATCACACAGTCTTCACTAATGTGTGTGTAGGACCTTGGAAATCTTTCTTCTTTCTTGCTCTTAGTTTCTCCTTCTGAAAAATGAAGGTACAAATGGGGGAGAAGATTCAATGATATTTAAGGACTTTTATATTCCAAATAACTTGGGCATGGTGGTGCATGCCTGCAATCCCAGCACTTAGGATTTAAAAGGCAAGATCCTGATTTTGAAGTTAGCTATGGCTAGTTATAGAGAGTTCCAGGCAAGCCTGGGCTACATAATAACACCTTCTCTCAAATTAAAAGCCAGGCATAATGATGCATTCTGTAACTCAGGCCCTCAGGAAGATGAAGTTCTAGGGCAATCTGAGCTATATAGTGAATTTCAGGTCATCCTGGGATGCATAATGAGATCGTATCTAAAATACATTAAAGAGGGTCTGGAAAGATGTCTCAGCTGTTAAAAATACTTGCTGTTCTTCCAGAGGACTCAGGTTCAATTCCTAGCACCAGCATGGTGGCTAACAACCATCTGTAACACCAGTTCCAGGGGATCTGATGCCTTCTTCAGGCCTCTGAGGGCATTGCACACACATGGTGCACACAATACACTCATACACAAAGTAAAATAATAAATGCAATATTTAAAGATAAAGAAACAAACAGGGCAAAGTCAAAACCAGAAACTAAGCGTGATGAAAAATTTTAAGAACTCTGGGGGATGATCAGCAAACCAAACCTAAGAAACCATGGGGTCATACAAGGAGCTGATTTATAATGTATTATGGTTTGAATATGAAATGTTGCCCATAAGTGCATGTTTTGACCATTTGTTTCCAAGCTGATGATGTTATTTAAGATGCTGTGAGACCTTTAAGAAGTGGGGCCTACCTGGTAGAAGTAGGATACCAGGGATGGGCTTTCGAAGGTGACACCTCAGCCCTTAGTTCTGGAAGCTCTCTGTATCGTGGCATGTTACCATGTGAAGCCCTGCCAAACTATGCTCCCTCAACCACAGATGGTGCCTTTCTACTGTTGCCTATGCTGGGCTGAAATTGCCTGAACTGGAAGTGAAAATTAATCTTTCCACTTTTTCTGTCAGGTAACAGTAGCATAAAAATAACTAACAAAAGAAAGTCATAGAAACCTGTTTAATGAAAAGACAGACATTCCTCAAGTCTGTAATCTTAGCATTGGGGAGGAAATCAGATGGATCTCTGTGCATATGAAGCCAGCTTGGTGTACACAGATTATTGTGTAGGGAAGCCAGTGATACATAGTAAGATCCTGTCTCAAAACCAAACATAAAACAAAAAAGAGAAATGTATTCAGTAAAATTACACCAGAAATTTTGAGAAATTTACAAAAATATATGAACATCCAGTATAGGATACGTTTACAGCCCCAAATAGAAATAAGCAGAAATGAGCATTCCTTCACATTATAGTTTTACTGCTAAGAATACAAAACAAGAAACAACACTAAAAGTTGTAAGGCACAAACATAAATAAAGTTATAAAGGAAAATTCATCAGAATCACTTCCAAAACCTTAGAAGGAACCCTAAAATCCAGGAAAGCATAAATGATACATTTCAAATCCTGAGTGTAAACAACTGCCAACTAGCGAAGTTATTTATGAGATAAGCACAAACTTAAGCAATTCATGATGACTAAGTCAGGACTTCAGAAGACACATAAAGAAATTCTGCTATTGGCTCTCTCCTTGGAGGAATAACCCATGGCTGATGCCACAAGCTTATAGCCTCTACAGGTTAGGAGATGTTATAAGCCACAGTAAGACCCTGTCATATTAAACAGGAAAAAATGTAATTCATGGATTAACATATCATCCAAACATAAGTGTCTATACCAAAGTAACCAACTATAACTATTAGTGCTCTTTAAATACCTATATATCTAACTGCTTGTGCTTCATTAGTAGGATCGAAAGGTTATTCCTGGACAAATTGTCAGCCCATGAAAGGAAACAGCCAGAATTGACCAGAGTCCAAGACAACAGCTCCAGAGAGAGTGGACTGTTTTGCTTCTCATCCACCTGTGCCCCTTTTCTAAGCCTAGGGAACAATCTGCGGAAGAGGGGGCGTGGTAGAATGTAAGGGCTGCGATTGGGGTGAATGGTGAAACTACAGCAATGTAGTCTGGACACTCATTTGATCAACTTGATTGAACATACAACCCCTCACCCCCTGCTGGATGGTGGGGCTGTGGGAGTTTGGACACAACAGCCTGCAAATTGGCTTCATATGAAGGATGCTTGTACTCATGGATCATCACTTATAGCTAAAAAATGGAAAAAAAAACCTGAGAGAAAGATGCAGGACAGTTATGGCAAAACGCATGATCTGGGATGGGGTGGGGGTAGGGGGGAAGGGAAAGGGAAATATGCCTGATCTGAATTGGAAAATAATGTATGAAATGTACAAAGCACCAATAAAAAAATTTAAAAAAAGAAATTCTGCACACAATAGAGAAAGAAAAAAGTTATAAACATGAGAAATCAAGAAAGAATGAATTTCATGTGAGAAATAGCCATCTATTTTTCAAATGACAGCTAGGAAAGACTCCAACATGCTCAACTTGGGAAACCAGCTATATTAGTTACTTTTCCTGATGTGGTAATAAAATATACTCTGATCAAAGCAACAAAGTGAAGGAAGGGTTTATTTTGGTTCACAATTTGAGAGCACAGCCCTTCATGACGGCGAAATCATAGTGATAAGAATTTGAGGCAGCAAGTTATATGCCATACACAGTCAGGAAACAGAGACGAATGCTAGTGCTCAGCTTAGTTTTTCCTTTTTATTCAGTCCAGGTTCTCAATCCATAGAATGGTGCCATTCGCAATGTGTCTCCCTACCTCAATTAGCCTAATCTAGATAATTCCTCAAGGCATAACCAAAGGTGCTTCTAGATCCTGTCAAGTTGACAATGTTAACCATGACAGCAGAAAAAATGAGTAAGAGAGAAAGAAAGGCTAGGGAGATGGCTCAGTGGTTAAGAACAATGGGTGTTCTTGCAGAAGACCAGGGCTCAATTCCCAGCACCTACATGGTGGCTAATAACTGTCCATCTCTCCACCTCCAGGGGATCTGACAGCCTTTTCTGTCCTCTGTGGGCATTGCACAACATGGGAGCACTCATGTATATTCAGGCAATACACACATAACACATAAAATAAAAATAATAAATAAAATAGTTTAAAAAGGGAAGAGAGAAAGAAAAACGTTCCAAAACAATACTCAAAAGAGCTGACAAAGAGGAAACAGCAAAATTACAGGAATCATCAAGTACCTCTGAATAATAACCTTACGAGTAAACGATTTTGAATCTCCAACTAATGGATGCAGACTAAGTTGAGTTTGATAGCTCTGCACTTGAGATGTTGAAGCAGGACGATAATTGTCAGATTGAGAGCAGTAAGGCTACAGAGTGAAGTGAAAGAATAACTGAACAAGACAAAAAGATGAAGAAGAACTAACTGAGATACAACTGTGTCTTGTCTCTAAGGAAAACACTTTACTGACAAAGAGAGAGAGAGAGAGAGAGAGAGAGAGAGAGAGAGAGAGAGAGAGAGACAGAGAGACAGAGAGACAGAGAGACAGAGAGACTGAAAGACCAAAGTTATAAAATGATACACCAAGCTAGCAGAAGCCAAAACCAACACCAAACAAGAATAGGTATACTCAGACTAGGCAAAGTAAGGTTCAAGCCAAATTTAGTCAGAAGAAGGTCATTACAAATTACTAAAGTGAACAGTCCTTCAAGCAGGTATGACTGTAAATATATATGCACTAAATTTTGACACACCTACTTTTAGAAAATAAACACTACTGGAAAAAAGTGGCAGATAGATAAGTATATAATAATAGTGGATGGCATTAGTAATCCACTTTCATAAAATACATAGATAATCCAAACAAAAAACAACAAAGAAACTTCAGAGTTAAACTGTACCATAAATTAAATGGGCATACATACATACATACAGAATATTTCATCCAACTGCTATGGAATATACAGTCTTCTCAACAACCCTTGGTGCTTTCTCTGAAACACAATATTTAACACAAATTCATGGTTTAATTAAAACAAAGTGGGGCTGGAGAGATGGTCTAGCGGTTAAGAGCGCTGACCACTCTTACAGAGGACCCGGGTTCGATCCTCAGCACCCACATGGCGGCCGAGAACTGTCTGAAACTCCAATTCCAGGAGAACTCCAGTTCCAGGGGAATCCGACAACCTCTTCTGACCTCTGCGGCATTGCACAACACGGGTGCACAAACTTGCATGCAGACAGTACATTCATACACATACAGAAATAAATAAAATTAATTAAAAAAAAACAAAGGGCGGAAATTTCCTATATCTTGTAGATAATGTCGGAATAAAACTAGAAATAAATATCAAGAATAACTACAAAGATATACATATAGACAGGGATTGAAAAATACCCTGTTCACTTATCAATGGGTTGCTGAAAAAAAATCAGGAAGAACATTTTAAAATTCCTAGAATCAAATAAAAATAAAACCACAATTTATCAGATTAACTTTAATGATACATTTCAAATCCTGAGTGTAAACAACTGCCAACTAGCGAAGTTATTTATGAGATAAGCACAAACTTAAGCAATTCATGATGGATAAGTCCGGACTTCAGAAGACACATAAAGAAATTTGCTGTTTGGCTCTCTCCTGGAGGAATAACCCAATGGCTGATGCCACAAGCTTATAGCCTCTACAGGTTAGGCGATGTGTTATAGCCACAGTAAAGACCCTGTTCATATAAACAGAAAAAAAATGTAATTCAGGATTAACATATCATCCAAACATATGTGTCTCTACCAAAGTAACCAACTATAACTATTAGTGCTCTTTAAATCCTATATATCTAACTGCTTGTGCTTCATTAGTAGGATCGAAAGGTTATTCCTGGACAAGTCAGCCCATGAAGGGAAACAGCCAGACTTGACCAGAGTCCAGACAAACAGCTCCAGAGAAGTGGACTGTTTTGCTTCTCATCCACCTGTGGCCCTTTCCTAAGCCTAGGGAACAATCTGCAGAAGAGGGGGCATGGTAGAATGTAAGGGGTGCGATTGGGGTGAATGGTATAAAACTACAGCAAGTAGTCTGGACACTCATTGTATCAACTTGATTTGAATCTACAACCCCTCACCCCTGCTGGATGGTGGGGTGTGGGATTTGTGACACAACAGCCTGCAAATGGCTTTCATATGAAGGATGCTGTACTCATGGATCATCACTTATAGCTAAAAAATGGAAAAAAAAACCTGAGAGAAAGATGCAGGACAGTTATGGCAAAACGCATGATCTGGGATGGGTGGGGGTAGGGGGGAAGGTGAAAGGAAATATGCCTGATCTGAATTGGAAAATATGTATGAAATTGAAAAAGCACCAAATAAAAAATTTAAAAAAAGAAATTCTGCACACAATAGAGAAAGAAAAAAGTTATAAACATGAGAAATCAAGAAAGAATGAATTTCATGTGAGAAATAGCCATCTATTTTTCAAATGACAGCTAGGAAAGACTCCAACATGCTCAACTTGGGAAACCAGCTATATAGTTACTTTTCCTGATGTGGTAATAAAATATACTCTGATCAAAGCAACAAAGTGAGGAAGGGTTTATTTTGGTTCACAATTTGAGAGCACAGCCCTTCATGACGGCGAAATCATAGTGATAAGAATTTGAGGCAGCAAGTTATATGCCATACACAGTCAGGAAACAGAGACGAATGCTAGTGCTCAGCTTAGTTTTTCCTTTTTATTCAGTCCAGGTTCTCAATCCATAGAATGGTGCCATTCGCAATGTGTCTCCCTACCTCAATTGGCCTAATCTAGATAATTCCTCAAGGCATAACCAAAGGTGCTTCTAGATCCTGTCAAGTTGACAATGTTAACCATGACAGCAGAAAAATGAGTAAGAGAGAAAGAAAGGCTAGGGAGATGGCTCAGTGGTTTAGAACAATGGGTGTTCTTGCAGAAGCAGGGCTCATTCCCAGCACCTACATGGTGGCTAAAAACTGTCCATCTCTCCACCTCCAGGGGATCTGACAGCCTTTTCTGTCCTCTTGTGGCATTGCACAACATGGGAGCACTCATGTATATTCAGGCAATACACACATTAACACATACAAAAAATAATCAATAACTAGTTTAAAAAGGAAGAGAGAGAGAGAAAAAAAACGTTCCACAAACAATACTCAAAAGAGCTGACAAAGAGGAAACAGCAAAATTACAGGAATCATCAAGTACCTCTGAATAATAACCTTACGAGTAAACGATTTTGAATCTCCAACTAATGGATGCAGACTAAGTTGAGTTTGATAGCTCTGCACTTGAGATGTTGAAGCAGGACGATAATTGTCAGATTGAGAGCAGTAAGGCTACAGAGTGAAGTGAAAGAATAACTGAACAAGACAAAAAGATGAAGAAGAACTAACTGAGATACAACTGTGTCTTGTCTCTAAGGAAAACACTTTACTGACAAGAGAGAGAGAGAGAAGAGAGAGAGAGAGAGAGAGAGAGAGAGAGAGAGAGACAGAGAGGACCCGAGAGACAGAGAGACAGAGAGACAGAGAGACTGAAAGACCAAAGTTATAAAATGATACACCAAGCTAGCAGAAGCCAAAACCAACACCAAACAAGAATAGGTATACTCAGACTAGGCAAAGTAAGGTTCAAGCCAAATTTAGTCAGAAGAAGGTCATTACAAATTACTAAAGTGAACAGTCCTTCAAGCAGGTATGACTGTAAATATATATGCACTAAATTTTGACACACCTACTTTTAGAAAATAAACACTACTGGAAAAAAGTGGCAGATAGATAAGTATATAATAATAGTGGATGGCATTAGTAATCCACTTTCATAAAATACATAGATAATCCAAACAAAAACAACCAAAGAAACTTCAGAGTTAAACTGTACCATAAATTAAATGGGCATACATACATACATACAGAATATTTCATCCAACTGCTATGGAATATACAGTCTTCTCAACAACCCTTGGTGCTTTCTCTGAAACACAATATTTAACACAAATTCATGGTTTAATTAAAACAAAGTGGGGTGGAGAGATGGTGGTCTAGCGGTTAAGAGCGCTGACCACTCTTACAGAGGACCCGGGTTCGATCTACTCAGCACCCACTGGCGGCCGAGAAATGTCTGAAACTCCATTCCAGGAGAGAACTCCAGTTCAGGGGAATCCGACAACTTCTTCTGACCCCTCTGCGGCATTGCACAACACGGGTGCACCAACTTGCATGCAGACAGTACATTCATACACATACAGAAATAAATAAAATTAATTAAAAAAAAAACAAAGGGCGGAAATTTCCTATATCTTGTAGATAATGTCGGAATAAAACTAGAAATAAATATCAAGAATAACTACAAAGATATACATATAGACAGGGATTGAAAAATACCCTGTTCACTTATCAATGGGTTGCTGAAAAAAATCAGGAAGAACATTTTAAAAATCTAGAATCAATAAAAATAAAACCACAATTTATCAGAACTTCTAGGATACAGCAAAGATTAATATGAAAGTTTATAGGTATGAGTGCCTATACTAACAAATCAGAGAGAACTCATAGATAATTTAATGACAACACCTCAAGGTTGGAGAAAAACATGTACAAACTAAACCAAAAGCAATTACAAGAAATACCAAAAATCAGGGACTAAATGAGAGACTAAAAGAGCAATAAATCAATGAAGTAAAACATTTTATAAGACAAATATGAGTGACAAATCTTTTCTTATAGAATTTTTATGAATTCATAATATCTAATGATTGTCTTTAGATTGCCTCCCTGATCTGCCCCCCACCCAATTCATGTAGTCTCTTATGTAAATATATATATATATATATCTATATATTATATTATATATATATTTATATTTATCTTTAAAGGCTCTTAGAGTTAACTATGTGTTCCCAAATGAACTCTTAACTGGTTGAATGCCAACCAAAAGAAAGGAGAAAACCCAAAATCACCAATGAAAATAAGGATATTACAACAGATACCAATGAAATCCAGAGTACTTATAGAGTACAAAGAAAATTTATATTCAAATATATTGGAAAATCGGGAAAATGGATAAATTCCTAGTAACATAATGGCTTGCCAAAATTATAACAAGAGGATATAAACAACTTGAACATGTCTCAGATAATAAGCAATACAAATGGAGCAGTCAACAAACAAAATCCCAGAACCAGATGGATACTCTGCTGAATACTATCATTCTTGTGAAGAACTAACACAAATGCTTATCCAAATATTGCATTAAATTGAAGGAATAGTGATCTCAGGACTTTCAAGGCTAAGGAAGAAGCATTTTCAGTTTGAGGCTAGCTTAAGCCATGCAGTGAATTTGAGGCCAGCCTAAGTTATGAAGCGATATTGTATTTCAAAACATTTAAAAGAGAAAAAAAAAAAAGGATTTCTAGGTAAGATGAAGAACTAGAAGCTGCCTCAGTGTGACCTACCTGGTGAAAAGCAAGAATCAGAATAAGAAAAAGGTTGACTTCCAGGTAAGATGGAAGACTAGAGAAGAATAAGATGACTAAGATGAAGATGACTAAGAATAAGATGACTAAGATGACTAATTAGAAGACTAAGATGAAGACTAGTTCAGTGAGAGGTAGTGAAGGATAGTCACAAAAAGAAAAAAAAATAGACTATCCTGAAGTGGGAGACTGAGAAAGAAGTTCAGAAATCCAAAACCAGGTAGAAGGATACCTAGGGAAAGTGTGAGGGGCAAGAAGAGACACACACTGCCACTAGGCTTCGCAAATCCCTCCAGCCAAGGAAAAGAGAAATCCTGCTTCGCACCCCCAAGAGCCAAGTTCCATATCTCTTCCTTGAGAAAAGTACTATAAAGCACTTCAGCACTCCACACAGTGCAGGAGAGTCACCTCAAACGGATCACGGTGCTATAGAATCTGATAGGGCTACAAGTGGGGGTCAGAGCTCCAGAGGACAAAACTCAACCTGCAGTACATCTACAAAGGAGACCTGCTTAGCAACTCACACAACTCCAGAGAAAAACAAGTATGTAAGCAGCAGAAAAAGGAACATGTTCCTTCATCCCAATAGGATCAACAAGCTCCAAACAGCACAGTCTATGCAGACAGCAGAAAGGCAGTAATGGAATCTGAACTGAGAGATCAATATTGCCACCCTTACCATAGAAGGAAGGAAGGAGCCAAAGCAATAAAAGATGGCAAAAGAAGCTGTCCACAAAAAAATTGTTAAAAACACAAACCACAAAACCATATTAAAAGCTGTAAATAAAAACTGCCAACTAAAATTTAGAGATAGAAACATCAGAATATCAAATCTATTGTCAGCATGCCTAAAAGCCTGGAAAGCATAAAAAAGATATATTTCAAGCCCTGGAAATAAGTAAGAATGAAGATTACTATACCTAGCAAAGTAATCTATCATTCTGGTACCAAAACCAGAGAAAGAGCCAACAAAAAATTATAGGCCAATCTCCCTGATGAACCTAGATTTAAAAATTTCAATAAAATACTTGCATATTGAATTCAACCACAAAGCAAAAGGTTATCTGCTAGTCAAGTTGGCTTCATCCCAGGGATGCAAGGATGGTACATATATATAAATCTGTAAGTGTAACCCACCACATAAAAAGACTCAGTGACAGAAACCACATGATTGCTTCATTAGATGCAAAAAGGCCTTTGACAAAATCCAACATCTTTTCCTGATAAAAGTCATGGAGAATCTATGGATACAGGGGACATATCTGAACATTACAAAGGCAATATACAATAAGCTCACAGGCAACTTCATGATAAATGGGAAAAAAAACCTCAAAGCATTTTCACTGGAGTCAAGAACAAGCAAGGATGTCTACTCTCTTCAACATAGTGTTCAACATAGTGACTGAAGTCGTAGCTATGGCAATAAGACAAATGAAGTAGATTAAGAGGGGCAACATGGAAAGAAGTCAAAAGTATCCTTATTTGCAGATACGATTCTGTATATAAAAGACTCTAAAGATTCTACCAGGAACTCCTAGAGCTAATAAATGCATTCAACAAAGAAACAGGATACAAAATTAATTAGTAAAAATCAGTAGCCTTTATATACACCAACTTCATATACACACTCAGAAAGAAAGCAGGGAAACAATTCCATTCACGACAGCCTCAAAAAAGTCTTGGAATCAATCTAACTAAGTAAGTGAAGGACTTGTATGATAAAAACTTTAAGACATTGAAAAAGAAACCAGAACACGGAAAAACTCCCATAACTCATGAATCAGAAAGACGAATATTATGAAAACGACCATCCTAACAAAAGTAATCTAGATTCAATGCAACACATATTAAGATTCTAATACAGTTTTCAGAGAAACTGAAAAAGTAATCTCAAATTTTATATGGAAACACAAAGACCCAGGATAGCCAAAATAATCCCGAACAACCAAAGCAAAGCTGGAGGAATTACCACCCCCAATTTCAAATAATAGAAAAAGCCATGATAATAAGAAAAGCGGCATAATACTGCCATAAAAACAGAAACATCAACCAATGGAATAGAATTAAGAATCCAGATTTAAGTCCACACACTTACAGTCACTTTTTTTTTTACAAAGTCAGAGGCCGAAATAGTCGCTGTAGAAAAAAAAAGATAAGGACCTCAATATAAGAACTGATATCCTGAATCTGATATTGGAGAAAGGGAAAAAGTAGGGAATACACTGGATATTGCAGGCATAGGGAAAGACTTTCTGACAAATGGGACCTCATGAAATTACAAGCTTTCACACAGCAAAGGACAGCAATAGTCAGTGAAGAGGTAACCTACAGAATGGGAAAACATGTTTACCAGCTATACATCTGACAGTATCTAGAATATACAAAGAACACACACACACAAAAAAAACCAAAACATGAGACAAATAAACCAACCAACAGGCATAGTGCTGCACTTCTTTAATCCCAGTATTTGGGAGGCAGAGGTTGGCGGATCTCTGTGAGATGAAGGACATTCTGGTCTACATAGCAAGTTACAAGCCCCTGGGCTATAGGGAGACCCTGCCTCAAAAATAAAAAAAAAAACCAACCCATTTAAAAATTCGAGTATAAAATTAAAGAGTGAACAGTAAGACCCTGTCATATTTAACAGGAAAAAAATGTAATTCATGGATTAACATACCATCCAAACATATGTGTCTATACCAAAGTAACCTACCATGACTATTAGTGCTGTGTAATTACCTATATATCTAATTGCGTGTGCTTCATTAGTAGGATAGAAAGGTTATTCCTGGACAAACTGTCAGCCCATGAAAGGAAACAGCCAGAATTGACCAGAGACCAAGACAACAGCTCCAGAGAAAGTGGACTGTTTTGCTTCTCATCCACCTGTGCCCCTTTTCTAAGCCTAGGGAACAATCTGCAGAAGAGGGGGCGTGGTAGAAATTTCAATTTTTATTTAGTGGGTTTAATGGGTTAAACTCAGCATTAATCGCATGGACACTCTTTGCTCAACTTATAAGCCCCCCCCCTGCTGGATGGTGGGGCTGTGTGGTTTGGGCACAACACATCCTCAAATTGGTTTTACATGAGGGATGCTTGTACTCATAAATTATCACTTATTGCTAAAAAATGAAAAAAAAAAAAACAGAGAAATTGCAGAAACAGTTATGGCAGAATGCACTGATCTGGGAGGGGGGTGGGGTGGGGATGGGGAAGGAAAGGGAAAATATGTCTGAACTGAATTGGAAAATGATGTATGAAATACACAAAGCATCAATAAAAATATATATATATATTATTTTTTAAATTTGATCTGCTGATATTTATTGTACTTTGAACTTTCAAAGTGAGAAACTCTAAAAACAGGCTTATAAATCATTTAAAACTATTTCATATAACAACTATTTTCATGAATACACTTGTTTTAAACTTTCGTGAGAAATGATATTGTTTTATGTTTCTTTTTTTTTTTTTTTTTTAACTTTTTTTTTATTGCTGCTTTGTGCATTTTCATCATCCTTTTCCGTTCAGTTCAGTTCAGGCTTTTCCCTTTCCCCCTCCGTCCCCCCCACCCGCCCACCCACTCCCACCATCCAGATCCATGTACTCTGCCATATTGTCCTGCATCTTTCTCTCATCGTTTTTTTTCCCATTTTTTAGCTAAAGTGATAATCCATGAGTACAAGCATCCGTCTGTAAACCAATTTGCAGGCGTGTTGTGCCCAAACCCCCCCAGTCCCACCTTCCAGCGGGGGGTGAGGGGTGGTCTGTTTCATCAGCACGTTGATCAAATGAGTGTCCACCGCCTACCTGCTTCGTTTTTACCATTCACCTCCAATCGCACACACCCTTACATTCTACCCCACGCCCCCTCTTCCGCCGTTGTTCCCTAGGCTTAGCAAAGGGGCACAGGTGGATGAGAAGCAAAACAGTCCACTCTCTCTGGAGCTGTTGTCTTGGACTCTGGTCACTTCTGGCTGTTTCCTTTCATGGGCTGACAGTTTGTCCAGGAATAACCTTTCGATCCTACTAATGAAGCACAAGCAGTTAGATATGTAGGTATTTAAACAGCTCTAATAGTTATGGTAGGTTACTTTGGTATAGAAACATATGTTTGGATGGTATGTTAATCCATGAATTACATTTTTTCTGTTAAATATGACAGGATCTTACTGTGGCTTATAACATCTCTTAACCTGTAGAGGATGTAAGCAAAAAAAAAAAATATATATATATATATATATTAAAAAAAATAAAATTAAAGAGTGAGTTCTCAAAAGATGAAATGCAAATGGCCGTGAAATATTTTTCAAATGTCCAATGTTATCGAGGAAATGCAAATTAAAACTACTTTGAGATTTCATCTTACCCTAGTCAGAATGGCTAAGATCCAAAAGAAAAAAAAATATGTCAAATGCTGGCAAGGATGTGGGGAAAGGGGAACACTAATTCACTGCTAGTGAGAGTGCAAACACTATTGGCTATCAGTGTGGTGATTCCTTAAATAGCTAGGAACAGATCTACCACATGGTCAAGCTATAAAATTCTTGAGCAAATACAGAAAGAGCTCTATCCTCCTGACAAGATATCTGTTCATCCATGTTCACTGCCACTCTATTCACAATAGCCAGGAAATGGAAACAACCTACATGTCCATCAATAGATGAATGGATAATGAAAATATTATTCAGCTATTAAGAAAGTCAAAATTCTAAAATCCTCAGGTAAATGGATAGAACTATAAACAATCATCCTGAGTTAAGTAACTCAGACTCAGAAAGACAAGCCACACATGTTCTGCTTCATATATGGATGCTAGTTTTGTACCATTAGGAATGTGTGTTTCAATTAGAAAATCCATAAAGGGTCAGGAATCTTGTTAGAGCCCACTGGAAGGACTTCATGGGAGAGGAGATAGAATGCAGAGACAGCAGACTGAGACAGAAAGGTTAAATGGGGTGAAAAGCCCCTGAAGGCTAGCTCTCATAACTGTGGAGAGCACTATGCAAGCCACTAAGGGCGATCATCAATAGATGGTCCAACGTCAGCCTCAAGACCAAATATCCATGTCAAAGACCAGCATAGCATACAACATCAGTGCAATAGCGGCACTTCTACTTTGGGGGAAATCAATGGCTAACCAATCGGTCCTAAAACCCACTCAGTGGGAAGAAAGTCATGTGTGATATTGTTAACATAGCCAGATGCACACATCTGGAGAGGTCATAGATCTTAGACAATTCCACAAGGTAGATACATCCCTAGGTTAAGGTAACATTTTATTAACTACAAAAGACATATCCTTATATTTACAGACAAATATCCCAGACACCACTCAGAAAAGAAGCTTCTTTTGTACCAGATGAGACTAGTACGAGAATCCCACAACTGGACACACACAGACATGATCTGTGAATGACTTGTGCCTAGGCAACACATGTACAATCCAACCTCTACACACAAGACCTAAGCGTCATAGAACAAGTACCCAAGAAAGCATTAACTACCTCTTAACTCTCATCAAGGAAGCTTCTCCATGCAACAAGAGACCAGGAACCTAAAGGGCCTGAATGGCCAAACAGTGAAGATTAGGAATCTGCAGAATGGCTCAATGGACAGGCTGCCTATATTCAACTTCACCCACCCAGGGCTCAGAGAACATGGCAGAAGGGGCAGAAAGATTGTAAGAGCCAGGGAGGTGATGCAAGACCAAACGGAAATGAATCTTACAAGCTCCTGGGACCCAGTTTACATGAAACTATAGTATTGGTATCAGCATGCACAAGACCCATGCAAACTCAGCTGGAAACAACCCAGCATAGAACTGCAGAAATAGGTACCAGAGTCCAACTGTGGCTGGGGAAATATTGGCAGGTGATGGTGGTCAGGTGAGGAAGACCTGGCCTTCTTTAGAAAAGATATTCTGGATAGGCTGACTAGATTTCAGGGGAGGAACTGGCACTGAGGAATGAGAGGGGAGAGTAATTTGGCACGATGGACTCTAGCAGGAATGACAGAAGGTGTGAACTTCTTGGGGAGAGGCCAAGGGAGTGGACCAAGGGAGAAGTGGGGTACAATGGCGATTAAGACTGACTGAAAAATTATGTATGAAGCACATAAAAATTTCTATAAAAATCTATTTCAATGGGGTGGAAAGGAGGTATATGAGAAGGAATTAGTGAACATTGGAGGCCTTTGGAAAAAATCATATGGAAACTTCTCAAAATATATGCACATATAACAAAAAAGTTTAAATGGAATTACTGTATAATGGGGGACAATGATCCTACAAGATTCCACAGGCTAGCAACAAAAGGTCCAGTGCCAAGGATGGACTCCCTCCTTTGAAACTGTTGGACATGGGTCCCATAGACTATCAAACAATGCTGGCCATTGCTTCTGCTTTGTTATTCACCAGAACTCAGAGTCAAGATGTCAAAAGTACATAAGTAATGAAACAAAAATTCCAGTGCCAGGTGTGAGATATCTCCCTTTGATACAAGGTATTGCTTGGTTGTCCACTAGACTTTGATGGTAAAACCCTATTGCTGAGGACACCAACTACACATCTCAAATATAAAACACAGAGAAATTACACTGGCATTGAGCTGGAAGCTTCCTCCCTGTTAGTTTTCATAGTGTTAGAAGGTGGTATACAGGCTTTTGGGGGGCAAAAAGCTATTAAGAGTTGGACCCAGCTGTGAGCTCTGTGAGTTACAATACTGACCTGCCAGACAAGATGTACCCCCTGGTGCAACAGTGGCATGATTACGATGGGGGTAACCAAACACTTTCTGATTGGGTTTTAAGCCCATTCCACAGGAAGAAACTTATGACTGATTTTATAAACTCAAAAAACTCAATCAAGACCTAGGCACCAAAGGGAACCTAGTACTATTGTTTTGTTAAATGGATATGTGATTAAACTGACTTCTAAATAGTCATGTTTATACTCAGTAGTGTGTGTGTGTGTGTGTGTGTGTGTGTGTGTGTGTGACCATAATAAAATAATTAATGAAGAGGTAACAAAATTCAGAGGGAGTAGAGGGGAGTGTGGGAAGAGTTGGATTAGGAAAGGAGAAGGGGGTAGAAATGATGTAAACACAGTTCTCAAACGAAAAAAACTGGTTCACAGGTTAAAAAATCAGAGAGACTGCACACAAATAACCTCATGACATATCCAAATGCCTTAGAAAGACAAGAACAAAACCCAAATCAGTAGGCACCAAGAAATAAAAAAAAACAAAAAACTGAGCACAGAAATCAATGAAATGAACACTAAAGGAACAATGCATAAAAATCAATCAGCCTAAAAGTTGGTTGTTTGAAAAGGCAAACAAATTATCCATCCCCACATGGATATTTGTGTTGGTCAATGGAATTCTATTTAGCTGTAAAGAAAAATGAAAATTTCGGGTAAATGCATAGAACTAAAAACCTCTATGGTGAGGTAAATCTGACCCAGAAAAACAAACACTGCATGGTCTCCATTATTTGTACATCCTACCTCTGAACCTTTAGAAGTGAATACCTTCAGCAATTGCAGAAGCCAAGACAGCAGAAAGAGCCCATGGTTGGGGGGAGAGCTCTAGAAAGTGGGATAGTAGGATACAGGTGCTATCAAGGGCAAATGGGAAATATGGGGGCTTAAGCTGGAGAGGGAGGGTAATACAGAGGTACAGAGAGGAAGGAGAGATAAATAACCCCAAGAATGTTTTTTGAAAAATAGGGAGACAGGGGCTGGCTCAGTGGTTGAGAGCACTGACTGCTCTTGCAGAGGACCCAGATTCGACTCCCAGTGGCAACTAACATCCATCCATAACTCCAGTTCCAAGGACTCTGACATCCTCCTCTGACCTACTCAGGTACTGCATGACACAGTGCACTTACATACATGCTGGCAATATAGTCATACACTTAAAATAAAAAAATATTAAAAATATATAAAAATAAACATTAAAATAAATAAGCATGCTTTGAAAATAGTTATTGGGGCTAGAGAGATGGTCTAGAGGTTAAGAGCACCAACTGCTCTTGCAGAGGACCTGGGTTTGATCCCCAGCACCCGCATGGCGGCTGAGAACTGTCTTTAACTCCAGTTCCAGGAGAAGCCAACGCCCTCTTCTGACCTCCATGGCATTGCACAACATGGGTGCACAGCATACATGCAGACAGTACACTCACACACATAAATAAATAAACAAATAAATAAATAAAATTTAAAAAATAAAATAAAATAGAGTTATTACACAAGAGGTGATAATGCTCAACTGAAGAAAAGAGTAACACAAATTACAGTGCCAGACATGAGAAACCTCCCTCAAGATGTTGCTCAAGGTAGTAAAAAAGACTCTCAAAGGTTGCTCATGGTGGTATAGGCATTTAATTCCAGCACTAGGGAGACAGAGGCAGATGGATCTCTGTGAGATCAAGGCTAGCCTGTTCTACATAACAAGTTCCAGGCCATCTGGAACTTGGTTGCTTCCCAGAACTTTAAGGAAAGATCTTATTATTGAAGACACGACACACTTCGAACACATGACTTGGAGGAATTGGGGTGAAACTGACAAGGAAGACTCCTCCCTGAGGACCAACTCCAATAGTATTGGAAGGTGCTATGCAAGCAGCTGTGCTGGGTAACTTTAGTGTCAACTTGACCTGTGTCGAGGAAGCCTCAATTGGGAAATTGCCTCCATTGGATTGTCCTGTGGCCATATCTGTGGGGCATTTTCTTGATTGTTGAGTGATGTGGGAGGGCCCTTCCCACTGTGGGTGGTGCCATTCCTGTATTATATAAGAATGCATTTGGAGCATGGGCCAGAGAAACAAGCCAGTAAGAAGCATTCCTCCATGGCCTGTGCTTCAGCTCCTGCCTCCAGGTTCCTGCCCCAAGTTCCTACCTGGGCTCCCTAAGTGATGAATAACCCCTTTCCTCCTCAAGTTGGTATTGGTCAGAGTGTTTTGTCAAAGCAATATGAAAACAAGGTAGAACAGAAATTGGTACCAGAGAGTAGGCTATTGCTGTGACAGACCTGACCTTGATGTTTTGAGGATTGTGAAACCCTTTGGAATTTTGGACTGGAAAAGTCATTGAGTGCTTAGAGTTTGTTGCTATAGAGTTTGGAAGTTAGGCTGAAAGAGTTGTCGATGATGGAGGGCTGGCTTGTGAACCTTCAAAGGGAAGTGGAGACCATTAGGGCTGTTTGTGTGATATTTTGAATTGAGAATCTGTGCGTTCTGGTCAGCTGGGGCTGAAGAATCAGCTGTGATTAAGAGACCAGAACCTGAAATGAAACCTTTAGTATACTGGGACAATTGATGCTGGTTAGTTGGGGCTGAATAATTAGCTGTTACTAACCAGAGAGCAGCATCAGAGAGGTGAAATCTTCTGGGAAGAATTTTCTCAGTGTCAGCACACAGAAGCTGTGGTCCAGAGGGGACCAGAGCCTCCATCTCAAGCTGGAAGCAGGACTTGATAACGTGTAAAAGTCTCCTATATGGTTCTGATGTTGAAATGAGAAGGGGTCACAGAGAACTGCTGAGGCTTGGCACTGTGCGAGGCCAGAAAGACTATTAGTGAAAATGCACCTCAGTTGCAGTGAAGACCCAGGAACTGCAGGGGTCATAAGGAGAAACTGGGGCTTCACACCAGGAAAGGCCAGAAGTGTTCACTGGTGAAGGTGCAGCCTCAGTTCTAGTGGAGACCCCAGCCTTTTGGAGATGCCAGGACCATGGGATGACCACCAAGAGCAGCAACAGGTATGGAATGGAGCTGGCCTGGGCCTGTGAGATGAGCTGTGTGTGCTGTGGATGGCAGAGCCAGAGAACTGGAGTTACCCAAACCCTTTCAAGCCCAGAAGATCTTGAGTGGATCCCAGATGTCCAGCCTTGAGCTACCTTGCTGGACTTTGGTTTTGCTTAGGTGTGCCCAATTCTTCCCTTTTGAAATAGGACAGTACTTGTTTTGGATTTTACAGGATCCCACAGTTAAGAGACTTTTAAAAGATTGTGTTTCATTTTTAAGGACTGTTTGGCTTTTAAGTTTGTACTGACTTATGTTGTGAAATTAATGTTAACATCATGTCTTGGGGACAAGAAATGGAAAGGTTGTGGTTTAACAGTGATATGTTTTGTGTGTCAAGTTGACAAAGGGTCAATTGTGCTGGATACCTTTAGTGTCCACTTGACACACCTGGGTTGAGGGAGCCCCAATTGGGGAACTTCCTCCATTGGACTAGCCTGTGGTCATGTCTGTGGGGCATTTTCTTGATTGCTGAGTGATGTGGAGGGCCCAGCCCACTGTGGGTTATGCAACCCAGGCAGGTGGTCCTGTAGTGTATAAGAAAGAAGTTGGAGCACGGTGAGAGGAGCAAGCTAGTAAGTAGTGTTCCTCCATGGCCTGTGCTTCAGTTCCTACTTCCAGATTCCTGCCCCGAGTTCCTACCTGGGCTCCCTAAGTGATGAACTGTGACCCACGAGATATCAGATGAATAAACTTTTTTCTCCCTAGGTTGGTATTGATCAGAGTGTTCTGTCATAGCAATTGAAAAGTAAACTAGAACAGCTGCCAGGGAAGAAAAGCAAGCATTGTAAAATCTATGAACCTTATCAATAACTGGCCCAGGAAATTATCTCTATTGTAGCACTCTTACCTCGGGGTAATCAACAGCTGTCTAATTGGATTCAAGGCCTTCCAATAAGAGGGAATTCGTGCCTGGTACTGTAAACCTAGCCAGATACCTGGGGCTAGAAGTCACAGAGCCTAGAAGAGAACCTGCAACTTTCCCAAAAGGAATACAATTTCTAAATGCACTTAAGACCTTATACTTAAACCCTCAGGTAAATGTAGCTCTCAACTGTCATCAAAAGTTGAACAAGAAGTGGGGAAGTGGGCAGCAGGCCCCAATGCTAGCTGAAGAACTATCTGCAGCTGATTACTGGTGGGTGAGGAAGAGTTTATCTTCTTCAAGGGAGAGACTCTAGATAAGCTACCTATACCCTAGTGGCTGAACTTGTACTGAGGGACACCTGGGCACACAAACTTGATTTGAGAGACCTTAACATATATGAGAGAATGCATAAAATCCAGTGAGGGGGCTGCTTTTGGAGAATTCAGATGGGGAAAGGCATATAAAGATGATTAAGATGTTTTGTATGAAATGCATACAAATTCAATAAAAATATATATTGAAGAAATAATTGTGAAAAAATAACTTCTTTACTCAACAGATGGAGATGGTTGTACAGAGAGACAGCTGGTCAAAATACAGCAAATAAGTGAGTGTGGGGTGCTCAACTCCCCTTGATACATATAAAATGCAGTCTTTATACCTAAGGCTCAGTGAACATCATGAAAGAGGAGACAGAGCATTGTAAGAAGTAGAGGACCAGGACCCCAGTTACTAGGTAGTGTCTTCTAGACATGACAGGGAAGCCACACCCATGAAATAACATGAAAATACCAGCTGACATGCCAAACTGAACAGGGGAAATTTTGCAAGGCTGTGCCTTTAGATGAAGAGCTATAGGCAATTAATGGCTATTAATTGTTTTTATAAACAATTAGTTTTCTCCAGGATAAGCTCCCTGACAGGTTACCAAATCCCAAGTGGTCAGCCCTAAATACATGTACATACTAGCACCACTAAATGGACTTAGTAACAGATATANGCGACAAGCTCCCTGACAGGTTAACCAATCCAAAGTGGTCAGCCCTGAACACATGTATGTACAAACAATACTAAGTGGACTCAGTAGGTTGTTTATACATATACATATGTAAATATACATACACATGTATGTAATAATTAAGAAGCCAGAATGTTGACAGGGTATGGAGTGAACATAGGAGGAATTGGAGGACAGGGAAGAGTAGAAATTATGTAAATACTGTACACATGTATGAAAGTCTCAAAAAATTAATTAAAAAGGGAAAAAAGTACCAATTTAGTTGATGAGTAAAAATGTAAAATTTCTCAATAAAATTGTTGAAAATTAAATTCAAGAACATGTTAAGAAGATCATATACCATGAAGAAGTCGATTTCCTCATAGGCATGCAAAATCGAGTCAAAATATGCAAAACAATAGGTGTAATAAAACACATAAATATACCTAATAAAGAAATTACAGAATCATCTCAAGATATAAAGAAAAGGCCTTTGGCAAATTTCAACACCTCTTATTGGTAAAATTCCTTTAAAAACTAGGAAGAGATGGAACACAATTCAACATGGAAATGCTGTAGATGACGTACCTATAACCAACATTATACAACATGGAAAAGAGTTAAAGCATTTTCTCTGAAATCAGGAATGAAGCAGGGTGCCCACTGCCACTGCTCTTATTCAATATAGTGTTTAAAAGTCTTAGTTATGCCGAGCGTGGTGGCGCACGCCTTTAATCCTAGCACTTGGGAAGCAGAGGCAAGCGGATCTCTGTGAGTTCAAGGCCAGTCTGGTCTACAGAGTGAGTTCCAGGCCAGCTGGGGCTATAGGGAGACCCCATCTCAAAAAAACCCTCTTAGTTATGAGCCCAGTGTGGTGGTGCACACCATCAATCCCAGCACCCAGGAGGCAGGGGCATGCAGATATCTGTGGGATCCAGGCCAGCCTAGTCTACACAGTGAGTTCAAGTCTAGCTGGAGATAAAAAGATATCCTGTCTCAAAAACTGAAGTCTTAGGCAATAATAAAAATAAATATCATTGCTATGGATAAGAAAGGAGACATTGAAGTATCCTATTTGCAAATGTCATGGTCCTCTATTGAAATGACCCTACTGAGTCCAGTATAAAACCGTGGCCTGATAAACACATTCATCTTAGCAACAGGGTGCAAAATCAACAAATGAAAATCAGCAGCCCATGATGAAACCCATTACTTTGTATACTGATGTAAAAAATGTCCTCTGTAAAAAACTGGTAGCCTTTCTATATACTAATAAGAACTTGCCAAGAAAGCAAACAGGAAAAGCACCTTTCCTAACAGCTTCAGTAATAAACCCACCAAGGAGGTGAAAGACCTCTGCAATGAAAACTTTAAGATACTGAAGAAAGAAACTTTAAAACTGATCACCCCAGTACTATAAATTTCACCTTAAAAGGTTGATACATCCAACTAAGATTTGTCCAAAATTGTTCCAAAAACATGGAGAGGAAACTTTAGTTCAGTGGCTCCATTTAACGGGCATTGGAGGCAGGAGGGGGTGCTGAGTCATATGATATATTGGAGCTCGAACCCAGATTTTCTGGGGTGAAATCCGTTATTTTTTTACTGTACTACTTACACACTGCTTTTATGGCACCTTTCCCCATACTCTGTGATGATGAATTTCGACTCTCAACTTGACAAGATTTACAAGTCACCTATAAGATAAACCTCTCGGTATGATATAAAGGTGTTTCCAGAGAGGTAAGAAGACCCATACTGAATGTGGGTAGCACAGCATTCTATAGGCTGGGGTCCTGGACTGAATAAAAACAAAGAAAAGTAAAGCACCATTGTTCATTTCCCTCTACTCCTTGAGTATTTACATAAAGCACACCATGATGTACTGTACCCTTAAAACTGTGAGCCAAAATAAACCTTTTCTCATTAAAGCTGCCTTCTGTCAGGTATTTTGTCATAGCAACAATAAAAGTAACACACACATCAACCCCATACCCATACACATTCTAGTGCAAAACATTTTGTGTGATGTTGAACATATAGTATAGCCTCATTATTTGGCTGAATGATACAAGTATTTGATTAACTATAATGAAGAAATAGAAATAAGATAGCTGAATAATAAATGGTGAAACCCAGAAAGCTCAAAATCTATTACTTGTAGAACTTATTCTTAAGCAAGATCACAAAAAATAATTCTATAAGAGTACGATCTGTGTAGAAGAAAAAATATCAATATGACGTTGCTATTTTGAAATGAAGAAATTTTCAATATATTTTCTCTTCTAGACAGAGTAAGACAATGATTGCAAGTTATAAATTAAATCAGCCCAATGCTGCTTAAAACCTACAATACTAAATTTGCATTCCTAAAAGAAAATTACAATTACAGAAAGCTTGTCTAAAAGACAAGAGAAAGACATTTTGTTAATTTTAGTTTTTTTGTTTTTTGTTTTTTGTTTTTTTGGGGGGTCTTTTTGAGACAGGATTTCCCTGAAGCCCCAGCTGTCCTGGAACTTACTCTGTAGACCAGGCTGGCCTTGAACTCATAAAGATCCGCCTGCCTCTGCCTCCCGAGTGCTAGGATTAAAGGCGTGCGCCACCACGCCCAGCTAATTTTAGTTTTTAATAAATATTGTATATTTCAAAGATATGACAGGGTATGTATATAGGTATAGGAATTTTCTACTGGGGTTATCATAAATAACATACAACACTGGTATGTAAATATTATTTGTTAACCTTGAACCATTCAAATATATTTATTTTATTCATTTTCAGAGACAGAATTTCACTCTGTAGCGCAGGCTAAACTTGAGCCCGTAGCAATGATCCTGTCTTAGCCCTGTGACTGCTAGGATTGCAGGTATGAGCCACCATCTCTAGCATGTATATCTAACTTTACAAATGACCCAGTATAGGGGCTGAAGAGATGGCTTAGCAGTTAAGAGCAGGTTGCTTTTGCCAAGGATCTAGGTTCAGTTCTCAGCACCCCCATGGTGGCTAATAAACATCTGTAACTCCAGTTTCAGGGGATCTGATGCCCCCTTTTGTCATCCTGGGATGCAGGACACGAGTGTACTTACATGCAGGCAAAATACTCATTCACATAAAATGAAAATAATATTTTAAAATTATGCAGTATGATTTATCACAGGCTTGACAGAAACAAATTAAAGCAAAAGTAATCTAAAATCTAGTTTTAGGGAGAATGGTGGAATGAAACGAACACCGAAATGAACATTAAGTTATCTTGATTCTAGTCCTGTCTGTTATGACATTATTTTGGCACTTTAAGTAATTCAATTACCCTGGGCCTGGGTAACTGTTTTCCCTTATATAAAATGGTCCTAATGAATGCCATAGGTCATTGTGAAGATAAAATGACATAATAAATGAAAGTTATCAAACTGTTTTGGACACTAAAATGACATAATAGCTACACAGAAAACAGTTTTATTTGCTTCTTTCTAACCTCAGTTGCCAAACTAATCAAAGGGTTATACCATGTGGTCTGTTTATTCCTCATAGGACTTCCTAGTCATTGAGTAGCCACAATACTTCAGGCACTCAACTTTATAAACATCATCTCATTTATTATTTATAATATTTAATACTGAAAATCATGCAAAACAATTGCTATTATTCAAATTTTAGATAGGAGAAAAGTGAGACATATAGAAGTAGCAGCAATATAGTTAAGGTCTAATAGTAAGTATCAGATAAAGAAAATCAATGCTGGGTTTGTATAAATTATAAAGCTCCATTTTTATGTCCCCTTTCAGTCTAGAACATGAAACTTTCTCTAGTTGTCCATATTCATAATAAGGCCTTAATCTGCTCAGTCTGGCACTGAAGGTCTTCTGAGAAAATTGATTACCTTCTCAATAGGCACTGCAAAGTTTTAATATGAGAGACCTTCTTACCTCCTCTTCATAGAACACAGAACTACATGATGGTAATGAAGTCATTCTCTAACTGTAACTTACAGCCAACTGTTATAGAGGCAATCTCCTACAAAACCGGTATAACTGCTTTCTTTAATTGACAAATAGACATAGGAAATGTGAAAAGGATTATTCTCTATTCAGAGCCAAATATAATAGTAAAGTCTTTTTAAGCTGTGCATTTAAGCAAAATATATTAATACAGGAGAGCTCTGATATCAGTAATGGATTATTCTGCCAAGGAGATGTTGGCCAGAGGATCCAAGCCTCCCCCCCCCAAAAAAAGGTAAAGGCTTCTTGCCTGTAAACTGGGATACCTGCAAGAAGAGAGGCGGTAAGGCCCTGCTGTCAAAGACCTGATACAAGCATGGGAAAGATGTATTGAGACCGCATTTGCAAGTGTACAGTTGGTCTCTGGAATGCCAGAGAGTGTTTACCAAAGGCCACTAAACCAATAAAGCAAAAATTGGTCTCCTTGAGTCAAGCAAGACTCCTCCATCAGCATCAGCTACACCTCACCTGCCTAGAAATACTGTGCAGCAGTGGCAGCCACATGTCTGTATATCCCAAATCTAATTGGCTATTAGCTGTCTCCTTGGAGGAATAATTCATAGCTGATGCCACAAGCTTACATCCTCTAGTGGTTAGGAGATGTTATAAACCACAGTAAGACCTTGTCATCTTTTACAGAAAAAATATAATTCATGGATTAGCATATCATCCAAACATCTGTGTCTATACCAAAGTAACCTACCATAATAATCAGTACTGTTTAAATACCTATGTATCTAATTGATTGTGCTTCATTAGTAGGATTGAAAGATTATTCCTGGACAAACTGTCAACCTTCCATGAAAGGAAACAGTCAGAACTGATCAGAGTCCAAAACAACATCTCCAGAGAAAGTAGACTGTTTTGCTTGTCATCCACCTGTGGTCAAAAAGGTTGTTCCCTAAGCCTAGGGAACAATCTTCGGAAGAGGGGGTATGGTAGAATGTAAGGGCTGTGATTGGGGTGAATGGTGAAACTACAGCAACATAGTCTGGACACTTATTTGATCAACATGACTGTACATATAAGCCCCACCAGTGGATGGTAGGAGACATGGGCTGTGTGGGTTTGGGCATAGCTGCTTGCAAATTGGTTATACATGAAGGATGCTTGTACTCATAACATCACTTATTGTTAAAAAAATAAAAATTAAAAAATTGGAAAAATTGATTACCTTCTCTATATCATTTCCAAATATGACTTCCCTTCTCATTTTCCCTTCCTTTCCATATGTTTTCTGTAGGCCGTGCTCCTTCTTTCCCACAAGATGCACACAGAAAAATATTCTACTTAAACTTGTCTCCATTTAAAGGTCCCATTAATGATGCTATTTTTTTTGGTCTTTTCAAGACAGGGTCTCCCTGTAGCCCCAGCTATTCTGGAATTCACTCTGTAGACCAGGCTGGCCTTGAACTCACAAAGATCCGCCTGCCTCTGCCTCCCGAGTGCTAGGATTAAAGGCATGTGCCACCACACCTGGCTGATGTTATTTTTTTTATTATTTCTACTGTTAAGATAGCAATTCATATATTTAGCATAATCCATAGATAAATCCAAAGCCTTTTAGCTTAAAGGATTCACTTACAACTTCACTGCTTAGCTAGCAGTAGTTGTGATTTAGACTAGACTGAGAAGACTAGGGATCAGTCAGGGGTTAAGGCTGTTCATCTGTTCTCAGCAAAAGCCATCCACTCACGTAAACAAGGTGGTGTTATTCAACTGTCTCTTTGAACCTTCAGGCATATGATAGCTGAGATTCTTTGAATCCATACTCTCCAAATTTGGAGAACAGACCAGTTGAACAACACAGCCAGCCTCCTACTCTCTTTGCTTTCTATGGGATGTTGACTGGATTCTTTTGTTCCTCATAGAGCTTCAGGATGTTACACTCCTGAGGGGTGTAGCAAAAAGATAAATGACCTTTGGACTGCTTATCCTTGCCTTCCAAGCATGGAGAAAAATTTGTGTGGGTGTAGATTCATGTGATAAATTCTCATCTGAACATAAAATAAGGAAAAAATATAGCTTCAAGGACAACATTTATGTGATTCAGTTAATCCTTCCTCCCGCAAACAGATAGCTTAAATCATAACTTATGCTTAAAGATAAGGTAAAAGTCAGGTTAGGCATGGTTGTACATGCCTCTAATTCCAGCACTCAGGAGGCAGAGGCAGGCAGGTCTCCGTGAGTTCAAGGCCAGCCTGGTCTACAGAGTGAGTACAGGCCAACTGGGGCTACAGGGAGACCGTCTCAAAAAGACAAAAAAAAAAAAAAAAAAAGTCAGAACTGGACTCCAGGACTAATTAGGAAAGGGAGCTTCAGCCTATCAGTATTTCTAGCACTTGGACTCTGTAGTAGTAATGAAAACATCTCAGAAACTATTTGATTCATTATTAATCACTATTAATAACAAATTTTGTACATACAATTTATACATCACATCAAAACACCACCCAGACTTAACTAGCGATATACATACATGCATGCATTCCCTAATGCCAAATTAATGTATAGTTTCCATAACTTGATAGCCTCTTCTTTACAAAATTATTT
This sequence comes from Rhizomys pruinosus, assembly GCA_009823505.1. Classification (NCBI taxonomy): domain Eukaryota; kingdom Metazoa; phylum Chordata; class Mammalia; order Rodentia; family Spalacidae; genus Rhizomys; species Rhizomys pruinosus. The sequence continues at coordinate 413,273 of VZQC01014087.1, forward strand.
AATAAATCCCATGTTAGTTCATTAAGGTAAAAATGATATTCAACAATGTATGATCTTCAATCTTTATTGTGTTTAATATTTTATATTATTCTAATAAATAATTAATATATGTTGTTCTTTGTAAATATAGAAAATCAGGGTTGTTTTCATTTCATTCAATTAGGATGCAAGAAATTGAGCACTTATGCATTACATAGGACAATATGATGCCAAAGGAAAGATTACCCCCAAAACAACAGCTGTCAGGGCTGCAAGAGAATGGAAGTCTCAGAAAGAAAAAAATAGAAGATAAAATATATTTTAATTTTTATTTATTAATTTTTATTTTATGTGTATGAGTGTTTTTCCTTCATGTAAGTGCTCCTGTGTCATGCAAAGCCAATGGAGACCAGAAGAGGGAATCAGATAACTTGGAACTGGAGTATTGAACAGTTGTTAGCTGTCATGTAAGTACTGGAAACTAAACCCAGGTTCTCTGCAAGAGCCATCTCTGGAGCTCCAAGATAAAGCATATGAAGAAAGAAGACAAGATAGGGAAAAGTAGGAAAATAAGATAATCTCAAGAAAACCTAACAGTCATCTAATTTTACAGAAATGTAGAGGTCTTAAATTACAAAAAATTACTAAAGCCAACAGGATGGCTAAGTGGGTAAAAGCACTTGCCATGTGAGCCCAAAGACCTGAGTTTGATCCCCAGAACTCAGAATAGAAAAAGAGAGCAGACACTTGAAAGTTTCCTCTGACCTCCACACAGGTGTTCTAAATCACACACACTCACAGTCACACATACATCATACACACATATAATAATGAATTGAAAAATGTTTAATATTTTATTATTTTTATGTTTATGTATGAGTGTATTGCCAGCATGTCTGTAAGTATACCCATGTCATACAATGCCCGAGGAGGTCAGAAGAGGGCATTAGATACCCTGGAACTAGAGTTATGGGCAGTTGTTGGCCTTCATGTGGGTGCTGGGAATCAAACCCAGGTCCTCTGCAAGAATAGGCAGTGCTTAAGCAATGAGCCATCTCTCCACTCCTATAAAAAGAAAAATTTTTAAAAGTCAAAAATGTGAGACTGGACATAAAATTAATTTCCTGAATTTTAACTCCCTATTAGTTCATAAATGATACTCCATATAGTCTTGTATTGTCATGGAACCTCAAGAAACATTGTATCATTTTCATTTTCATTTCTAAACAAAGTAATTTGAGACCTGGGACAGGCTTGGCAATATTCTAGGCCTTTCAGACAATGAGTTTCTCAACCTTCCATACAGGTTCCCCAGAAGGCATATAATGTGCACATTAATTGGATAAATCTCATGACTTTAGATCACTAATCAGGAACAGACAGTTTAATCTTAAAAATTGAAAATGAGTTTCTTAAAAAGAAATTCAAGCCTAGTCAATATGAAAAGAAACCAAAATATTGAGTTTTATGGCTAATTTATTTAACCATTTCCTTTATACATTAAAATATGAGCTCCTATTTATTAATTCCCAAATGATTTATCCTATTTAGAATGAATAGATAATTGAATAAGGAAATACCTTTTATACTTAGAGATAAAATTTCTGCTTTTAAAATCCTAGATTAGCATTTTATTGTTTTCTTAAGTTTTTGACTTATTTATGTTTATTTTTTATGTATGGGTACTATGCGTGCATGTATGTAAGGGCACCCGTGTTGTACAATGCTCATGGAGATCAGAAGAGGCCATCAGATCCCCCGGAAATGGAGTTAAGGGCAGTTGTTAGCTGTCATGTGGGTGCTGGGAATTGAACCCAGGTCTTCTGCAAGAGCAACCAGTGATCTTAACCACTGACCAATCTCTCCAGAACCCCATTTTAATGTTTTCTTTTTATAAATCTTATGCTTAAGTGCATCTCCCTTGACATGGAATGACTTTCATTAACACGTCATCAAGAAATAAATTCCTGAATGAGTCATCCTTAACTCTGAATTTCTTATTTCTATATGAAGGGATGAAGGTAGAATACATTTATCAGAAGTTACTTTAGCAGGTAAGGGTTTGGTGAGAAAATGAGTCTGAGATAGTATACTATATGTTGCGACGTTGTGACAGTAGTAATTGTCAACTTGACAAAATCTAGAATCACCTGAGAAATGGGCCTCTGAATATGTCAGTTAGGGATTATCTTGATTACGTTCATTGGAGTGGAAGGCACAACCACTGTGAGTGTTGTTAGTCCCTGGACTATGTAAGTAGCAAAAAGGAACTGAGCAGGATGCCTGCATACATTGCTCTCTTCTTTTTGACTGTGGACATATGTGACTAGTTTCTTTAAGCCATTACTGCTTCAGTTCCCTTCCATGACAGCCTATACCTTGAATTGTGAGCTAAAATAAACCATTTCTCCCCTTAAGTTGATTTTGTCAGAGTATTTCATCATAACAGGCAAAGAAATTAAGATAGACCTAGAAAACTCTCCCAACAACTTACAGTATAATATCATAAAACCTGTGAGCATTGACATATAAAACATTTTATATCAATTTATGTAGCTTTTTGCATAATGCATTTAATACAATTTAATTGCAGCTTGAAATCAGGTTTCTCCATTTATATTACTGATTATTATTTATCCTACTATGTCTTCATAGTAGGATAAATAAATTTTAAAACTTGAGAAATTCAGAGGTGAATAAAATAATCAGAACTGGGAAGAGAAATTAAATTCACGAATTTTCTGGTTTTGCCCTTAGATTTTTGTTTGTTTGGTTGGTTTGTTTTGGTCTTTTTGAGACAGGGTCTCCCTGTAACCCCAGCTGTCCTGGAACTCTCTATGTAGACCAGGCTGGCCTTGAACGCAAAGATCCACCCGCCTCTCCCTCTGCCTCTTGAGTGCTGGGATTAAAGGTGTACACCACCATGCCCAACTTGTCCTTAGATTGTAATTATTATAAAGTGATTCATAAGTTATGAATCTGTGGCCTAAGTCTTAAAAAAATCAGCATCTTTTCCAAGAGCCTCATATTGTACTAGCTATCATATTGGACACAGGACAGACATACTCCTCTAACAATATATGTGCCACAATATCAGAAAGAACATAAAATCATCTAAGTGAAAGCATCATTTGATGCTAAAATACATCTAGTGACGAGTACATTTACTGTCTCCTAAAAGTTGTTGTCTTATCCCATGCTCAACTGTTGAGACACTTTCTTTATATATTCTAGCATAAAGTTTATTCTTTTTCCTTTCAACTTTTTTTTTGTCTTTTCGAGACAGAGTCTCCCTGTAGCTCCAGCTGGCCTGGAACTCACTCTGTGAACCAGGCTGGCCTTGAACTCACAAAGATCTGCCTGCCTCTGCCTCCCAAGTGCTAGGATTAAAGGCGCGCACCACCACATGCACTGGCTCTCATCAACGTCTTTTTTTTTTTTTTTTTATTATCTTTTTTTTTTTTTTTATTTTTATTTATAAGTGTATATGTTTATGTGAATGTGCATGTGAGTGGTGTCTGTGGAGTTCAGAAAAGGGTCTCGGATTCCCCTGGAACTGGAGTTCTCCTGGAATTGGAGCCTCAGACGGTTCTCGGCCGCCATATGGGTGCTGAGGATCGAACCCAGGTCCTCTGTAAGAGCGGTCGGCTCTCTTAACCGCTAGGCCATCTCTCCAGCCCTCCTTTCAACTTTTAAGAACTATGAAGACACACTACTTCCTTTCAGTCTTTTCTTCTCTAAGATAAGCCATCATACTGTCTTGAACAAGTCTTATAACTCAATTTTCCTAATAATAACAGCACTAGTCTCTTTAGTCTGAAGTAACCTTACGTAGTACAAACAGTATCCTTCAATCTCTCATGCTTTCATATAAAACAACTGTTTATCTCTTCTGTTCTCTGCTCCCATGCCCACCTCATTCATTTCCCAATATTATCTTCTTTCTCTCCTCTACACCTTTTTTATTCTTCCATGACTGTGATATAAAAGTGAAGAACATCTAAATTGTTTGTTATACTTACCTTGATTCCTATTAACAGGAAATGCTCTTGAAATATATCCTCTTTGTACATGTCTTCTTTCCTATTTTAAAACTATCTATGTATTTTGGATAAGGGGAAAAATTACAAAAAACATCAAGAAAATTGGTTGCTTTCAAATATTTTATTCAGTTTTGGTCTGAGTTTTGGGCTGGTGGTTCCTGAAAGGGGAAAGGGTTATTTGTTTCTGCCATAAAATGTTTCCTTAGCATTATCCAATTTCTCCTTAGTGTTATGGACAACAAATTTTCAATATCCTAAGATATTGGGGGCAAAGAGAAAATTAGTGATAAAACTACATAAAAAGCTTCATTAAATTCATTAGTTTTTTAAACTCTCTTTTCTGCTATTATTAAAATAGCAAAACTGGCAGAAGGCAAAAGCAGAGTAATTAGAACAAAAAGAGAACATGGAACATGATAATAAATTCAAAATGACTGAAAATAAGTAATCTTTGTACTGATTATTTTACCTTCTTTTAAGCTTCCTTCAATTTTTAGATGCTTCTATTCAAGGGTACTTTTAAAAAGAGGATTCAAGCCAGGTGTGGTGGCACATGCCCTTAATCCCAGCTCTTGGGAGGCAGAGGCTCGCGGATCTCTGTGAATTCAAGGCCAGCCTGGTCTACAAAGCAAGTTCCAGGCCAGCTGGGGCTGCAAGGATACCTTGTCTCAAAAACACCCCCCCTGAAAAAAAGAGGATCCAAGATGGTGAATAAAATACAAGTATAGTATACTAGAATCTCCAGGGTTATATAAGCTGAATCACAACTCTCAGAGGAGGTTGATAACAGAATAGCTCCAGTTTTTTGTAGTTTGAGACGGGTTCTCACTATGCAGCCCTGGCTAGCCTAGAGCTCACTATGAACATGAACCTGGCTTTAAACTCACAGAGATGCTCCTGCCTATTTCCTAAGCACCAGGATTAAAGGCATACACTACCACATCAAGCCTATATCTCTAGTTTTTAATAGCAAAATAAAATAAGGAAATGTATAAAACAGAACAAGGAAAATCCAAAGTGAATCTCGGAGTAGTTGGTGTGATCTGAGGAGCTCTCTCTTCCTAGTGAGAGAGGATGACCAGCTTAATAGTGGGTGACTTCAATACTTCACTATCACCAACAGACATGTCATTCTAACAACAACAACAACAAAAAAAAAACCCAGAGAAATATGAGTTAAATAGCATCATAGATCAAATGGATCTAATAGTCATCTATAGAACATTTCATTCAAATATGGGCATCTTAGCAGTCCGTGGAACTTTATTTAAAATAGACTATATAATAAATAGTACACTGTACAAATCTTACCAAAATATTAGAAAAGTTAAATAATTTCTTGTATTCCTTTCAACCACAATGGAACAAGGCTAGAAATAAGTATCAAGAGAAAGGATGTAGAACCAAAATCAGATACAAAGAAATAATTATGATAATGGCAGAAGTTAATGAAATAGAAAAGAAAAATATACAAATAAGCGATGAAACAGAGTTGCTTGCTTTAAAAGATGACAAGGTTGGCAAATCCTTACACAACCTAAACAAAGAGAGAAAACAATAAAATTAGATATGAAGAAGAAGACATCACAACAGATAGTAATGAAATTCAGAGAATCATAAGGCCATACCTTGGAGATTTATATACCACTAAATTGGAAAATTTAAATGAAATGGATAATCTTATTCATATAACGCACCAGAATTTTAAAAAGATCATATAACCAATTTAAATAGATACATAAAAAGCAAGAAGTTTGACTCAGAAAAATAATGTTAAAATGTATATGGAAACACAAAAAGCCCCTGCTAGCCACAGAAATCCTGAGCAAAAAGAATATTGCAGAAGGTATCACCATGCATGATTTCAAGTTACATTGCAGAGCCATGGGAACAAAAGTACCATGGTTCTCACACAAACATGAACACGGGATCAATGGAACAGGATAGAAGACCCAGACATAAACCAACAAACATACAGTCATTTGATTTTTAACAAACGTGCCAAAACTACACACTGGAGAAAAGAGAGCCTTTTCCACTAATGGTGCCGAGAAAACTGGATAGACACATCTAGAAGAATCAAACTAGATCTTTCTCTCTTTTCTTGTACAATAATCAATTCCAAATGCATTAATGTCTTAATGTAAGAGCTGAAGCTCTGAAATGGTTGGAAGTAGGGAAAACACTTCAAGGTACATGCATAAGCAATGATCTTTAAAAAATTTTTGCAGGTTGTAGGACAATTTAAAGGAATTAAGCTTAAATTTACTTCCCAAATAAGAAGCATACAGTCAATGAGAAACAGTTTGGGTAAATTTAATGAAAACTTATGCCTCGGCTCCTGTTTATGGGTATGGGTAATACAACTTAGGCATCTATAGGTCAAAACATAAAAATTTAAAAAAACAAAAAGAGGGAGGTGGGAGGTGGGGTAGTATCCCTTCTGGGATACAAATGGAAAACTCTGTGTTCCAAACCTATTGATAAATTTTCAATTTTGAGATCTTGAAACTAACAATGGGAAGAGAATTGTATATTCCCACAGGTAAAAATCACCAGTCTAAATGCCTGAAAACGTACAACTTTTGGCTGTGCAGGATGGACTTGGAAATGCCAGCAGAGAGGCTGACCCATCTGAACATTAAAGAAAGCGGAACCTCAGACTGCCTGAGTCACAGACACTGAGCATCTCTCTGAATATTATTGGGGTTAACTGTTTATAATGGTCCCTAACGAAGTTTACCTTCCAGATGCTGAGAAATCTTCCTACCTCTCCCCTTTATAGGAAAAAGAAAAACATGATGGTACTGAAATCATTCCCTAACTGTAAATTAGAGCCAACTGTTATAGTGGTAATTTCTTATAAAACAGGTGTAACTACCATTTTTTAATTGACTGATGGGCATAGGAACTGTGAAAGGATAATTGTCTATCTAGAGCCAAATTCAATAGTAAAGTCTTTATAAGCTGTGTAATTAAGCAAAATATATTAGTACAGGAAAGCTCTGACATCAGCAATGAATTATTCTGCCTAGGAGATGTTGGCTAGGGGATTCAACCCCCCCCCAAATTATAAAGGCCTTTTGCCTATAAGTGGGATATATGCAAGTAGAAAGGCAGTAAGTCCCTGTTGTCAAAGACCTGGTGTGAGCATAAAAAAATGTTATGAGACGTCACTTGCTAGCGTACAACTTTCCTCTGAAATGCCAGAGAGTGTTACCAAAGGC
>VZQC01014087.1:421320-441500 GCA_009823505.1 Rhizomys pruinosus
AAAAAAAAAAAAAAAAAAACGACGTCTGGTGTCCTTCATTTGTGGATCCTACCACCAAATCCTTATATGTAAGTCAAGGTGGGTAATTTGTTAGTAAAAATAACAGCACTTTGACGGATATTACTATAGATATAGCTCAAAGTTGAAGTCTCTATTTTCCTCAGTCCTAAGATTTATGAGAAAGAATAAAGCTCTTTTTTTAAGTACATTGAAAAACACATCAACATGCTATGTAATTTAGAAATGTAAAGTTAAATGTTTTTATAATACCTTTATCGATGTTTCGTGTATTTCAGACATCATTTTTCAGTTCAGTTTAGACATATTCCCCTTTCCCTTCCCTCCACCCCATCCCAGATCATGCATTCTGCCATACATGTCCTGCATCTTTCTCTCAGTATTTTTAAAGTTTTTCTCTGCAAAGGTTTATTGTTTTAAGCAGAATTTAACTATATCAGTCTGTTCATTGACCCAGTCCTTATGTTGTTGTGGTTCCCTCCCTATTGTATTGCTCCAAAATATGCCTACATAAACATCATATATGTATCAGAATTATGTCCTCCAGGAATAAACTGTATGTTAACTCTGAAATATGTTCAGGAGTTCACATTTTTCCCTTTAATTTTATATTACTCTAAAATATGAATATATACCTTCCACCCATATATGTTAATTACCATGTCCAAAAGTAAGTGGTTAAGTTAATTCTAGGGCTCATTAAGGGATTCACATTATAACATCACAGTTGCTTTCAGACAGAAAGAAAGCTAAGTGTTTTTTACCAGCATGCAGGTTTACTGTTAAACTGTGAATCCCTAAATATGTTTTGGAATTAACCCATAATTTATTTTCAGACTTTGTAAACCTGGTATATGTGTGGGGTGTATAGATGTATATTTTGGAGTAATATAAAATTCAATGGAACAACAACAACAAAAAGACTCGTTCAAAGATGAGACGAAAATGGTAAACTTCTGTATCAAAAGATTGAGAAAAAGATGAAAGATGTGTATGGCAGAATGCATGGGCTGTGGTAGGGTGGGGGCAAGAAAGGGAGAATAACTAAATTTGATTAAGAAATGTTGCATGAAATGCATAAAACTTCAATAAAAATAGACTGAGAAAAAGATGCAAGACAGGACTTAACATGTATAGCAGAATGCATGAGTTCTGGTGTTGGGGAGAGACAGGGATGGAAGAAGGAGTCTAAATTTGATTAAGAATTGTCATATGGGGGGCTGGAGAGATAGCTCATCAGTTAAGAGTGCCAACTGCTCTTGCAGAGGACCTGGGTTAGATTCCCAGCACCCACATGGCGGCTAAGAATCGTCTTTAACTCCAGTTCCAGGGGAATCCGACGCCTGCTTCTGATCTCCGTGGCTTTGCACAACACTGGTGCACCAACCTACATGCAGACAGTACACTCAATACACATAAAAAATAACAAAATATAGAAAAGAATTGTCATATGGCATGTACAAAAGCTCAATAAAAATTAAGAGAAAAATATTTTATTTATTATTTCTATTTTATTTATGTATATGAGTGCATTATCTTCATGTTAAGTACAACCATGTCGTGCAATTTCCACAGAGGTCAGAAGAAGGCGACGTCAGATCCCCTGAAAGTGGAGTTATAGATGACTATTAGCTGCCATGTAGGTGCTGGGAATAGAATTAGGGTCTTTTCCAAGAGCAGCCAGTGCTCTTATCAGCTGAGCCATCTCTCCAGCTGTGATTTTCCTATTTATTTACTTATTTATTTTATTATAAGTGTTTTGCCTGGAAGTGTATATACCTTCTGTATATGGAATGTATATGCAAAAGCAGCAAGTGCTCTTAGCTGTTGAGCATCTTCCCAGCCATAACAAGAACTTTTAAAAATAATACTCCATAAAATAATACTGCAAGGATTGGAAAGATGGCTTAGTGGTTAAGAGCACTGGCTGCTTTTGCAGAAGACTCAGGTTGGATTCCCAGCACCCACATGGCAGCTAACAACCATCTATAACTGTAGTTCCAGGGAAATCTGATACCTTCTTATGACCTCCTCAGGCATTTCATGACAGGGGTGCACTTACACACATCCAGGCAATACACATAACATTAAAAATTGAATAATTAAAATAATCATCCAGTTGCCCAGGAAATAATACCAATGACTGACAAATGGGACCTTTTGAGATTAAAAAGCTTCTGCACAGAATAGAAACAGCCAAGTGATGTGATGGCCTACAGAATGCAAGAAAGTCTATTCTGGCTATACATCTGACAGAGAAATCTAGACATTGATCTAGAATATAAAAAGAACAGAAAGCAGTAAATAAGAAGAAATCAGCTGGGCATAGTGGCACATGCCTTTAATCCCAGCACTTGGGAAGCAGAGGCAGGCAGATCTCAGTAAGTTCAAGGGCAGCCTGGTCTACATAGGGAGTTCCAGGCCACTTGGGGCTACAGGGAGACCCTGTCTCAAAAAGAGAGAAAAAAAAAGGAGGAGGAGGAGGAGGAGGAGGAGGAGAAATCAAACCACATAGTCAATAAATGAGTTAATGAACAATTCTCAAAAGATGAAACACAATTGGCAATAAACACATGAAAGTGTTCAACTTCAATAGCCATCAAAGAAATGCAAAACAAAATTATACTGAAATTTCATCTCACCACAGTGTGGATGGCAGTAACTTTTTAAAGATTTTATTTTATTTTTATTTGTGAGTCAGTGTGCCTAGGTACATGGATGTCATGTGGGGGGGAGATACCTGTGGAAGCTAGAAAAAAAGTGTTATATCCCCTACAGCTAGAGTTACAGGCAATTGTGAGCCACCCAACATGAGTGGTGGGAACTGAACTTGGGTCCTCTGTAAGAGCAGCGAGTGCTCTGAAGGACTGAGCTATTTCTCCAGCCCACCAGATGAGTTATTAAGAAAATAAGGAGAGAAAGGACTGGAGAGATGGCTTGTCAGTTCAGAGAATGTGCAGTCTTGCAGAAGACTTGGCTTCCATTCCTAGCACCCATATGGCAGCTAACAAATGTCCATAACTCCAGTTTCTTGGGATCTCATACCCTCTTGGGATCTCATACCCTCTTGTGGCCTCTGTGGATATTGCATGCATGTGTTGCTCTCCCATACATGCGGGAAAAACACTCATACTCATAAAAAATAAAAAAATAAAACATTACTTATTATTTAAAAGAAAACCAGGAGGTCACTGAGATAGCTCATAAGGTAAAAGTGCCTGCTGCCAAACCTGATTACCTGAGCCCAATCCCCGGGACTCACATGGTGAATGGAAAAAAAAAAAAAAAACAAGTCTTGAAAGGTGTCCTTTGATTTCCATACATGTATCATGGCATCCACTTGCCTGCACGTGCAAGCATACAAACACACACACACACACACACACACACACACAAATAATAAAACAAAATAAAGAAGACAATAAATGCTGGTAAGAATGTGGATAAAAGGGAACACTATGCAACTGTAGTGGGAATCTAAAGTAGTCAAAGCCACTATGAAAATCAGTGTGGACTTTCCTCAAAAAAGTAAAACTAGACCTATTATATGACCTAGGTATACCACTCCTAGATACTTACCTAAAGGACTCTATTACTTACCTTTCTTGTTACTGTGGCCAAATACCTTACAAGAAACAACTCAAAGGAGAAGGGTTTATTTGGGCTTATAGTTTGAGGGCATATCATCTAGTATGGCAAGAAAATCATGATAGAGAATCTGAAAGTTCACAGCACAACAGAAATAAGAGAAGCCCTGCCACGATAAGATACAAGGTGAGAACCAACTCCTAACAGTTGTCTTCTGACCTCAACATGCATGTTGTAGCACCCATATACTCTCTCCCTCTCCTCTCAGAAACTGAATGCAAGAACATATCAAAAAGATTATCCACCACAATCAAGGTGGTTTCATTTCAGAGATACAGGGATGGTTCGTAATATAATCCATATGTGTAATCCACCATGTAAAAAAAGACTCAGTGACAGAAACCACATGATCTTCCCATTAAATGAAGAAAAGGCTTTTGAAAATCCAACATTCATTCCTGAGAAGAGTCATTGAGAATCTATTGATACAAAGGGCATATCTCAATAATAATAAAGGCAATACACAACAAGCCCACAGGAAAAATCACACTAAATGGAAAAAACCACAAAGCATTACCATAAAAATGAGGAACAAGGATGTCCACTCTCTCCAGTCTTGTTCAATATAGTGACTGGAGTCTTAGCTATAGCAATAAAACAAACAAAAGACATAAAGGGCATACAGACTTTTAGGAAGGAAGAAGTCAAAGTATCCTTATTTGCAGATGATATGATTCTATACATAAAAGACCCCAAAAATTCCACCAGAAAACTCCTAGAGAGGATAAACAGATTCAATAAATTAGCAGTATATAAAAGTAACACAAAATCAGTAGCTTTCCTATATAATAATAAAACATTCTGAGAAAGGAATCAGAGAAATTATCTCAATCATGATTGCTTCAAAAAGGATAAATCTAACCAAGGAAGTCAAAGACTTGTATAAAAAAATCGTTAAGATACTAAAGAATTGAAGATACCAGAAGATGGAAAGACCTCCCATGCTTGTGGATCAGTAGGATTACTACTGAGAAGCTGCCCATCCTGCCAAAAGCCATGTACAGATTCAACACAATCCCCTTTAAAATTCTAACACAATTCTTCACAAAATTGAAAAAGTAATTACATATGTCATATTGATGGGTTTAATGAGGTGAGAATGGCATAGGAGGCAATAAGAGGGATAAGTAACATTAGAGGCCATTTGAAAGAGTCAAATTATAGAATATTCACTCAATATATACATATACAATATTAAAAAGGTTCAGTGGCTAAAAGCCCTGGCTGCTCTTGCAGAGGATGCAGGTTCTGTTACCAGCACCCATATGGCAGCTAACAATTGTCCATTAAACCTAGAAGCCTTCTCCTGATCTCCTCAGGCTTTGCAGAACATGGGTGTATTTACATATATGCAGGCAAAATACTGATACACATAAAATAATAAAATATTTTTAAAAAATATTTAAAAGTTTTAAATGTAGTTACCCTATAGTGGATGTTCAATTTTCCTAGACACTACAGGCTAGAAAATGAAAAGTCCAATATAAGGAACTGATCCTGTCTTTTGGAATTTTTGACTATAGAGATCCCATTGATCCTCAATCAAAACGGGTTATTTTTTTTATTTTATTTATTTCTGTATGTGTATGAATGCACTGCCTGCATGCAAGTCTGTGCATCCGCGTCGTGCAATGCCGCAGAGGTCAGAAGAGGGTCTCTGACTCCCCTGGAACTGGAGTTCTCCTGGAACTGGAGTTTCAGACGGCTCTCGGCCGCCATGTGGGCGCTGGGGACCGAACCCGGGTCCTCTGCAAGAGCAGTCGGCGCTCCCAACCGCTAGGCCATCTCTCCAGCCCAAAACGGGTTATTGTCATTGCACTTAGTTATCCACAAGAACTTGAGAGTAACACCCTACTGTAACAAATACTGCATACCTGAGTTTCAGAACACACAGAGAAATCAGGATGGTACTAGCCTCCACACTTCATCTGTACCGGCTAGCTTTCATAGTACTAGAAGGTATGATGCATGTTACTCACAGAGAAACATAATAATTAACCTTGACCAGCTCTGAAACCTGTAAGCTAAAATAACAACTGGATTGGTAAAAATATGCCCATTGCTATAGTGGCACTATAGTGGCACAAACTGTATAGGAGTTACCGACCACCTTCCAATTGGATTTAAGGCCCAAGATTTCAGAGCCAAGAACCTGTGTCTAGACAGGTCACACACCAAGGAAGAGAACTTAGTCCTATCATTTTGCTAAATAGACATAGTATTAAACTGATTCATAATGACTTCTTGTTATATCCATCACTCACTAGAAAAGGTTCTATTCACAGAAGATGATCAACAGAGAGAGCCACAACTGGTAAATTTTCAGAGAATAGGAGACTACAGTGTGCTCAGCCCTAAATGGGATACCTATTTTGTGCCTTCTCCCAAGACTTAGAGATAATGGTAGAAGGGGGGGGGGATTGTAAGAACCAGAGGTGGTAGATGCATACAAGGAACTGTCATCTGGCCACCACAGGGCAGTTGCACATATGAACCCTAAGCACTTATGACAGACACCGTGTATGACATGTGTGGAAACCCAAGCCAGGGGCCCAGCATGGATGGGGAGGTGGGTGGAAAATCCAGGACCTAGCTGAGGATCTACTGGTACTTGCTAAATGCCAGGAGAGGGAGAGTCACTTATAGAAAGATTGGAGTGACATCTGGTATGTTGACCAAACTCCAAGGGATAGACCCATGCCCAAGAGCTTTTTTTCTGTCACCTATAACTGTCTTAGATAAAAGGAATGAACAACAGTGAGCCAGCTCAACAGATTCTAGAAGGTGAGATTAGTGAAAGGCAAATAGAGCATCTTGACTGCCAGAAACCCAGATCTTTCTGTTGGGATATTAGCATAGAAATAAATGAATATTTCACTCAGCTGCAGTCTAAGAGCCCAAACTATTAGCAAACTCACTGTTCAATATTCTAATTTTAGCTTTACTGTCAATCATATAAAAATGTCATTGTAAATAATTTCTCTGAAGAATACTGTAGCAACCTGAAGTTTTACAGAGGACCGATTTATGAGCATGCCAAAGACATAATAATACAAGTAGCAGAAGGAGAAAGTATTCTGGCCATATTGCCAGCTATACTTAATGTAAAGTTTGGAGACAGGCAGGGTTGTAAATAATTCTTTTCATTTATTTTACAATTGAACTGGGGTAGCCACAGGCTTTTAGTATATAGCCCAGGTTGGCCTCAGACTCATGATACTCCTGCTTCACCTTGCCAAGTGCTGAAATTATGGTGGAATGCTACACTATATTACAATTTTTACTTGCCTGATTACTTAGGCCTAGGTCTATATTTTCCAGACTAAAATACACAGATAAACACGGATTTATAGAGATGTATGGTTTCTACTAACTGCTTTTTCACCACACTCACTGAGTAATAGAAGCAGACAGGTATTTAGGATAGATTTTTCTAATGAAGAATGATTATGAGGCAAGCAGTTGTATGCTGATAAATGATTCACAACAATCTTGAATGTAGTAAGCTCTGAACTATTGGCTTTGCTGATTTCCAAAAGCTAAATACTCCCACTATTACCAAGTTACTGACCATGAATTTGGAACTCAGAGAAGATTCATACAATTTGTTGTCAAGAGCAGAGGCAAATGAGCTCCAATACACCTCTGGCTATAGTCTAGAAATAGATCATAAAAGTTTCTTCTTCATGTGCCACCCCTGTTCTTTAGGGTAATAGAGCTATTCCCAAGGTAGTTTTGTCTTGTTGCCTTGATTAGCAAAGAAAACAGGAACTAGATGAAAACAGTTATCTCATGAAATTGGTACATATAGATTCTCAATTACACACTGGACAAAATGGTCGGTCTCATACCACACTTTCACACAAAATTAAAAACACAAAACTACTAAAACAATGATGAAAATATAAGGAGAAAAGTTTCTTAAGTTACTGTATTATTTATTTGTTTGTTTGTTTATTTATTTATTGAGACAGGGTCTCCCTTTAGTGTCGGCTGGCCTGGAGCTTGCTATGTAGACTAGGTTGGCCTTGAACTCACACAAATCTGCCTGCCTCTGCCTCCCAAGTGTTTGGATTAAAGGTGTGTGCCACCATGCCCTGCCTAAGATGGTTCTTAGCCACCATGTGGGTGCTGGGAATTGAACCCGGGTCTTCTGCAACAGCAGTCAGTGCTCTTAACCACTGAGCTATCTCTCTAGCCCCACCTGTATCTTTTAATATGGTATCGAGAACATTTTAGAGTAAAGAATAAAAGGGGGAGGTTTGTACATAAAATTATTTAATTGGAAAGGTTTTAAGCTTATTTAGGATAACATTATGAGGGAGGATAAAAGAAGATGAGGATGAAAGAAGAGGATGAAGAATAGGAGGAGGAGGAGGAGGAGGAGAAGGAGGAGGAGAAAGAGGAGGAGGAGGAGGAGGAGGAGGAGGAGGAGGAGAAATAATAATCCCCACTGAGAATAGAAAAATAAAATAGTACTCAAACTACAGTGGAACACAAAATTTTTACTTTTACTACATGTCCTGAAATCTGCTTCCTAATTTGTTTCTTCAGTTATGCTATGGGGTCAGCAGTCAACAATCAACATTAGGAGCCATATTTCTACAATGTATCTAAAGCAATCATGATTGGCAATACCCATATATGTTAAAAATTCACCTTGTACAATGATCTAGAAAAGGTAATACATAATGATGCTAGGCAGAGCAAAAGTGAGCCCCCCATCTTCTATACATTTCAACAGTTCCATATACCAGGAAACACAAGAAGTAGATCTTCCTTATACCAACCATCTACTCATTTTATATATCTAAGAGGTAAGTAAATATTAACTAATAAAAGCATATTTTCTGCTTTTATCACTTTCCACAGTTCAGCCATCCCAACAGAAAGACAAGAGACAAAAAATAACAATCTCTTCACTGTCTTGTCCTGTCTTCCTACCATTACATTCAAGGTACTATTTCATCTACAAAGGCAGAGCTTCAAATACCACAGACAAACTGAGCAGACTACTGCGAATAAAGGAAAACAAGAGCAGTTAAAGCAGATCTGAAAATGAAAGCATCAAACTATCAGAGGTTAGTCATCCAAGGGGAAAAGTTTATAACTACCAGCCCAAGTTCTTATAAGAGGTAGGAATACATCAAACATTGAAAGGAAAAAAAAAACCCTAAGATTCTGAGAAAGGCATGGCAATTTCTTATTTAAATGGGATGACACAGTTGTGTATCTATAAATATAAGTGAAGACACACTTGAACATGTATGTGTGTGGGGTGTGAGTTTTCCAAATAAGTGGAAAAAAAGAACATAAGAGAGTGATGCCCACTGTAGATTGAAGAAATAATAAAAAGTAGCCCAAAGAGCAAATACTACGACCTTGGGCCTTACATATGAAGAAAAAAACATTTTCAGTTTAGAATTAATGTGAATCTACATTAAGCATAACTTTTCATTCACAGAAAAAAAAAGCTAGAATTCATTTTTTTGTTTATACAATATTGGAAACTGAACCCAGGGTCTTGTAAATCCTAGGAAAGCTCTACCCCTGAGCTACAACCTAAGCCAGGAACTCATAAATTCTTGATATACTGATGTGGTTATATGTCTATCCAAAATACATTAAACTTATATAGAGATTAATCTAGTCCAATCGACCTGTGTGATAACTTTAACCAGCCTGAAAACAGGGAAAGCTAAGGCTTCTAAAATCCAAAAGTTCAATGTACAAACATTTTGAATGGAATTTTGAAAAGCAGTTTCCATGTAATAAAGTATTAAAATTAAAATGGAAAGTTAGCTTAAAGCCGGTGGATTAACTTATAGTAATTTTACATTAACCTTGTTTTTCTAACCAGACTTCTAAAACATGCTGTATTATAAATTGTGTGTTATTTGTTTAAGAGTCTTGCTGTGCAGCCCAGGATGGTTTCAAAGTCAGTCTTCCTTGCTCAGTCTCCCAAAGCTGGGATTTCAGGCATGTGCTGCTATGGCGGGCCAATAATAACTTTTTATTAATATTTCATTATGTTCTCGATGAATGGAGAGTCTTATCTGTCTGAACTGGTCACACCTCACCTTCAGCCAGTTTACCAACACACTGTTTCCTACATGAGCACATGACAATAATACATGACTATCTTTGAAAGCTCTGGACAGTGGACAAAGCTTTTACAACTCTCCATCATTCTTTTTGTTCCTTGTTTTGTTTTAAAGTGTTAGGCTTTTAAGGCTCTGCTTTAAGTACTATATCATACTAAAACTAAATAAGTCTCCCCACTAACCTGAATCCTACTCTACCTACTTATAAAGACAATGTAGTTCTTATATATCATTTAGTATAATCATACATCATTATGTCAGGAAGAGAAAATGGCATGGCCAAAAACTGATGGAAACCTTAAATATATATGAACCTACAATTTTAATTCCTTTGTATATTCCGTGGCAAATTACAGAAACCTGTCGAATCCTTACTTAAGGATATAATTATCCTTTTCTCAAAGGAGAGGCATTTACTGTCCTATCGTAAGTATAAATTAAGTTCAGTGGCTATTAAAAATAATTATACTGAGGGCTGGAGAGATGCCTCAGCAGTTAAGAGCACTGGCTGCTCTTTCAGAGGACCCTGCTTTGATTCCCAGCATCTACATGGTGCCTAAGAACCATCCTAACTCCAGTTCCAGAGGATCCAATGCCCTCTTCTGGCCTCAGCAGACTTTGCATGGCACTGGTGCATTTATGTACATGCAGGCCAAACACTTGTACACATAAAATAAAAATCAATTTACTATAAAAAATTATCTTGGAGACTATAGATATGGCACAGTGGTTAATAGTGCTTACTACTCTTGCTGAGGGCCTGAGTTCGATTCCTAGTATCCATAGCAAGTGGCTCACCAACGCCTGTAACTCTAGTTCCAAGGCGACGTGAAGCCTCTTCTGGCTTCCATAGGTACTGCATGCATATGATTCACATATAGACAAGGAGACAGACACACACATAAATTTTCTAAATAAAAAAAGTAAGAATTGATGCTACGTGTATTATAAAGTTCAAAAATAATACAGAAACAACAACAACAAAAATAAATGCAAGACAGTAAATGTGTTTAACCCATGAAATCCTATTCTAGTTGGATATTGGTCATATCAATTATAGGATGAAAAAATGTGGTTGCTAATCATTTCATCTCAGAATGTGCTAAAAAGAGGGAGCCCTTTAGGGATATGCACTACATGAAGCCTCAAACTTCTGAGCCAGAGAGCTCACTTTCCTCCAGTGTACCCAACTATACATTTAATATTTTGGTCATAGTTTATCTAATACTATGTAATGAAGAAGTGCCTATATTTTTTTGCCTGGTAATTATCTGAATAAAAATGTAGTTAAAAAAAGGTAAGATTTAACCCAGCCTACTTAGTCTGAATGCACTCACTCAGCCGTGATCTTCTCACTCCAGGACTAGGCCAGGATGTGCTCTTTGAGTCCTCCTGAATAGCCTAGTGAGTTATTAAGAATCCACCCACATGGTCACCATCTTCTTCCTCTGGAAAAGAAATATGGGAACACACTGCTCATGGGCTCTGACTTACCCTGTCTAGATAATCAGAATCCATCCACTCCATCACCATTATCCCTATCTGAAACTAGGCCAGGATCTTGCTGCTCCTTTGATCCCATTTATCCTGTATAGCTAGCCAGAACTCACCCACTCTATCACAATCCTCCTCATATGGGTCTAGGCCCAGAATCAGCTGTTCTGGGCTCCAGAATGCTCTCCCAAGGTAGTCAGATGCCAGGCCCCCTATCATCGTCTTCTGGCTATGGGACTACTTGAAGAACATGCTGCTGGAAAGCTCATAACTAGGCCTGGAGAGCTCTGATCCAGCTCCAGACTAGCCTAATAAGCTGGCTAAAATCATCCATCCTACCACACCACACTCATAGTCCTAGCTGGTCTCCATACTCATAGTCCTAGCTGGATTGCTCACTCGGTGTACCAAACCAGCTTGGAACCATTCCATGCCCCCAATAAAAATGAAAAGTGAAAACCTGACAACTAGCTATTCATATGTGATCAAAAAGCAACCAAGCTACAACAACAATAAAAACAAAATCGAACATCAACTCAAGAAAGGCAGGCCAGAATTTCATATCAGACATACAACAAACAAAGTTAATTCCATATACCCAGTCACAAGGAAAAAATTACAAATAATAAAAAAATAAATAATGTGTTCCCACAAAAATCACACACTCAGGAGGCAGAGGCAGGTGGATCTCTGTGAGTTCAAGGCCAGCATTGTCTACAAATAGAGTTACATGCCAGCTGGGGCTTCATGGAGACCCTGTCTCAAAAATACCAAAACAAAAATCACAACAGTCCTGTTGAAGTGTTCTACAGTGAGAACTACCCAGAGGAAGCTCAAGAGACAGAACTCAAAAGAAACATCATAAATATGATCAAAGACTTCAAGGATTTTAAAGAACATATAAAAACTCAAAGAACTCAGAGAGGATAGGAATAAATGCTTGACTGAAGCTCAAGAAAATATAAATACACAGCTGCATGAAATGACAAATCAGGATTCGAAAAGGGAATCACAGAAAAAATAAAGAATTACTGAAGAAAACTCAAGCTGAAATGAAGATAGAGTTGAAAAAATTCAGTCAACCAATTTGAAACAACAGGACAAAGTCTTACCAGCAGAATGAATCAAATGGAAAACAGAATATCAAGAGCTAAACATAAAATTAAAGAACTGGGCCACTCAAGGAAAGAACATGAAAAAAACACATAGAAATTGAATGTTCAGGAACTGTGGGCCACCATGAAAAGACCAAATCCATGCATGCATTACAGGCATAGCAGAAGGCAAAGAATCTCAGGCCAATAGCATTAACCAGATTTTCAAGCGGATTATACAAGAAAACTTCCCATACACATACATATAGAAAGATAAACCCATACAAACACAAGAAGCACACATAACAACAAACAGACAAGGACAGAAAAAAAAAACTCCTCAAGGTATATCATAGTCAAAACACTAAATATATGAAAAAAAAGAGAGGATACTGAAAGCTAAAAGAGAAAAATAGAAAGTTACATATAAAGGAGATCCCATCAGAATAACAGCTGCCATTTCAATGCAAACTTTAAAAGCAAGAAGAGCCTGGGGCATTGTAGTCAAAGTTCTAAATGATCATAAATACCAACCTGACTACTTTAACCAGCAAAACTGTCTATCATAATTGAAAAGAAAAGAAGAATCTTCCATGATATATAAATAGGATGAAAAAATTCATGCCCACCAAACTACTCCTACAAAGGATACTGGAAGCAATACAGAGGATTTAAGAAAGGAATGATCATACCCAATTACTGCAGAAAGAAAACAAATGAAGGTATAAACTATGGAAACACAAAATAAGGCAAATAGAAAATAAATGCCAGTAATCAATATACACCTTTCAGTAATAACTTTAAATATCAATAGCCTCACCTCTCCAGTCAAAAGACACAGGCTACATGAATGGATTAAGAAAGAAAATCTATCTTTTGTTGTTTACAAGAAACTTCTCTTTGAGGATAGGCATCACATTAGGGTGAACAGATATAAAAATATTCCAAGCAAATAGCAACAAGAAACATAAACATATATGTACCAAAATCTGATGCACCTAATTTCATTTAAAAAGTATTTCTAGACTTCAAAGGACAGAGTAACCCTAATTGAGTAACATTAGGTGACTTAAATATCCCACTTTCCCCAATATGCATATCATCTGGACAAAGAATAAACTAATAACCATCTGAATTATAGGATATATCAAATGGACCCAACAGAGATCTACAGAATATTCTACCCAAGCACCAAAAAATATACATTCTACTCAGCAGCCCATGGAAGTCTCTCTAAAATAGACCACATACTGGAGCACAAAACAAACTCCAACAAATACAAAAAAAATTAAATAATTCCATGTACTGTATCAGACCACAATGAAATGAAGCTGAAAAACAACAGCAAAAGAAACTTTAGTAGGCTACATGAACTCAGGAAGATTAAACAACAAACTCTTGCATGATGAATGGGTCAAAGAAGAAATCAAGAAAGAAATAAAGATATCACTAGATCTAAATGAAATAAAAAATACAACAAAACACCCAGGACACATTTAAGAAGTTCTAAGAGGGAAGCATATAACTTAAAGGACTTACATAGAAAAATCAGAATAACCACAAATAAATACTTTAATGATGCAGCTCAAGAATCTAGAAAATCAAGAATAAGCCAAAGCCAGTAGAAAGGAAGACATAGTAAAACTCAGAGCAAAAATCAATGACATATAAAAAAAGAAAACAAAACAAAGAATCAGTTAATCTAAGAGCTGGTTCTTTGAAAAAATAAAATAAACAGTACCTTAGCCTAGCTAACCAAAAGTAAGAAAGAGTAAGTCCAAATCAAGAAAATCAGAGATGAAAGAGGAAACATTAAAAGAGACAACAAAAACAAACCTAGAACATTGTAAGAGGATATTTTAAAAACTTATACTCTACTATATTAGAAAACCTAAAAATGAATGATTTTCTAAATTCAATGCAATAACCTAAGTTAAAACAAGAAGAGATCAACAACTTAAACAGACAGTAACAAACAAGGAGAATGAAAAGTTATAAAAAAAAAAAGAAATACACAAAGCAACAATAAAAAAAGAAAAGTTATATAAACCCTCCTGAATTTAAAAAAAAAGATGATGTCTAGATGGATTCAAAACAGAACTTTGCCAGACCTTCAAAGAAGATCTATAACCAATACTGCTTGCATTACTCAAAAAGATAAAAACAGAGGAAGAACGCCCAAAATCCTTCTATGAACCCAGTATTACTCTAATACTAAAATCAGGTAAATCCATATAAAAAAGACAACTAGAGGCCTATATCCCTAATGAACTTAGATGCAAAAACTACTTGTAAATAGTATACAGACACATACCAAAAATCATTGACCTTGATCAAATTGGGTTTATTCCAGAGATGCAGGGATAGTTCAATATACATGAGTCAATAAATGTAATAAATTGTATCTTTAATGCGAGATGACACACTAAAAAAAGACAAAACTTGGAGCTGGAGAGACAGCCTAGCGGTTAAGAGGGCTGACTGCTCTTGCAGAGGACCCGGGTTCAATCCCCAGCACCCACATGGGGGCTGATAAAGGTCTTTAACTCCAGTTCCAGGGGAATCCGACACCCTCTTCTGACCTCCTTGGCATTGCACGACACGGGTGCACAAACCTACAAGCAGACGGTACATTCATACACATACGAAAATAAATAAAATTTTAAAAAAAGACAAAACTTACATGATCATTTCTATAGGTGCAGAAAACACCTTTGACAAAATCCAACAATGCCTTTATAATAAAAATACTAGAGGGAAATAGACTGGAGAGGCCATACCTCAACATAATTAAGGTTACATAAAACAAATCTATAGCAAACATCTTTCTAAATGGAGAAAAATTAGAAACATTTCCATTAAAATTCGGACTCAGACAATGCTATCCACTATCTCCATTACTCTTCAATACAATATTTGAAGCCCTAGCTAAAGCAATAACAAAGAAAAGAAAATTAAAGGGTATTATTTGGGAAAAAAGTGGTCAAATTATATCTCTTTGCAGATGAAATTATACATTAGAGATTCCCAAATTTCCATCAGAAAAATTCTAGACATGATTAACACCTTTAGCAAAGTGTTAGTATACAAAATCAATTTACAAACATCAGAAGCATTTATATACCAATAACAAGCAGTCAGAGAAAAAGATCACAGAAATCTTTCCATTCACAATAACTTAAAAATATCTACAAATAAATTTAACCAAAGACATTAACAATATCTATAATGAAAATTTTAGATATTTGAAGAAAGAAATTGAGGAAGACAGCAGGAGATAAAAAGATCCCCCATGCTCATGGATTGGAAGAATTAATGCTGTAAAAATGACCATTCTATCAGAAGCAATTCATAGATTCAGTGCATTGCCAATCAAAATACCTATATTTTTCACAGAAATAGAATAAAATACATTAAAAATCATTCAGAACCATAAAACACCTCTGATAGTGAAAGCAATCCTGAGTACAAGAGCAGTGCTGGATGGATTACCACAGCAAATTTCAAATAATATTACAGAGCTATAGTGATAAAAACAGTATGAGAGGCTTAGACAGATGGCTCAGCAGTTAAGAGCATGGCTGCTCTTGCAGAGGATCCAGGTTCAACTCCCAATATCCACATGATGGCTAACAATGCAATTCCATTTCCAGTGGAATCTGATGCCCTCTTTTGACCTCTGTGAACACTGCATGACATGGGTGTACTTTCATACGTGCAGGCAATACAGCCATTTACATAAAATAAAAGTAATAAAATATTTTTTATGAAAACAGCATGATACTGGCACAAAAACAGACATGCAGATCAATGGAACAAAATAGAAGACCCAAATATGACGACCCATGCAATTTCAGCCACCAGTTATTTGACAAAGGTGCCAAGAGTACACACTGGAAGAAAGAGCATCTTCAACAAATAGTCATGAGAAAGATGGCTCTTCACATGTAGGCGAATGAAATTAGATCCATATTTATCACCCTGTACAAAAGTCAATGCCAAATGGATCAAAGACCCCAATATGGAGCCTGAAATGCTGTATCTGTTAGAAGAAAGAATGGTTGCTTACAGTAAACTTCTTCAAATTCCCCGATGATCCTCATGAACCTCTAATACAGGGAGGCTAGAGAGGAGGGACCAAGGAGATTTCTAGTCAACAAATGACATGCCTGACTTCTCCTTTTATAATCAAAGAGCCTTGTAAACTATAAAACAGATAGTCTCCATATTCTTGCTACAACTATGTAATAGATGTGAAACATTTGGGGAAACATGCTGCTAATGATTTGGTTTTCTTGGAGCTCCAATTTAACTCATTAATGCAACATACATTTTAGACTGTCTCTTCTGTACATGGTAAGGTGAGGAGAGAACATTAGAGAACTAAGAATAATATATTCCTTTAATTATATCTAGCAATACATCCAGAACCAGATTTTAGTGAAATCAGTTGGATATGAATTTTTTTGGTCTTTTTTTGAGACAGGGTCTCCCTGTAGCTCTGGCTGTCCTTGAACTCACAGAGATCCACCTGCCTCTGCCTCCCAAGTGCTAGGATTAAAGGCGTGCACCACCATGCCTGGCTGGATATGAATTTTTTAAATGTTATTTATTTATTATGTGTATGAATGTACTGTCTGCATGTAGGTTTGTGCACCTGTGTCGTGCAATGCCTCGGAGGTCAGAGGAGAGTGTCGGATTCCCCTGGAACTGGAGTTAAGGATGGTTCTCAGCCGCCATGTGGGTGCTGGGTATTGAACGCGGGTCCTCTGCAAGAGCAGTCGGCGCTCTTAACTGCTAGGCCATCTCTCCAGCCCCTGGATATGAATTTTTTAATGGAACACAGCTTGCCCTGATTGGATAATGTTCAAATGATAGCAGTGGATGCAGCTAAATAAATAATTTACTTTAAAAACCCAAACAGGGCAAATATTTATATGGAGACTCAGTGATCACATACACATATCATTTGCTTTTGGGTCCTCCCAGGATCTAGAAAATAAACCCTAAATTGGACATTTTAAATTCAGTATCATATGCACAGCTTAGTAATTATTATTGAAGGGAAGGAGAGACATACAACAGTAGAAGCCACAATGAATGAAAATAGTAAAATATTTTTGCTATGGCATAAAAAAGAATCTATACCCCTTTCTCTACCACTAATAGGATGTTGTTTCCCTATCAGGGAAAGAACAATCTACTATGAGGATATGTATGGTTGAAAAACAGATAATAGTTAATGTGCTATTTAAAAAAAAAAACTAAAAGAGGGGAAGGGGTATCACATGAGACAGTGTTCAAATAACTCACATTCTATGTGTCTTTGAGATGGTGGCTGGAAACCCATGAGATTCAAAATTTTTGCTACCTAGTAGATGGGTCAAGAGCTCAAGATACATTTGAACAGGGAAGGAAAGAGGAGACAGTGAGCAAATGAAAAGGAGAAATTTCATGGGTCTGCATGGCTAGTTAGGTAACAAATGAATTTCACTCTACTACTCTCACTACACTACAACTATTCTGATATTATACAAACCCATTTGTATTACAACTAGAGGATCAAGTGGCAATGTATATGGTGAAATTTTGGCAACTCATTTCTTCTGAGTCATTTAAAAATAAATATAAAAATTTTAAAGGAAAAAAGCTACATAATACCACTCCTAAACACTAATTATAACCTTTTCTCTCTTAAAACATTTCCAATTATCAGCTCCCAAGAACAGTATAATAGAAGAGGAGGCACCCAACTCATTTCCTTATGCAATGAAGTATTTCCACACTAGTAGTAAAGAAAAGTCTTTACTGGCAGTGATTTAGTTACCGACCTAATGCTTACTTAACGTGTTTTCAGAAAAACCACTATAAGAATTTTCAAATAGAAACAATTAGCATCCATGGTAATTAGTATCTTCTTTCCAAAAGCTAGAGGTTCTACTTTGGCAGAAACTACTAATTCTCCTCCCAGCCGTCCTCAGCTGCTATAGCTGCTATAGCTGCTACAGGCACTGGCTAAAGGGCACGACTTTAAAGAGTACAACCATCTATCTGCATGTTATCTATCATTATCTCCTCTCTTTAAAAACATCGCTTTTGAAGGCAAACAGAGTCAATAATAAATGTATTCATCATTTCACATGAGTTAGTCAAAATCCCCTTTGACTCACTTAAAGGATGTATTCGTGTATATTTACAGCCCATCAAAAATCTACTTTAATTTTAAGGTCCAGATAAATTTTACCCTGCTTGTAAAACCTTCTCAAAATCATTGTACCATATGGATATCCAGCTTGCAGACATTAGCTTTCATTACCATTATTTCTCCCTTTTTCATATATCATCTAGTATTATAGTCTATTTCAAGTGTACCTTGTCTATAAACCCTTACATGTGAGGAAGACAAAAGGACATCACACCATATTGAGCCTGGAGGAGAAATGTTTCAACTGCACATAAGAAAACATATTTTCTTTTTTTTCCATTTTATTCTTTTAACTTACTTTAAAAAAAAGATATTCACATTATAACATCACAGTTGCTTTCATATAGAAAGAAATATAACAATAACATCGTTCAGCTTTTCTTTCAATTGAGGGATTTGGTATTAGTATCCACAAACGAGGGAAACCATTCCCCATTTGTTCTTTGGGGACTGTGTTACTTAACTTAGCATAATGGCTTCGAGTTCCATCCATTTACCTGCAAATCTCATGATGTCGTCTTTCTTTACTATTGCATAGAACTTCATTGTGTTGTATGACATTTTTCTTATCCAGTCCTCAGTTGAAGGGCATTTGAGTTGGTTCCAACTCTTCGCTATTGTGAAAAGATCTGCAATAAACATAGATGTGCATGTATCTTTGCAGTAGTATGAGTCTTGCGGGTATATACCCAGGAGTGGTATGGCTGGGTCACATGGTAGGCTCATTTTGAGTCTTTTAAGGGTTCTCCACACTGCTTTCCACAGTGGTTGTACAAGTTTATATTCCCACCAGCAGTGGATGAGTGTTCCTCTTTCCCCACAACCTCTCCAACATTTGGTGTTTTTGTTTTCTTGATCTTAGCCAGTCTTATCAGAGTGAGATATTATCTTAGAGTTGTTTTAATTTGTATTTCCTAAATTATTAACGATGTTGAACACTTTTTAAGATGTTTCTCAGCCATCTTTATTTCCTCATTGGTGAAGCCTCTGTTGAGCTCTTTACTCCATCTTTTGAGCAAGTCATTTGTTTTCTTAAATCTTTGTTTTTTGAGTAGTTTATATATTCTGGATGTTCATGCTCTGTCAGATGTATCACTGGTGAAGATTTCCTCCCACTCTGTGGGTTTTCTCTTCACTTCCTTGATTGTTTCTTTTGCTGTGCACAAGCTTTTGAGTTTGATGAGGACCCATTTGTCAACTGTTGACCTTATTTCCTGTGCAGCTGCTGTCTGATTTAGAAAGTATTTTCTTATGCCTATATCTTGTAGGTCGTTGCCAAATTTTTCTTCTATCACCTTCAAGGTTTCAGGCTTCACATTGAGATCTTTGATCCACTTGGAGTTGATTTTTGTACAGGGTGAGAGGTAGGGGCTTAATTTTGTTCTTCTACAAATGGTGATCCAGTTTTGCCAGCACCATTTGCTGAAGATGCTATCCTTCCTCAATTGAGGTGTTTTTTTTTGCCCTTTGTCAAATATGAGATGGCTGAAATTGTATGAGCTCAAGTTTGGATCTTCAATTTTGTTCCATTGGTCAATGGGTCAGTTTTTGTGGCAGTACCAGTCTGTATTTATGACTATAACACTGTAATATAGCTTGAAGTCTGGTAAAGCAATT
>VZQC01014087.1:446959-490754 GCA_009823505.1 Rhizomys pruinosus
CCTCCCTCCCTCCCTCCCTCCCTCCCTCCCTCCCTCCCTCCCTCCCTTCCTTCCTTCCTTCCTTCCTCTTGTTCTTTCCCCTCTCTCCCTTCCTTTCTTCCTTCCTTTCAGATAGAGTCTTATATAACCCAGGCTAGGCTTGAACTTGCTGTGTGGTCTAGTATGACCTTGGATTTCTGATCCTCCTGCTTCAGCCTTCCAAGTGCTTGGATTAAAGGCATATGGGAGCATGACCAGTGTGCATGATACTTTAAAACAAAGATAACCCTTTGCAACAACAACAACAACAACAACAACAACAAGGAGGCCTGGGGTAAGTTTGCCTAAAGTGCACAGCTGGTTATTTCTCCATATAGAAACTCAGTTTTCACCTAGCTTTTGAAGGATAAGGAAAAAAATATTCTGGAAATTGCATTCACATTATAACAAGAGTAACCTCTGTACTAGGTTCTAGTGTTTCAATGACAACTGCTGGGTAAGTCCAATGCTTAACCCATATGAGAATATTCCTAAGTGGCAGAATTTCAGCCTTTGTGAGACCTTGAAATTGGAAGTCAATTTTAAAGTTTGTAGACATTTCTAATTATTTTAGATGTAGGAATGAGTCTACTACATGAATTCCCCCAAATTCTTGTGTCCTCCCTCTCCCTCTGCCCCCATCTCTTTCTCTCTCTCTCTCTCTCTCTCTCTCTCTCTCTCTCCTTGTCCCTAGCCCCACACCACCACCGTGACTGCATCTACTACCCTAATAACAATTAGGGAAACACATTAACTGAGATAGGAAAAGATTTTTAGGTAGAAGTATGCTTCTCCATGAATTTGTAGGTAGACATTAAGTACCATGGACTAAGGGCACACAGTAACATTTTTCCTATGTTGCATGATATGTGTAAAGAAGTATAAAGGATCTTGCTCATACAAAGAAGATTTTTATTAAGTTTTTAAAACCAAACGTAGCCCTGTGCTATATGAGTTCTCTTATATTGCTTCATTTAAATGCCCATTCAAGGTCTATATATTTATTTCCATTTTTATATGTTGTATATTAAGCCCCAGAAAAATTGAATAAGTTCCTCAAAGCCACATGAATAGAACAATATTTGTTTTCTCCCCAATTAACAATCAACATAAATCATGAGTAACTTGGTCTAATTAACTGATTCCCTTAAATAGATAAATGGCTATAAAAGGTTGGAGACATTCAGAATAGGAGAGCTGAGCAGACAGTCAGGGAAGAACACAGGACATGCAGGAATGTGAGGCAAGATAAATGTAGTTAGAAAGGGTAAGCAAGGACTAAGAGATGGGGTAAGCTAGAGAGAACAGGGGAGCATCCATATTGACCATAGTAGCAGTCAGAATCATGGTGAAATGGAAGCAGTGACCACGAACAATGTGGGGTGGGAGGTCTGGACCCAGAAGAGCCAGGAGTTGGCTGCCAAGATCTTACATTAAGTCCTGGAGAGTAGAGTAGTGGGTGTACCCTCAGGTGATGGTGCTAACTTGCCACATGTGGTAATGAGCAGAGAAGGGAGAGAAATGAGCACTGTTAGGAGCAGTGATGATGTGGAGCAAGATGGTGGTGGTGGCATGCTTAATCTTTTTTATGTTTAGGAGTTCACTCTTTTCCTTTAATTTTATATTACTCTAAAATATGAATATATACATTCTGCCCATATACATTAATTACCATGTCTGAAAGTAAGTACTAAGTTAATTCTAGGGCTCATTAAGAGATTCACATTATAACATCACAGTTTCTTTCAGCTAGAAGGAAATATAACAATAACATTGCTCAGCTTGCCTTTCAATTGGGGGATTTGGTGCTAGCATCCACAAATGAGGAAAACCATTCCCTGTTTGGATTTTTGGGACTGTGTTATTTCTCTTAGCATAATGATTTCAAGTTCCATCTATATTCCTGCAAAGTTCATGATGTCATCTTTCTTTACCACTGAATGCAACTCCATTGTGTAGATGTGCCACATTTTTGTTATTCACTCATCTGTTGAGGCATTTGGGTTGGTTCCAGCTCTTTGCTATTTGTGAAGAGTGCTGCAATAAACATAGATGTGCATGTATCTTTGCAGTAGGATGAGTCTTGTGGGTATATACCCAGGAGTGGTATGGCTGAGTCAGGTGGTAGGCTCATTTTGAGTCTTTTAAGAGTTCTCCACAGTACTTTCCACAACGGTTGTACGAGTTTACTTTCCCACCAGCAGTGGATAAGTGTTCCACTTTCCCCACAACCTCTCCAGCATTTGGTGTCTTTTGTCTTCTTGATCTTAGCCAGTCTGATAAGAATAAGATGATATCTTAGAGTGGTTTTAATGTGCATTTCCTTAATTATTAATGATGTTGAACACTTTTTAAAATTTTTTAAATATTTTTTTAAATTTTAATTTTATTTATTTCTGTATGTGTATTAACGTACTGTCTGCATGCAGGTCTGTGCATCCATGTCGTGAAATGCCGCGGAGGTCAGAAGAGAGTGTTGGATTCCCCTGGAGCTGGAGTTCTCCTGCAACTGGGGTTTCAGACGGTTCTCAGCCACCATGTGGGTGCTGGGGATCAAACCTGGGTCCTCTGTAAGAGTGGTCGGCGCTCTTAACCACTAGGCCATCTCTCCAGCCCTGTTGAACACTTTTTTAAGATGTTTCTCGGCCATCTTTACTTCCTCACTGGTGAAGTCTCTGTTCAGCTCTTTGCTTCGTCTTTTGAGTGAATCATTTGTTTTCTCTTGTTTTTTGAGTAGTTTATATATTCTGGATGTTAATGCTCTGTCAGATATATCACTGGTGAAGATTTCCTCCCACTCTGTGATTTTTCTCCTCACTTCCTTGATTGTTTCTTTTGCTGTACAGAAGCTTTTGAGTTTGATGAGGTCCCACTTGTCAGCTGTCGACCTTATTTCCTACGCAGCTGCTGTTTGATTTAGAAAGTCTTTTCCTACTCCTATGTCTTGTAGATTGCTACCAACTTTTTCTTCTATCACCTTCAGAGTTTCAGGTTTCACACTGAGGTCTTTGATCCATTTGGAGTTGATGCTTGTACAGGATGAGAGGTAGGGTTTTTTTTTTTTTTTGTCATTGTTCTTTTTTTCTGTGATCCAGTTTTGCCAGCACCATTTGCTGAAGATGCTATCTTTCCTCCAATGAGCATTTTTGGCCCTTTTATTGAATATGAGTTAGCTGAAATTTTATGAGTTCAAGTTTGGATCTTCATTTTTGTTCCATTGGTCAACAGGTCTGTTTTTGTGCCAGTACCAGACTGTCTTTATGACTATAGCCCTGTAGCATAGCTTGAAGTCTGGTAAGGTGGTCCCCCTATATTGCATTTTTCACTCAGGGTTGCTTTAGCTATTCAGGGTCTTTTGTCTTTCCCTATGAATTTAAGCATTTTTTTCCAAGTCTGTGAAGAAACTCATGGGATTTTAATTGTGATTGCATTGAATCTGTATATTAATTTGAGTAGAATGGACATTTTTACTATATTAATTTTTCCAATCCATGAGCATGGGAGGTCTTTCCATCTTTTGATGTCATCTTCAATCTCCTTCTTCAGGGGTTTAAAATTTTTGTTGTAGAGATCTTTGGTGTCTTTGGTTAGAGTGGTTCCCAGGTAATTTATTTTATTTTTTTAGGCTATTGTGAGTGGGAAGTTCTCTTTATATTCCTTCTTCAGTTGCTTATTGTTGGTGTAAAGAAAGGCTACTGATTTTTCCAGGTTAATTTTGTATCCTGTCACTTTACTGAAACTCCTAATTGTTTCTAGGAATTTTCTGGTGGAGTTTTTAGCATCTGTCAGGTAAACTATCATATCATCTGCAAACAGGGATACTTTGACTTCCTCTTTTCCAATTAGTACTCCTTTAATTTCCCTTTCTTGCCTTATTGCCCTAGCAAGTGTTTCAAGCACTATATTGAAGAGGAGTTGTGATAGGGGGCAGCCTTGCCAGGTTCCTGCCTTTAAGGGGAATGGTTCTAATTTTTCTCCATTTAGGATGATGTTGGCTGTGGGTTTGTTGTATATGGCTTTGCTTATATTTAGGAATGATCCCTTTACTCCAATTAACTCTAGCACTTTAAACATGAAAGGATGCTGGATCTTGTCCAAGGCTTTTTTTCTGCATCAATTGAGATGATTGTGTGATTTTTGTCTTTCAGTTCATTTATGAGTTTTATGATATTTATTGATTTACATATGTTGAACCATCCCTGCATCTCTGGTATGAATCCAACTTGATCATGATGGATGATCTTTTTGATGTGGGTCTGTATGTGATTTGCAAGTATNTTGGAAGCCTAAGTCACTCTTCTTTTCCTGTTCTGAAGGTTCTGCAAAAGAAAGTCCACTTGGATTCTCACCAATTCCCATTGGCCTGGGGGGGGTGGGTAATGCCTGACCTAGCCCTTGCCCCGGTACCTGCCTGAGTGACTTACGGCCTCCTGCCTGTGCCTCAGGAGCCCACACAGGATGCTTTCTCTGATTAATACTCCTTTAGTTTCCTTCTCTTGTCTTATTGCCCCAGCAAGGGTTTCAAGCACTATGCTGAAGACGAGTGGCAATAGGGGGGGAGCCTTGCTGGGCTCCTGCCTTTAAGGGGAATGGTTCTAATTTTTCTCCATTTAGGATGATGTTGGCTGTGAGTTTGTTGTATATGGCTTTGATTATATTTAGGAATGTTCCCTTCAGTCCAATCCCCTCTAGAACTTTAAACATGAAGGGATGCTGGATCCTGTCAAAGGCTTTTTCTGCATCAATTGAGATGATTGTGTGATTTTTGTTTTTCAGTACATTTATGTGTTTTATGATATTTATTAATTTACATATTTTGAACCAACCCTGCATCTCTGGTATGAATCCAACTTGATTATGATGGATGATCTTTTTGATGTGGGTCTGTATGCAATTTGCTAGTATTTTGTTGAGAATTTTTGCATGTGTGTTCACTAATGAGATGGGTCTATAGTTTTCTTTTTTGGTTGTGTCTTTGCCTGGTTTTGGTATTAGAGTGATGCTGGCTTCATAGAAGGAATTTGGGAGATTTCCCTCTGCTTGTATCCTTCTGAAAAGCTTGAGTATTAAAGGTTGTAAGACCTCTTTAAATGTTTTATAGAATTCTGCTGTGAAACCATCTGGTCCTGGGCTTTTATTAGTTGGGTTTTTTTAATTACATCTTCGATTTCCTCAAATGTTATGGGTCTGTTTAAACTGTCAACCTCTTCTTGATTAAGTTTGGTTGGTTCCCAGGATTTCAGATATTCATCCATTTCTCTTAGGGTTTCAAACTTAGTATAGATTTTTGAAGTATTCTCATATGATTGTCTGGATCTTTTCTTTATCCGTTGTGGTCTTTCCCTTTTCATCATGAATACTATTAATTTGGAGTTGCTCTTTCCTTCTCTTGGTTAACTGGGCTATAGATTTATCTCTCTTGTTTATCCTTTCAAAGAACCAGCTTTTGGAAGCCGGGCGTGGTGGCGCATGCCTTTAATACTAGCACTTGGAAGGCAGAGGCAGGTGGATCTTTGTGAGTTCAAGGCCAGCCTGGTCTACAGAGTGAGTTCCAGGACATCTGGGGCTACAGGGAGACCCTGTCTTGAAAGACCAAAAAAAATGAACCAGCTTTTGGATCATTGATTTTTTTTTTGTATTGTTTTCTTTGTTTCTATTTCATTGATTTCTGCTCTGATTTTTGTTATT
Source organism: Rhizomys pruinosus (assembly GCA_009823505.1). Classification (NCBI taxonomy): domain Eukaryota; kingdom Metazoa; phylum Chordata; class Mammalia; order Rodentia; family Spalacidae; genus Rhizomys; species Rhizomys pruinosus. The sequence continues at coordinate 452,666 of VZQC01014087.1, forward strand.
TCTTCCTGTCTGTTGGGTTTAAGGTCCATTTGTTGTTGTCTCTCAAGTTTTTTTTAGCTGTAGTATTAGATCATTTATTTGTTCCCTGTTTTTTTTTTAAATGTGGGAACTTAGGGCTATAAATTTCCCTCTTAGGACTGCTTTTAAAGTATCACACAGGTTTTGTTGTGTTGTATTGTCTTTTTCATTTAGTTACATGAATACTTTTATTTCATTCTTTATTTCTTCCCTGACCCATTCATTACTCAGGATTGTGCTGTTCAGTCTCCAGGTGTTCTTGTAGCTAGTCTGGCTTATTCTGGTGTTCATATTGAGCGTTATTGCACTGTGGTCTGATAGAATGCATGAGATTATTTCAATCCTTTTATATTTTTTGAGGTTTCTTTTGTGTCCCAGTATGTGGTCAGTTTTGGAGAATGTTCCATTGGGTGCTGAGTAGAAAGTATATTCTCTGGTGTTTGGGTGAAATATTCAGTAGATGTCTATGAAGTCCATTTGTTGTATTGTATTGTTCAGTTCCAATGTCTGTTTATTTTTTGTTCAGTTGATCTATCCAAGGGGCTAAGCAAGGTTTTGAAGTCCCCCACTATTAGCGTGTTGGGATTAATCTGTGTCTTGAGGACCCAATGAATTGTGTTTATATAGTTTGGTGCACCCGAGTTTGGTGCATAAACATTTAGGATTGTGAAGTCTTCCTGGTTATTTGTTCTTTTGATAAGGATATAATAGCCCTCTTTGTCTCTTCTGATTGACTTTACTCTGAAGTCTATTTTGTCTGATAGTAGAATAGCAACTCCTGCATGCTTTTTGGTACAATTTGCTTGGAATATTTTTTCTATCCTTTCACTTTGAGTTGGTGTCTATCCTCGAGGGTGAGATGGGTTTCTTATAGGCAGCATATTGATGGATTCTGTTTTCTAGTCCTTTCTCCCAGTCTTTGTCTTTTGATTGAGGAGTTTAGACCATTGATATTTAAGGTCATTATTGAGAAATTTGTGTTGCTTCCTTTCAACTTATTCTTGGTTTGCATTCTTGGTCTTGGTTTGTATTTATGCTGTTATGCTTTATTCATTTCTCTTTTCAGTTGGTTAGAGATATTTGCTCCTTTCCTCTGTTCTTTGGATTGTTTATAGTATTTTCTGAAGTGTTAGTTTTTTTGACATGTATTCTTTCATCTTGTTTATGTCAGGAAAGATTATTCTTTCTCCTTCAACTATAATTGATGTTTTTGCTGGGTATAGTAATCTGGTTGGCATCTAAAGTCGTTTAGCACTGGGAATACTTTGCTCCACGTTCTTCTGGTTTTCATAGCTTGCACTGAGAATTCAGCTGTAATTCTGATGGGTTTCCCCTTGTATGTAATTTGTTGTTTTTCTCTTGTGGCTTTCAGTATTTTGTATTTGTTTGGAGCATCTAGCGTTTTAACTATGATATGGTGTGGGGAGTTTCTTTTCTGGTCTTGTCTATTTGGTATCCTATATGCTTCCTGTATTTGTATAGGTTTGTCTTTTTTCAGTTTGGGAAAATTTTCTTCTATTATCCTGTTGAAGATCTGTTCAATGCCATTGTCTTGGGATTCTTCTCCTTCCTCTATCCCTATGATGCAGAGATTTGGCCTTTTCATAGTATCCCACATGCCTGGTTATTCCACTCTTGTGGTTTTTTTTTAATTTTTCATAGTCTTCACTTGAGCATTTTAGATGTTCCGTGTTGTCCTGCAGGTCGGATATTCTATTTTCTGCTTCATCCGTTCTGCTTCTGAGGCTTTCTCCCATCCTTTCCTGTTGATTAGATGAATGTTCCATTTCCTTTTTCATTTCTTCCTGTGATTTCTTTAGTATTTCCATTTCCTTTTGGAGCTTGTCATTCTCTACTCGTAGCTCCTTGCTTTGCTGGTATCCTTCTTTTTTCATTTCAGCCTGGGATCTTTTCAGTGTTTCCACTTCCTTCCAGAGTTTGTCTTTCTCTCCCTCTAGTTCTTTTCGAACATTGTGTTTCTCTTCCTCTAGTTATTTTCAGAGTTTGTGTTTCTCTTCCTCTAGTTCTTTTCAGAGTTTGTCCTTCTCATCTTCTAGTTCTTTCCAGTGTTTATCATTTTTTTCCAAGTCCTTCCTGAGTTTTTCATTTTCTCCCCTTAGTTCTCTGATTTGTTCTTTATATTCTTTTATTTCTTTGAATATGTCTATAATTGTTCTTCTAAGATCTCTGTCTTGGTTTCCTTCCAGGGAGATCTCATTGTAGGAATCTTCTGTCAGACTGTTAGAGTTTGGTTTGGATTTATTATGAGCTTTTCCCATGATGATTTTTCATTGTGTCCTTGGCATGTGGATTTAGTTTGTTTGTTTGTTTGTTTGTGTTTTTGGATTCTGGTGCCTCAACATTGGCTGCACAGACTAAATTCACTAACACTACGCCTGCTAGATAGTCCGAACCACAACACCACCAGCTTGCGGGGGGTGGGGTACCCTGTTGACCTGCTGTACCCTTGCGACCCTATGTAGGCACAGCCATGCCTTGGTGCTCTCTGGAACCTGAGCTGGGAGGTTCCAGGGCTGGGTGTGGGACCCTCGAAGATCAAGGCAGTTCTGCCTTACTGGTGTAGTACTGAGTCCACTCCAGTGCTCTTTGGAACCAGATCTGGGAGGTTCCAGGTGCAGGTGTCGGGCCCTAGACAGTCAAGATAGTTCCCAAGAAACCATATTTTCACATAAATGAAGCTTTTGGTGTAGATGAAAAATTAATAATTAACTTTTGTTGTTTCATACTGTCAAATTTGAAATCAGCATGTTTTAAGGCTACATGAGTAGGTAATGACTATTTATCATGTATTTACTCTATGGTTCCTGTACTGTATTGGACTCCTGTCCACATTTTGTCTCATTTAACTAGAGAAGGATTGTCCAACAATATAACTGGTTACAAAAAGACTAGTGTGTCTTAAAAACTAATCCATTCTTTTATTTTGTTAGTTTAAATGAGTATATTTGGGGTGGTTTTTCATGCAAAAAAAGACAAAACAAAACAGAAATTAGTATGTAGAAGTACAGTCCTGCCATAGCAAAAATTTGAACTGAGTCTCAATTATTTCAAAAAAGGGTGAGAGCAGAGGCAGAAAAAGTGGTGAGGAAGCTGCTATTGCAATCTGCATAAGCATGAGGTCTTTCAATTTCAGTTTGTCATATCCAGAGACCTTAACCTAAATAGATAAGTCATATATGACCCATACACATATGCAACATGTAATGATGTGATGTCAATGGGCACTTTCATCTAAAAGCCATGAGATTAAGGAACAAGTTACTGATCCATAACAATTTCTAATCATCTCTTTTCATCAGAAATTGAAAGCACAGAACCCATGGTGGCTGAAGGGCCTGTGACCGATTGTGGTGGCTCACGCCTTTAATCCTAGCACTTGGGAGGCAGAGGCAGGCAGATCTCTGTGAGTTCAAGGCCAGCCTGGTCTACAGAGTGAGTTCCAGGCCAGCTGGGGCTATAGGGTGACCCTGTCTCAAAAAGACAAAAAAATTCTAAATTTTCCACTTCAATACTGATGTAGTGTGGTCATAAAGTAATGAAATACATTTGTCTTTAGGAAAAAATCTGAGTTAATGGATACACATGTGTTCTACCTTAAAGAAATTAACTTAGAAATAAACTAGGTTCCAAAAGACACAGGTTCATCCATAAAGGATGAAGACTCTTCATCTCTAAATAAATTCTAAACAACATACGATAAACTCTGAAGAAAATATCAGTATAGGGGGGTCCAAAAACATTTTAAGTAATATCAATTGTGTGAAAATAATATATAATTCTTAAAGTGAACAATTTAAAGATAATCTTCATTTTATATATGTAACTCTTGATTTTTAAAGTCAAACTCTAACTTTAAGAACACAGCCCATAGCCTTTGTCTACCTCCCTCAATTATAACGATCTTTTGGAAAAGATAATTTAAATTGGTAGTATGCATAACTTGTACCACATGCTTAATCACTCTTAAAACGGGCTGGAAAGATGTCTCAGCTATTATTAATGCTTGTTGCTCATTCACAGGACTGGACTTTGGTTCTCAACACCCACATTGTGCTGCTCACAACTGCCTGTAACTCCAACTCCAGAGTTCTGATGCCCTCTCTGGTCTTTGCAGATATCTATATGTATATGTATGCACACACATGCACAAACACGCATGTGCATGCACATACACACACAAATAAAATGAAATAAATCATAAAAATACATTCATGTCTACTCAAGGCCACAAGTTATTTATGTTAACAGTATGTAGCAAGAGTACTACCAATAGAAAATCAAAGTCTGAAAACATACTACATGTACATACTTTGAGTACACACTATCAGTACATACTTGTTAAGATACATATTCACCTCACTCATCTCAGCAGATGTTTCTTTAGTTAACTAAAATAAACAATTATGTTAGAGGCTTAACTGACCTTCTTTCAACTGAAAGAATTCTAAGGCTGAATTATTTGTCTCATAATTGCTGATATATATGGTCTGGATTGCTTATTTACCAATTTTTATTTCAAAAATTATAACCTATTGAATAATATTGAAGTTTATAATTATTTTCTTCTTATTTTTCTCTTGTGGTAAAAATATGTTGTCATTTGTTTAAAAATGATAATAATGGGCTGGGAGGATTGCTTGTTAGTAAAGGTTCATGCCGCCAAGCCAGATGATCTGGGTTTGCTCCATAGGACCCAAATGGTGAAGAGAAGAGAACTGACCTGAAAGTTGCCCTCTGACATCCCCAAGCCTGCCTCGGTGTGCATATGCCCCTCCCCACAAGATGAATTAAAATGTAATTTAAAAGAAAATACTTCCATCAAAACTACTAGCACAGCACACAAATAATGTCTTCCTCTAGGACAAATCAAATTCAAACTAGCTGCCAAAAAAGTCACATCTTTAATATTGGACCTATGTTGACCTCAAATTAACACAGATTTGAAACAGCAATTGTATTAGTGTCTTGTGGGACAGGGACAGTGTCTTTCAAGGATGAGTCTCTTGGTTGGTTAACCAGGTTCCAGTGGATGGACCCATGCTGAAGGACTTTTGGGGACACAAATTAAAATCTATAGTCATATTACATTTAATTGGGTGGGGGTCAGTAAGGTGAAGTGCAGATAAGGAAGGGATATAAATACTATCAAGCTATTTTGTATGAAAATAGAAAAACTTCAATTTAAAAAATAAATTTCTGTTCTACAGCATTTGGCACATTCCTGTTTCCAGAGTACTCCAAAGAAGTAAAAGAATGCCTATATTTATTAGAACTGTGGAATGAAAGTGTTACTATATGTATTCTTGTACTGATGAGTCATCACTAAGGTGGGTTGAAGACTCCTCTTCTCCCACCCCTGTAGTATTCAACCTAAGCTGGAAATGCCACAGGTTTTAGAGAACTATTTAGAGCAAAGACTGTTTAGATTCTTACTAATTAAGCATAGATGCTTAACTCTAGCATCTTTCATTCTCAAAACTGTCTGTTATTTGAAGTTTATAATTTTATGAACTTTAAAGTTTATTTTATACACAGTGACTAATATTATAACCAGATGTGGCTGAAGAGATGAAATTTGTTTATTGTATTAGTTTACCATAATAAATTATCATAGAGTAAACGATATCAATTTTCACAGTTCTAGATGTTAGAAATTCCAAGATCACAGCCCTATCAGATTGGATGTCTAGTATGGGCCTACTTTCTGGTCCATAGATAACCTTTGAAGTTTTCCTTATTTGAAAGAAGAGTCTTTGCGGGTATAAATAAGTTAACAATATGAAAGTGAAGAGATAATCCTTGATTATTCTTGTGAGCTCTAAATGTTATGACAGGTATGTCTTATAAGACAATATAGCACAGACAGAGATAAAAAAAAAAAAAGACATGTGGAGAATGCCAGGTGAATTTGCAGCAGAGAGATATTAACATAAGCCAATGAATGCTAGTAATCACCAGAAGCTGCAAGGAATGGATTTTTCTCCAGAGCTCTACAGAGAGTGAAGCCCTATTGGTACCTTGCAATTAGATTTCTAACCTTATAACAGTGAGAGAATGAATTGTTGCCAATAGTTCCTCAGGTATGGTTGAGGTTTCATGCCTACTTCCCCATGTCTATGCTAGGATTTTGTTTGATTGGAACGTGCATGCCGTCACCATTACTGTGAGCTCATATGAAAAACTGACCAGCTGTCTTGAAAACTAAGTTTCATTGTGGTCACTTACCACCTCTGGCTCATACAATCTTTCTGCCTCTCTTTTGCAGAGATCTCTGAGCCTCGGGATGGAAATTTTTGAAGTATGTGTTCTATTCTGGGATAAACATTCTGCAGTCTCTTGTTCTCTGCACATTGGCCAGTTGTGGGTTTCTGTGTTGATCACCATCTGCTGTATAAGGAAACTTCTCTGGTGAGAATTGGGAGATGTGTTGATCTATGGGTATAACAGTAAGTCATTAGGAGTGAATTTAGTACTCTATTTGGTAGGAAACCAGTATTAATCTCTTTCCTATTCCCTGTGACCTGTCTAGTCTCAGGTTCCTAAGCCTGATGTCAATGTCAGGTATAGGCTCCATTTTATGAAGAGGACCTTAAATCTAATTAGACAGTGTTTAGTTACTCCCATAATATTCATGCCATTATGGGATTGCATGCACCAGTGGGCATATCTTGTCAGGCCAGTTGTTGTTGTTGGCTCACAGAATTCACAACTGGGCAACACTGATTATCATTATTTCCTTCCATCATTATGACAGCTAGCCACTAGAGGTGAAGCTTTGAAATAAGTAGCAACTTGATTTATTCTTGTTTGTTTTGTAGCTCATGTATGTAGTGTCTTCAGCAATAGGGTCTTGCCATTCAGTTCTAGTGGGTAACCAAGAGCAGAGGCAATGGGTGGTATTTTTGAGGGGCTATAGGACCTTTGGTCAATAGCTTTGTGTGATGGAGTCCATTTCTGTCATTGATGTTTTATTTTGTTAGCCTACAGTGTTTACTAATGTCCCCTTATTGTAAGGTAACTCATTTTAATCTGTTCTTATTACACACACACTCACAGAGACATACCCAGCACACATGAGTGTGTGTGTATGAGTGTGTGTGTATGAGTGTGTGTGTGTGTGGTTGTCGCTCCCTATATTCCCTCCTCCGCCCGCCCTGCCCTAACATTCCCCACACCATTTAACCCTTCCTACTTTATTCTTCCCCTTCCCCCATTTATATCACTGTATTCGACCACCCCTCCCAGGAAGCCTCCCTCTACTCCATGACCACTTATCAGTTTCTTGACTTCTCTGTATTTTCAAATTCAAATATGCATATCTAGGATTTCAAAGCTAGCATCCAGCTATGAGGGAGAACATTCAATGTTTGTCTTTCTGGGTCTGGGTTACCTCACTCAAGATAATTGTTTTCAGTTCCGTCTATTTACCTAAGAATTTAATAATTTCAGTTTTAAGAGTGGAGTAGGGCTGGAGAGATGGCCTAGCGATTAAGAGCGCCGACTGCTCTTGCAGAGGACCTAGGTTTGATTCCTAGCACCCACATGGTGGCTGAGAACCGTCTTTGACTCCAGTTCCAGGGGAATCTGACACCCTCTTCTGACCTCCACGGTGGCATTGCACGACACGGGTGCACAGACCTGCGTGCAGACAGTACATTCATACACATAAAAAAAATAAATAAGGGGCTGGAGAGATAGCCTAGCGGTTAAGAGCACTGACTGCTCTTGCAGAGGACCCGGGTTCGATCCCCAGCACACACATGGAGGTTAAGAACCATCTGTAACTCCAATTCCAGGAGAACTCCAGTTCCAGGGGAATCCGAGACCCTCTTCTAACCTCCGCGGCATTGCATGACACGAGTGCACAAACCTACATGTAGACAGTACATTCATACACATACAAAAATAAATAAAATTTAAATAAATTAATTAATTTTAAAAAGAGTAGAGTAATTGTCCATTGTGTATATGTACTTTGCCTTCATCATCCATTCATAAATTGATGGACATATAAGTTGTTTCCAATTTCTGGATATTATGAAAATGGCAGAATGGAAATGGATGACCAGATATTTCTATAGTAGGGTATGAGGTTTTTTGGGTATATACCCAAGGGTGGTATGCATGGATCATGTAGTATGTTGATTTTGAGATTGTAGGGGAATCTTCATGCTGATTTCCATAGCAGCTGTATAATCTTGCACTCCCAGCATCAGTAGATAAGATTTCCCCTTTCTCCACATCCTTGCCAGAATTTGTCAATGTACAGAAGTGATCCCATTTGTCAATTGTTGGACTTAATTCTTGTGCTATAGGAGTCCTTAGAACAAAACTATTAAAATTATGGCCCACATCATTAATATTGGAACAGAAAGAGTTAAATGGGATGGGGGAGGATAAGGTAAGGTAAAGGAGGGACTATGAGGAGGGATAACTGACCTTTTGAAAAAGTTGTAATGGAAACCTACTACTGTAGAAGTTTCCTCAAATATTAATACATATGCACATATAAAAGAATTTAAATGTAGTTATCCTGTAATGGGGGACAATGCCTCTGTTCCACAACATAGTCTAACATATTGAAAACTCCAATGCCAAGAATAAGCTACCTCTTTTGGAGTTCTTGACTAGGGAGGTTCCATAAACCCTCAAACAATACTTCATACTGTCAAGACTCTTGGTTACCCTCCAGAACTTGACAGCAAGACCTTGTTGCTGAAAATACTATATACCTGAGTCACAAGACATGGAGAAATCAACTTCATAATTATGTGGAAGTTTCAACCCTCATAGGTAGCTTTCATAGTGCTGAAAGTTGTCTATTCATGCTACTTCACTTACTGCAGTAATTATCAGTCTTACCCAGTTGTGAACCCTGCAAGCTACAATAACAACTGGCCTGGAAAGATAAGACCACTAGTGCAATAGTATCATGAATGTTATGAGAATAATCAACCACCTTCTGGTCGAATTTAAGGCCCACTTCACAAGATGATGCCCATGCCTGGCACTGTTATCACAGCCAAGAACCTGTGTGTAGGCATGTTTCAGGCCATAAGGGAAAGTCTATTACTATTATTCTGCAAAATAGACATCAGTATTGAACCAAATCCTTATGACGTAGCATTATATCCATAGATTAGTGCATCTCTCAACTTATCAAAGAAGCTTCCTTATGCAGTAGATGGCAAGTATCACAGAGACCCACAACTGGTTACTGTATAGAGAATAAGAGACTTCAGAGCGCTCAGAACTAAATGAAACATTTATCACATGTATGCCCACTCCCAAGGACCAGGGATGGATTTAGAAGGGGCAAGGGGATTGTAAAAGGCAGTAGATGACTACAATGAAACAGTGATTTCTGGACACAATGGGACAGTGACATATAAGAACTCAGAGTAGTTGTGACAGCATGCACAACACCTGCTCAAGCTCAAGCCAGGCAAAATGCCAGAATGGAGGCAGGGATGTGGGCATGAAAGCCCCAGCACTAGCTGAGAACCGACTGGCAATTGGCAGTTGCTGAGAGAGAATGAGTCACTTTTCTTTAAGTTTGTGTCTGGCCCCTGGTAGGTTGACTATGATCCCAGGGGACAGAGCCACACTGAAGAGTATTTGGAGAGCATAAATTTGAGTCAATGAGCTTAAAAAAATAAAGGAAACCAAGTTGAGTAGGAAGGTGGAGTGGACCTGGGAGGAGTTGAGGGAAAAGGGTTGAATATTATCAAAATAAATTGTATTGCAATATCAAAGAATTCATAAAACTATTACTTTGAAAAGAGTTAATAATATAATGACAATTTAAAGGAATCAATTTGTAGATTCTCAATTTCTGTATGAATTCATTCTTATATCTGAACTGCCTTGAAAAAAAAATGAATGATTAAGCTATCTCTCCTTTTACTACAGTCCTTTTCTTTCTTTTATAAATATTTTTTTAATAATTTTTTTAATTTAATTTAATTTTATTTATTTCTGTATGTGTATCAATGTACTGTCTGCATGCAGGTCTGTGCACCCGTGTCATGCAATGCCGCGGAGGTCAGAAGAGGGTCTTGGATTCCCCTGGAGCTGGAGTTCTCCTGGAATTGGAGTTTCAGACGGCTCTCGGCCGCCATGTGGGTGCTGGGGATCGAACCCGGGTCCTCCGTAAGAGCGGTCGGCGCTCTTAACCGCTAGGCCATCTCTCCAGCCCCAGTCCTTTACTTTCTTAACTAAAGAAGCACATTTCTAACTCATTCTCAAACTTAATATATGCCAAATTCTTAGGTATGAAACTGTCAAAGATAGTAAAGAAATAATTCCAAGTGTCAGCACAAACTTTTGAAAATTTTCATTATTTGAATAACTAGAAAATGCAAGTTTTGCAATACTGAAAGCTTCCAATAATTTTAGCAAAACTGAGGAATATGGTTAATTTACAAAACATCAAATACTTTTTGGAGTTAAAATCTCACTATGTATCCCAGACTGCCTTGGAACTTGCAATACTATTGTCTTGCCTTCCTGAAAGTTGAGATTATAGCTGTGTATTATCACACCAGAAAAATAATCTTTATAATATATCATTTTGAGTTGTGGCAAATAAATTGAAATTAGTTCAAAGAATCAGGTAATATTGATAAACAAAACTTCCATTCCAATATAATTTATAAGAACAAGTTAAAATTATTTTATGCCTTAAAACACAAAAAGATGACAAAAACTAATGCTAGGCTTATTATATGCTGGCAATGATTAATACTGATTCATATATAACATATAACATGTATGAGTGTTATACCTGTATACCCATGTTATGCAATGTTATACCCATGTTGTGCAATTCATATATAACCTATAACATGTGTATGAGTGTTATGCCTGTAAGTGTACCCATGTTATGCAATGATCACAGAGACCAGAAGAGGGTTTTGAATATCCTGAAACTGGAGTTACAAATGGTTGTTAGCTGCCATATGAGTGCTGGGATTGGAACCAGGGTCTTACGAAAGAGCAGCCAGTGCTCTGAACTGCCGAGTCATCTCTTCAGTCCCTAGAACTTTTAACTCAGGGATTTGGGGCTTTGGGAAGACTATTCTAAAACTGGGGAAAAGTAGAGTATAAGCAAATATAGTAAAGTTCAAAACGACTAACTATCAATACCCTGAGAGCTAAAGGGATGTAGTAGTTTGGACAAACAAGAACAAACAACATCACTTGTGTTACCAAGTAAAGCTTCTTATAAGGACAGTTCATCTTTTCAATGTAATTTAGTTACACAATATCAAAGATTAAAAAAATAGTACCTATCATATTAAGGCACTGTTTAATGTCATATCAGTTTTCAAAATCTCTTTATTCTCAAGGTATACACTAGGATAAGAATAGGAAAGATTTGAAAGATTTGTATAGGCAGACATAGAAGGTATGTAGTCCATATGTGGACAAAACAGAATGGATGTGGGAAAAACAGGAAGAAAAGGGCAAAGAAATGATTAATGATAAGAAAACTATTCAAACCAAGACCCCAGATACACAAGCATTTAGAAATATTTTAAAGCCAGATTTCAACTAAAGCATCTAATGCTTTGTATTTCTAAAGTGTAATAGATTCATCTTTAAGAAACACTTAATTCAGCCAGGCGTGGTGGCGCATGCCTTTAATCCTAGCACTTGGGAGGCAGAGGCAGGCGGATCTTTGTGAGTTCAAGGCCAGCCTGGTCTACAGAGTGAGTTCCAGGACAGCTGGGGCTACAGGGAGACCCTGTCTCAAAAAGACAAAAAAAAAGGAAACACTTAATTCAAGGTACAAAAGTCTGTTATCAAATTTGTATTGAAACAACCAAAATTAGGTAGAAAATATTTTTAAATTGGGCATATTGACCCATGCCTTTAATCCCAGCATTCAGGAGGCAGAGGCAGATGGATCTCTGTAAGATCAAGGCCAACCTGGTCTACATAGCAAGTTCTGGGCCAAATGGTGCTACAGAGAGAACCTGTCTCAAAAAGACCAAAAATTTTAAAGATATTTTAACCTCGAGTGTGATGATGCATATATATGCCTTCAAGCCCAGCACTCATGAGGCAGAGGATGGTGGATCTCTGTGGGAGTGAAGCAGCCTATTCTATATAGTGAGTTCAAGGTCAGTTGGGGCTATAGGGAGACCCTGTTTCAAACAAACAAACAAACAAACAAACAAAAAGAAATTTTAGCAGAAAAAAAGACAATTTTTAATGTTTTTCTCTCTCCCTTTTCTTTAATTTTTGAGACACGGTCTCCTTGTAGTGTCAGCTGGCCTGGAACTTGTTATCAAGACCAGGTTGGCCTTGATCACAGAGATATACCTTCCTCTGACTCCCAAGTGCTGGAATTAAAGGCATGTGCCACCATGCCTGGCAAAAACAGACATTTTCACTACCTTTTTACCAGTTAAAATAATATACGGGAGGGACTAGAAGTTATATTACACTAGGGTTAATGGTAATATTGGTAACTAGATAATAAAAGCCCCTGGACCAAGTGAGTCATTGGTTTAAGATATGATTGTGTGTTAATATATAAAACAATAAGAAGTGGAAAAAAACGGTGAAAAGTTTAGGATATTCAGCATAGGAAAGGGGTCTACTGTATACTTCACTAGAACATAACCATTTCAAATGAACATCTGTTAGTTGGGCATGCATATCAGTGAAAAAGGAAGGACTTATCTAATTTCAATCTTCAATATTGCTAAAAATCAGTATTTGTTGTGGAATATTCAAGAAGAAAACTTGGAAGCAAAGAATAAAGGCAAAAACATTTCTCTCTACATTAAGGTGTTGACTTTACTATTATGACAAACTTTTTTAAAGAAAAGCTATTACACATTCATAACACTAATTGATTTTCACAGAGAAGCACATAGTTTAAGTCTCTCTGGGAAACTCCTGCAACATTTGGATTCAAAACAAAAGAGAGATATTTCTGGTAAGCCTTCATACAAAATTTAATTAACAGGGTCTCTCCTGAAATGAAAGCTCTCTGTGGTGCCCAACTATCTTGTGATGCTCCTCACTCAGATATACTGCGACAGATGAAACCCAAACAATTCATATCTGTCACATTTTAGGTACCAAAGGGATAAGAGTGAGAAGGAGAAGGGAAAGGAAACAGGTTTGAGGCATTAATGAAAGGAGACTACCAAACGAATGCCAGTACTGGAAAGGAATCTGAGAATATACCTGAGTTCAGAGGGTTCCATATCTTCTCCCTTTTGCCAACTTGATAACTTGTTTTTTTTTTCCATGTTTTGGAATTTAGGAGAAATGGAGACCATTTCCTAGGCTACCATTTAAGCTGATCTTTTTTGTCAATGTTGGAAATCTAATTAAGGGCCTAGTGTATAGAAGGAAAATACTCTCTAATTTATCTTTTAGAATATTTTTCCTAGAAAAATTATTAAAGTTCTTGTTTCTGATCAATTTACAAACAAATAGAGTGGTTCATATATGAGAATAAGACAACTATATATAGTGCAATAGTTAAGAATGGATTTTGAACAAGAAAAATGCTGTGGACACTATTGGGTCAACTGGCAAAACAGAAATATGCACACAATAAAGTATTCTACCAGCATTACATTTGCTAAATTTGATCATTGTTTTATGATTAAAATATAACTTGAAGTTTATGGCTATGCTTTCCCAAATTCTAAGATTTATGAAAAAGAATCAATCTCTTCTTTGAAAGTACATTATGGGGCTGGAGAGATGGCCTAGCGGTTAAGAGCGCCGACCGCTCTTACAGAGGACCCGGGTTCGATCCCCAGCACCCACATGGCGGCCGAGAACCGTCTGAAACTCCAATTCCAGGAGAACTCCATTTCCAGGGGAATCCGAGACCCTCTTCTGACCTCCGCGGCGTTGCACGACACGGGTGCACAAACTTGCATGCAGACAGTACATTCATACACATACAGAAATAAATAAAATTAATTAAAAAAAAAGAAAGTACATTAAAACATACACCAACTTTCTATTTAACCTGGGAATGTAAAGTTATATTTCTTTCTGCCTGCATGCAAAATTACTGTTAAAATGTGAATCACAAACATTGTTTGGAATTAACCTATAGCTTATTTTCACACTCTGTCATTTTGGTATATATGTGGAGTGCATATATGCATGCCTTGGGGTAACATAAAATTAAAGGGAACAACAACAACAAAAGAAATAGAAGTAAACTGAACTGCTATACTCCTCAAACTAAAAATATGTAACTATGTCTTTGAACATAAATTTGAAATTCCTTGTCTATTATAATTTCTGAACACTGACTACTGGCAAAACTATACTATCATGATTTAACAATAATGTGAAATTTGTCAGTGCTACTAAAATGTGAGTTTGCCACTCACTCTCTTTCAAAATTCTCCAAACTATACAAAGTCTTTCAATGTAATCATGTTACTTCTTTTTTTCATTTTTTAAATTTTTGCTGTTATTAAACTTTTTCCATAAGTCATACATCATTTCTCAATTGAATCTAGAGTCACTTCCCTTTCTATGCTCCCCACCCCACCTGAGTCCCTGCACTCTGCCATAGATGTCCTGCATCTTTTTCTGGGTTACTTCTTAAAGAAAATGATGTTATGTGTGGCGGAGTACAGGAACTTGGGTGGGGTGGGAGGCATGTAAAGGGAAGTGACTCTGAATTCAATTGAGAAATGATGTATGATGTATGGAAATAGTTTAATAATAATAAATTAAAAAAAGAAAAAAGAAAATGATATTAGTAAAATCTAAAAAATGTTCTTATCTTTAAGAAACACACACTGAAGGATTTAAGATAATATCATAATAAGGATATATATTTTAAATAAGTATTTATAATAACAACATATATTTTAATACTAAAGTATATAAAGTATTATAAATATAATGATATAAATGCAATTTATATGTAATTTATTTTCAAATGGCTCAGGAAATTTTAAGAAAAAAATGATAAGTCAAATGGAGCAAAATAATAATATTTTAATCTGGATGAAGATTAAAAAATATACTGCACACTTATTTTCTAATTATTTGAAAATTTTCCAATTAAAAAGTCAAATTATGGTTGCACTATTCCCATCTCGCCACCAATATCAAGTTAAATTACATAGCTAATAATTGAAAATGACAACAGAAGAATAAGATTCTCAGAAAATCCTCCCCTTCAACCATTAAGGACACTAACACTCACTGTCAAAATTGAGGAGGTTTTTAGAAGTCTGGAAATTAACCAAAGTCTTATAATAATTCAGGAAGCAGTTCCTCAAGACCATAATTATGTTTAAGTAAGAATGGTGTGTTTTGGCTATGTTTTAATTTTCCTTATTCCAATTCCACACCTCCTGTTTTTCAGTTCCATAGTAGCTTTGCAAATCAAAAGGCCACAGTGTCATTGGAAATTGACAGAACACAGTGAAAGACAGTAGTCATTGGAGGTGCAAAATGGGATTGTAGCTCCTACAATACCCCATTTTCAGAAAACTGACATTATTTTACTTGTCTAGTGGTTTCATACAATATCCTACCCAGAATGCTTGTCTTCATTTGACAAGACCGAGAGTTATCATCATTGTGAATAGACTCTTCCTTAAGAAATTTGTTAAGGCCAGCTTGGTTTACATAGCGAGCTCCAGGACAGCTGGAACTAAAGAGAGACCCTGTCTCAAAAGTACACAAAAAGAAGAAAGAAAGAAATTTGTTGAGCCAGGCATGGTGGTGAGCACCTTTAATCCCAGCACTTGGGAGGCAGAGGCAGGCAGATCTCTGTGAGTTCAAGGCCAGCCTGGTCTACATAGCGAATTCCAGGCCAGCTGGGACTAAAGGGAGACCTTATCTCAAAAATACCCCCCCCAAAAAGAAAGAAATTTGTTGAAAGCAATCAGTGGTAATTATTTAACATCATTGTTGTCTGAGGAAACAAGATAACAGAAAGTGAAAATAACAGATTAACCAAAAATAAAAATCTGAAAAGAAAAGCTGAGGAATTAAATGTCTACTAGAAATAGTTGAAAAAAAAGTGACATATTCCTGGAAATCTCTATGGGCATATACATGTGTAAGGCTATGCTCATGTTGAGGGCTGTGTGCATATTCAGAAAATATGTGAGAAAGGCCCGAGTTCTCAGTTCCTTGGTTTTTGAAACAGGTTCTCATGTATCCTTGTCTAGCCTTGAAATTACTACTACATAGCTGAAGATCACATTGAACTTCTGAACCTCCAGGATCCACTTCTAAGTGCTGAGATAACAGGCTTGTATCAACCTGACCAGTTCATGCAAACCTGGCACTGAATCCAGTGCTTCATTCATGATAGGCAAATATTTTATCAACTGAGTGACTCTGATGCTCTACATAAGCAGGAAGTGATACCAGACAAAATTAAGTGCTGAATGTTGAAAGCATACATCACAAATGCACATGAAACACCTCTGTAGAGACTGGGAGATTTTTTTGATTGCAGGTGTTGAAGGAAATCTCTGTCCATTCACTGCTGACTACTAAGCTAAGCAAGCAGAGACTTCAGTGGCCACATATGACACATAATGGTGACTTACAGAATTAGTTTGGGAAAGGCATTAAACAATAACAATGAGTAATAGCCCCTGTGGAAGTAGGAGAAGGTTGTGATTTCCAGACAGGCATCATATATTATTATTATTATTATTATTATTATTATTATTATTTAAATTACTCATGTTATTTAACCTTTTCATTTTTCAACAAAAATAATAGACGCTGTTACCCTAGAAAGTATGACCCATAAACAGAATAAAATTAACCAATAAAAACTTCTATGGATGCCCAAATGTTTAACTTATTGTACAAATACTATAAACTAATTATATATTACAAAACTAAAGGAAATGACATATAAAGAACTAGAAAGAAGTTTGAGAACAATGTCTCACCAAATAGCAAATAAAAATTAAAGGCATGGGGATTATAAAACTGGTTTGAAATTCCAGAGTCAAAGGCATAAAACATATGAAAAACTCACTGGAAGGGCAAAAGAGCACAGCTGAACAGGTAGAAGAAAGATTAAGTGACTTTGAAACCAAGGCAATTGAGATTATCCAGTAAGAGGATAGAGGAGGGAGAGGAGGAGAAGGAGGAGGGGAACGGAGGTGAAGGGGGAGGGTAAGGGGAGGGGGGGAGGGAAACGGGGAGGGAAAAAAAGATGTAGAAGCACAGGAGGCCTGTGGGTGCGTGGGCAGCAGCCTGGATGACTTGCAGGGCTCAAGGGGAGTGGCTAGGTGTTGTCTAGAAGGGGCGAGTTGTAGTACTCTGTAGGCTGCAGAAGTAAAGAGGCTCTGGATTTCTTCACTAGCCACGAGACTCTGCCTTCCTGAAAACTGGGCCAGAAACAGAAACATTATTTTGCTGCTAACAGAAGCCAGGGCCGTAGGAACACCATTTGCTGTGTGCGGATCTTGGATACTTGTTTACAAGCACATGTATACTTGCTGGTTACAGAAAAGCTCCTGTGTACTTTAGACCTACCACTTTCAGTGTTATACTTTCAGCCCATCCATCCAAGTAAAAGCCCTTGTAAAGAAGTCACAGCCACCATCAGGGAGGAGTCACCCTTATGTTTACTCATACCACCAGGCCAAAAAATAAAGGTAAAGGAAGCAAAAACAAGTGCAGTGGTAAAAATGAAAACGCATCTGGAGGCCAAGTTGCCGTTTATAGTTTTTAATTTTTATTTATTTTTTTATGCGTATGAATGTACTGTCTGCATGCAGGTCTGTGCACCCGTGTTGTGCAATGCCGCGGAGGTCAGAAGAGGGTGTCGGATTCCCCTGGAACTGGAGTTCTCCTGGAATTGGAGTTACAGACGGTTCTCAGCCACCATGTGGGTGCTGGGGATCGAACCTGGGTCCTCTGCAAGAGCGGTCGGCGCTCTTAATCACTAGGCCATCTCTCCGGCCCCGAAGTTGTTGTTTAAAGGAGATGGGTAACTATATGCAGAGGTGATCAGAAAGCTGGGAAATGGACAATTGGAAGCAATGGATTTTGATGGTGTATGAGGGCTATATAGCTATATAGCTATCAGAAGGAAGCTGAGAAAAAGGCTTGGCTAAATACCTCACATATTATATTGACAGGTCCAAGAGACTATCAAGATAACAAAGCTGATATAGTTTTTTTATACATTTTTATTAAATTTAGCTTTTTACATTTTTTTTATTATGTGTATGAATGTACTGTCTGCATGTAGGTTTGTGCACCCGTGTTGTGCAATGCTGCGGAGGTCAGAAGAGGGCGTCAGACTCCCCTGGAACTGGAGTTAAAGACGGTTCTCAGCTGCCATGTGAGTGCTGGGGATCGAACCCGGGCCCTCTGCAAGAGCAATTGGCGCTCTTAACCGCTAGGCCATCTCTCCAGCCCCCAAAGCTTATATAGTTTTAAAAGTATTATTTGGGTGATGCTAGAAGTCTGAAGGTACATGGAGACCTTCCAGAACATGCTAAAATCAACAAAGCAAACACATTTAGTCCTGGAGATGATGGTGAAATCCAGTTTGATATCAGAGATGATGATGAAGACACTTATGACATCTAAGCTAAACTGAGGATGTTATATTCCAAGTTTTCTGAAGATAGTTCTATAATTGGGATCTTGACCTCCAGCTGTTAAGAGTAAAACTTGATTCAGCATGAGAATGGCTTGTTAAGTAAGATTGATATATTTTCATTTTTTAAAGTATTATATTTCTTTAAAAACGGAAGATGTTATCTTAAGTGACATGTTAACACTCTGTTCTTATAGATGTAATTGAACTTAGTGGCAAAACAAAGTGCACAGTTAAAAGTAGTTTTAATTTTGAGAAAAAAGAGAGAAGAGGGGCTGGAAAGAAGGCTCAGTGGTTAAAAGTGCTTGCTGCTTTTTCAGAGGACTGGGGTTTGGTTTCCAGCACACACATGGGGCTAACAACTGTCCATAACTTCGGTTCCAGGGGATAACATGCCCTCTTTTTACCTCATCAAGGACTGAATAACGTGAGTGAACTTACATACATGCAGTAAACGTACTCATACACATGAATACAATAAAAACAAAAATTAAACTAAAGAGAAAAAATGAACACAGCCTCAGAAACCTGTGAAATTATCACATGCACTAATATACACATAATGGGATCCCTATATGGAGAGGAGAGAGAATGATGCAAGCAAATATTTGAAGAAATAATGGCCAAAGCATTTTCAAATTTAATGAAAACATTACACACACAAGAAGCTCAACAAATTCCAAGTGGCATAAACTCAAAGAGATCCACATGTAAATATATGCTATCTCCATGACAAATTAATCTGCAATTACTTTATTTAGATCATGGTATAAGAATAGGAAAGAAGAGGCTACTGATAGTAAAATGAAAAGAACAATAAGAGAAGAAAAAGTTTAGATATTTAGAAAATTATCACTTAATGATCAGGGCTATGATGCTCATTGTATAAGAATACCTGGTAATAAATTTCAGGAAAGTTACATGCAACATATACAGTAAAAAAAAAAAACTTTCATTTTAAGACTATGCTGACATTTAAAATCAGGGTCTAAAAAAAGAATGGTGGTCTAATATTTAGTAATTGCTGAGTGCTGATCATAACATTTTAGATGACATAACTGAACTGTGTTATTCAGAATTATGCATTTTTAGACTGTTTACTATGATTATCTGATATTTTCCTTTGTGTGAATAAGCAGTGGAAAACCTGCTGTGCATCTTTCTAGTATTAAAAGGGGAAATGAGAGGTGGGATCAAAAGCTTCAGTGGTTTGTAGGACTAATGCAACTTTTCCTCCTTCTGAAGAAGTAACCATAAAATCATTTGGCAACCAAACTAATGATTAAAACCCCCAAGAACTGCTCACATTTTTGTCCTCCAGCCAGAACTCTACCATGGCCATTTTTGTCTTCTGGCCAAGGACATAAATCAGAATTCTGTCTCTAAACTACTTGACTTCTTTCTATCTCCTCTCCTCATCAAGTGGAGAATGTTTGCTCACAGAGGGTATACATAAGATATTGGGAAAATGAGATAGGCCTCTGGCCCCCATATTCCCATGTTCATGTGCACACACGTGTGTACGGGCATGTATACATATATGTAATTATGCATATGGAGGCCGAAGGCTAATGTCGGTATCTTTCTTAATTGTGCTCCACCTTATTTTGTTTGAGACAGGATTTCTCACTGAACCTTGAACTAAACAATTGGTTAGACTGACTGGCCAGTAAGTCCCCAGGATCTTCCTATATTTGCCTCCCCATTGCCAGGATTAGAGATGTGTGCTGTAATGTCTGGCTTTTTACATGGGTTCTAGGATTCAAGCTCAGATCCTCATGCTCCCAAGCCAAGCAACTGAGCCATCTCCCCAGCCCTCATGTTTTCCTCTAACATAATGACGACTTAAGAGAGAAGGGAAGGAGTAAACTGGCTTTCGGTATTTTACCAACACTTGCCCTTTGTTACAACATTTGGTAATTCCCAGAGTCTCACCCCATATCACGAACCTTGAAATTCTGAGTAATACAGATAGAAGTTTTTACAAAGTTTGTAATTACTTTTTGGTTATAATTAATGTAAGGAATTCTTATTTCTGCCTTTGTTTCTACTCAGATACCAGTGCTACAGAAAAGCATAAAAATGAGTTTCATTTATTATCTATAATATCAACACTGAAAAGATTAATCATTAGTCAACAGAAATTAGAAGTGGAAAGAAATTATCAAAAGGAGGGACCTTGAACTGAAGCCCAAATACAAAAGTCCAAACACATACCTGGATGATCACCAAATGTCTGTACTTCTTCCTCTCATGCACATGCCTTTCTCCTTCAATGCCCCACATTTAAAACTGAAGTGGCTAGGTTTGTTAATATATTCTTACACATCAGACAGTTGGAGTAATGCCCAGACAAATATCACAAAAATCATCCTCTCACCCCTCCTCTTAGATCAACTTATCTAAGTAGAAGAATCCAATCCATCTTCAGAATTACAAAATATCCAGACATCTTAAAGTCACTTCCCACCAGATTTATACTTGAAAGCTAAAAACAGCCCTTGTGGCCCACCCCACGAGTATTAACTGAGGCCTATGAAGTCTGAGAATTGCTAGAGAATTAAAAGCAAGATAAGGAATACCTAGGTCAGTGTTAACAGGAGATTCTGTGTCATCAGGTGCATGCGCTATAGCTAAAATCCCACAGGAACCTAGTGAACTCTAAGTGAATCTCAAGTCCTCATTTGAAGCACAATCATTTCTTTATAGCATGATGATACTCCACAAATTGTCTGAGGACTTCTCTTTTCTTTTATAGCTTTAATTTTTAATAGGGGTTTTTAAACATACCCCCAAATATCCATCATGATTTGACATGAGAAGCAGAACTTTGGTAAACTCCATCCTCCAGTACAACTGAACTTGGTACAACATTTATGGTTCTTAGAATAAGATTATGTTCTCTATGAGATGATAAATAGCTACAGCATAGAATATTGGGAAGCACACAATGGTCAAACATGTCATGTATTATATTGCTAAGATTAAGGCAATGGAAACACTGTCTTTGCAGTTTCTATAGAAGCACACAGTGGATGGAAATTACTAATACACTTTGAAAGAGATTCCAAACAAAGTTTCATGTGATGGCAACGTTGTTGGAATTTATGCATAAGCTTCAAATATACCTTTGAGCTACAGTGTTCATTTGAATATATAAATTTATATATAAATTATATAAATTATAATTTATATATAAATCATAGCTTTCTTTAAAAAAACATAACCTACCAAGTTCATATAGTTGTACTTATATGTACATGTGTTTAAGGCTGACTACTTGGAACTGGATAAGATATCAAGGCTCTCATACCTGGAGAAACTGATTCTCCCTCTCTCAGCAGGCATTGGTATTGCCTGTAGTTCTTCATCTAGAGGAGGGATCTTGTGAAATTTCTCCTATGCACATTGGCAAGTCAACTATTGTCATTGTTCAGATCTTGTTTAGACAACTATATTGTCAAGATTTCCTGAAATGTCTAGAAGACATTAGTAGCATCAAGTGCCATGTCCTATGGTTCTAATAACATTTCCACCCCTCTTCTTCGATATCTTCTTAGCCTTAAGATATGGGTGGCATTGTAGATATATCAATTAGGGCTGGGCAACCAACGCTCAGTTATTTGACCAGTGGTGGGTCTCTGTAACAGTCTCTGTCTGTTACAGAAAGCTTCTTTTATGAATGGTTGAGAGGTACACTTACATGTGTAAGGATACAATCAGAATACAATTAAAATTATATTAGTGTAGAAAAATTATATTAGTGTAGTGTAGTAACACTTTCTGTTCTAGGGTCTATGACCTCTCCAGCCATGGGCATTTGGCTATACACATGTACACATAGAACAGTTACAGGGAAAAAGTATAGACTATATAAAAACAACTTTTGTGGGAATCTAGATTCAGGTCAATGCTTCTCAATCTGCATTATTCATATTTTGAGTCAGACTGTTTTGTTGTTGTTGTTGCTTTCTTTTTGAAAAAATATTTTTATCAGAGTTTTTATTTTTATTAACCTTTTGTAGTTTCATAGCACAGTTCTCAATTAAGTTTAGAACCCCTCCCCCATCCAGTCCATGTCAGTCCCCCATCAGACCATGTGTATTCCCCCATATATGGTAAGGCCTATCCAGTAAGTTAGAGATGGCCTGCCAAATTGTAGAAAGTTTAGAAACATCTTTGATCTCTGCCCATTAGATGTCAATATCAATCCCCATTCCAGTTCTTAATAAAAATGTCTACAGACATTGCCAAATGTTATAAATAGCAAAATGTCCCACATTGAGAATGTATGTCTTATGCCAAAAAGAATTCCTCAGTCTGCCTCCAATCATCATGTTGGAAAAACTGAGGTAGGGTCGGTGTGGTTGCACATGTCTTTAATCACTGCACTTGAGGTAGACAGATCTCTGTGACTTCAAGATCAGTCTGAGTCTGCATATTGAGTTCCAGGCCAGCTAGGGCTATAGGCAAACTATGTCTCAAAAAAAAAGGAAAAACATAAAAGAGAAAAAAAGAAAAAAAATGATGTAACATTAACTAGTTACCCTTCTAGTGTACATTTGTGGAGATTTTTCATGACCAAAATTCCTTCTCAGAAAGAAGAGTCTGTTCTACTTAGTAATGAGTCTTCTCTGTGATGGCCTCATCAAGGATTGCCATAGCTTCCTTTTCAATATAATTTCCCATGGCATGTTCAAGCACCAAGTAACAAAGTAGGTACCATCCATGTGTGAGTTCCCACCAAAGAATCTTCCAAATTCGCTCTCAGCAAATTCTTGTATTTGCAAGCAATTCCTGCATGCGTTGATTTTCCAAAAAAGCAGGAAAGAAACTAGGGTTGGAGTACTGATGGTGAGTTAAGTATAGAACTTATTTATCCAGAAATATTATTGTCTCTGCCCTTAGTTAGCCATATGTTCTTGAGTTAGAATGAGAAAATCATGCACTGCCTACCTCTTGACACTGGAAAGGATCACACAAAACAATGGATGTGAAATATCCTAAAAACTGTAAGTTACTATAAAATTATAAAGTGCTTAAATTATATCATAAATCAAAGTAACTAACAGACATTTATAGACTATTCCACCCAAACACCAAAAAATATACTTTCTTTTTAGCAGTCCTTAGAATGTAGTCCAAAACCAACCACATTAGGACACAAAGCAAGATTTAACAAATTTAAGAAAATTGAAATAATATCCTGTATCCTGTGTGGCCACAAAGGAACAAAGCTGGATATCATAAACACTTTAAATGGGAAAAAGACACAAATTCAAAGAAACTAAGCAGCACAATATTGAATGAAAATTAGGTCAAGCCATAAATCAAGAAAGAAAGAAGTGGATGACTTTTTAGATATGTATGACCTACCAATGTTAAACCAAGATTAGGTAAAGAATTTATATAGACCTCCAAAGAACCAGTGAGATAGAAACAGTAATTAAGTATCTCCCAACTAAACTATACTCAGGACCATATGGACACAGAATTCTACCAGACTCTCAAAGAACAAATATCAATATTCCTCAAATTCATCTGTGAAATAGAAATGAAGAAACACTTACAAACTATTTTTATCAAGCCAGTATTACCCTGATACCAAAATCAAACAATCCAACAAAAAAGAAAATTATAACTCATTCTGTCTGGTGAACACAGACACAAACATTCTCAAGAAAATACTTCCAAAGGGGTAATGCAAAGCCACATCAAAAAAATTATCCACCATGATCAAATTGGCTTCATCCCAGAAAGTCAGGGATAGTTCAACATACATAAATCAACAAATTTATTCCTCTACATACACAGACTCAAGGATATTTGAAACCACATGATCATCTCATTAGATTCAGAAAAGGCTTTTGAGAAAATCCGATATCCATTCATGATAAAAGTCATAGACATGGATCTTTGTGAGTTCAAGGCCAGCCTGGTCTACAGAGTGAGTTCCAGGATAGCTGGGGCTATAGGAAGACCTTGTCTTGAAAAGACAAAAAAAAAGTCATAAACAATCTACAGATATATGGGACATATAGTAACATAACAAAGTCTATATGCAGCAAGCACATGGCCAATATCATAGTAAACAAAGAGCCAAAGCATTTCTACTAAAATAAGGAACAACAAAAAATGTTCACCATCTCCATTGTTGTTCAATATTGTGCTTCAAATTTTAGCTAAAGTGGTAAGACAAGTGAAGAAAATAAACAGGATACAAATAGGAAAGCAAGACATCAGAGTATTCCTATTTACATAATATGATACTATACATAAAAGACCCTAAAGACTCCATTAGAAAACTTGCAGAGCTGATAAGCATATTCAACAACATATCAGGATACAAAATTAACCAGCAAAAATCAGTAGCCTTCTCATACACCACCACCAACAAACATGCTGACAAAGAAATCAGGAAAACAATTCCATTTGTTTTATCCTCAAAAAACATAAAACATGATAGAGAAAAATCTAAACAAGGAAGTAAAAGACTTATATAATAAAAAGTTTAAGATACAGAAGAAAGAAGATGAGGATACCAGATCTTCCATGTTCATGGATAGGTAAGATAATATTGTGAAAATGCCCATCCTGTCAAAAGCAATATACAAATTAAATGAATTATCAATTAAAATCACAATAAAATGTTTCACAAAAATAATCTTAAATTTCATATAGAGACACAAAGAAACCCAGGATAGCCAAAATAATCCTGAAACAATAAAATAAATGTTGGAGGCATTACTATCCCTGATCTCAAATTATACTACAGAGCTGTAGTAGTAAAAACAGGATGGTGCTTTTATTAGTCAGTTTTCTGTTGATGTGATAAACCACCATGACCAAGGGAACTTATAAAAGGAAGAGTTTATTTGAGATTATGATTGACAGTTCCAGGGAATCAGAGTCCATTGTGGTGGGAGGCATGGTGGCCGGGGCTGGAGCAGAAAGCCGAGGTTCACATCTCACAATAAGCACCGTCAAGAAAGAGAGAGACTGGAGACCGCAAGGCTTGTTAAACTCACTAAACTCACTAATGACGTACTTCCTCCAGCATGGCCACACCTTCTAAGACCTCCAAGAACAGTGCCACCAACTGAAGACAAAATGTCTGAATACTTAAAGCCTATGGGGGACACTCTCATTCAAACCACCACAGTGCTGATGGGAAAACACAGACGTTGATCCATGGAATAGAATTGAGGACCCACATTTAAGTCCACATATTTACAGTCACATGACTTTTGACAAAGGGGACAAAAATATACAAAAATATACTCTGAAGAACAGAAAGCATGTTCAACAAATGATGCTGATAAAACTGGAAAGATACATGTAGAAGAATGAAAATAGATCCTTATCTCTCACCTTGCACAAAAGCTCAACTCCAAATGGATCAAGGAGGTCAGAATAAGACCTGACACCCTTAATCTAACAGAGAAAAAAGTAGAGAATACACTGGAATTCACTGGCACAGGAAAGGACCTTACAAACAGGACTATGATGGTACAGGAATTAAGACTAAAAATTGATAAATGGGACCTCATAAAACTAAAAAGCTTCTCTGAATTAAATGGCACCATCAATCAAGTGAAGAGGCAACCAACAAAATAAGAAAAAGATCTTCATCAGCTATACCTCTGAAAGAGGGTTAATATCTAGAGTATGTAAAGGACTGAAAACATTAACCATCTTCCCCCAGAACCCCAAACAACTCAACAAAATATTGGAACAAGAAATTAAACAGAGAGTTCTCAAATAATTAAAGACAAATGGCTGAGAAATATTTTTAATGGTCAATATATTCAGCCATGATATGCAAATTAAAACCACTTTGAGATTTCAACTTCATTAAGAATGGCTAAGAGCCAAAAATAAACAATGACAACTGTTGATAAGGATGTGGGGAAAGGGGAACTCTGATCTATCACAGATGGGAGCACAAACCAGTGCAGCCACTATGAAAATCAATGTAGAGATTCCTCAAAAATCAAAACTTAGATCTACCACATGATTCAGCCATACCACTCGGGAATATACACAAAGGACTCTATATCCTACTATAGAGATACCTGTTCATCCAGGTTCACTGCTGGAAATAGAAACAACCTGGATTTCTATCAACTGATGAACAGATAATGAAAGTATGGTGCATTTATATCAGGGAATATTATTCAATTAAGGGACAAAATTAATAAATTCTCAGGTAATGAATGGAACTAGAAACAATCATCTTGGGGGACATAACTCAGACCCAGAAAGACAAATGTCTCATGTTCTCTCTCATAAGTGGATGCTAGCTGTGAGTTCTTAGGTGTGTGTTTCCATTGGAAAAAACATACATACCTTATGTATAATATATTTTATATATAATACTTATAATATATATAGATGGATAGATAGATGATAGATAGATAGATAGATAGATAGATAGATAGATAGATAGATAGATTAAAAGAAGTTACCCTGTAACAGGTGGATATTGCCTCCATCAGACACCACAGGCTAGCAGAAAAAGACCAATGTCAGTAATGGACTCCTTCTTTTGAAGTGATTGACCAGGAGTCCCATAAACCCTCAACTGATACTGGCCATTGCCTCCGATTGTAGTTACCCCCAGAACTTAGAAGTAAGACCCTATTCTGAAGACACAAATAAGGAGAAATCAAGCTGGTACTGATTTCAAAGCCTCATGTCTGGTGGCTAGCTTTCACAGTGTTGGAAATTGCTATGCATGCAACTAAAATAAAAAAAGTAATCATCAATATTGCCTAGCTATGAATCTTGTGAGCTACAACTACTGGCCTGGCACAATATACCCACTGGTGCAATATTGGCATGAATAGTAGGGAAGTAACCAACTATTCTGTGATCAGATTTAAGGTCTGTTTCACATGATGGAGCCCATACCCGACACTGATATCAGGCATACGAACCTGTGGCTAGACAGGACACAGGACATAGGGGAGAACCTACCACTATTATTCTGCTAATGGACATAGTACTAGACCCACTCCTAATGATTTATTGTTATACAAATAGATTAATGCATTAACTCCCACCAGATGTATTAGTTACTTTTTTGTTGCTGTGACAAAACGCCATGTCCAAGGGAACTTATAGGAAAGAGTTTATTTGAGCTTACAGTTCCAGGTTCCAGAGGGATTAGAGTACATCATTCCAGAAAGGCATGGTGAGGTGACTGGAACAGAAACAGAAAGAGAAGCACTCACATCTTCAAGCAGGTACAGGAAGCAGAAAGTGACTGAAAATCCAGTAAAGCTTAAGAATCCTCAAAGCCTGCCTCCACTGGCATACTTCCTCCAGCAAGGCCACGCTTCCCAAGACCTCCCCAAACAGCGCCACCAATTGGGTACAAAATGTCCAAATACATGGAGCCTATGGAGGACATTTTCATTCAAACCACTACACCAGAGACACTTTCTTATGCAGCACATGGTGATTAACACAGAGACTCACAACTGGCCAGCATACAGAAATGAAAAGACTGAAGAGTACTTATTTCTGAGTAGCATGCCTATAACAAATCTCAAGACTCAGGGATGGATCATTGCAGAGAGTGAGAGAATGTTCAAACACAGAGAATAAGTGTCTGTGAGATGCCCAGCCCTAAGCAACACATCTACAATGCAACCTTTACACCTAAGGCTCAGGAAACACAAGAGTCAATCTTGTGGTTGAGGACCACAAGAAAACAAAGTTCTCCAGGTGGGTGGGAAGTTGTTCATATGAACCTACGGCACTGTTGACAGCATGTGCAAGACCCATGCAAGCTCAAACCAAACAAAAACTCAGCATAGAAGTGGGGAAATGGGTAGGAAGCTCCCACTTCGGCTGAGAAACTTTTGGCAACCATCTACTACTGGGAGAGGAAAAGTTGGTTTTCTTTAATGCAGTGGTACTAGATAGATTGATCAGGCTATAGTAGATGAACTCATACTAAGGGATATTTAGGGACAAAAACTGGGGCTCGATTAGCCTTAACATATGACAGAATGGATGAAATATGGGGGACTGAGAGTACAGATAGGGGAGGGAATCTAAGTATGAAATTCACTAAAATTCAATTTTAAAAAGACTTGGCAAAATACTGTAAGAGCCAGAAGTAGTGAATGACCACAAGGAAACAGACTTTTCCAGACAGTTCATCAGTCACTCACAGCAATGATGACAGCATGCACAAGATCCATGCAAGTTTGAGCCAGAAAAAATCCCAGCAAAGAATTGGGGAGGGGCTGGAGAGACGGCTCAGCAGTTAAGAGTGCTGACTGCTCTTGCAGAGGACCCAGGTTCAACTCCCAGCACCCACATGGAGGTTAAGAACCATCTTTAAGCCGGGCATGGTGGCTCACACCTTTAATCTTAGCACTTGGGAGGCAGGTGGATCTCTGTGAGTTCAAGGCCAGCCTGGTCTACAGAATAAGTTCCAGGCCAGCTGGGACTAAAAGGGAGACTCTGTCTCAAAAAGACCAAAAAATAAGTAAATAAATTTTTAAAAATTACCTTATTCTCATTTTCATGTATTCAGGGTTAAAAGTTGGGGTCTAGTTTTTGTTGTTGTTGGGGTTTTTTTTGTTGTTTGTTTGGGTTTTTTTGAGACAGGATCCTCCTGACACTCAAGCTGGCCTAGAACTCACTCTGTAGACCAGGTTGGCCTTGAACTCACAGAGATCTGCCTGCCTCTGCCTCCCCAGTGCTGGGATTAAAGGCCTGTGTCACTACATACAGCATGGTTTTTGTTTTTGTTTTTGTTTTCTGTCTTTTTGTCTTTTGGAGCCCCAGCTGTCCTAGAACTCACTAAGTAGACAAGGCTGGCTGTGAANAAAAAACAAAAAAAAAAAAAAAAAGAAAAAAAGAAGTTTCAAGAATCAAGAAGGGTTGGGGGCTGGAGAGAGGACTCAGTGGTTAGGAGTGCCAACTGCTTTTACAGAGGACTGGGGTTTGATTCCCAGCACCCACATGGTGGCTAAGAACTGTCCTTAAGCTGGGTGTGGTGGCTCACGCCTTTAATCCTACCACTTGGGAGGCAGAGGCAGGCAGATCTCTGTGAGTTCAAGGCCAGCCTGGTCTACAGAGTGAGTTCCAGGCCAGCTGGGGCTATAGGGCAACCCTGTCTCAAAAAGACAAAAAAAAAAAAAAAAGAATCAAGGAGGGATATTCTAATTTGCAGGGCTAAAGTAGAAAAGTACCAAAGTACAGAATGGAATATGAAAGCAAGTTATTGGGCTTTGAAAAGGAAACCAGTGATACAAAAGGATGTCAAGTACTGATATCAGGGATAAAAAGGTTTTGTTTTATCCCTGATATCAGTACTTGACATCCTTTTGTATCACTGGTTTCCTTTTCAAAGCCCAATAACTTGCTTTATGACTAAGAGATGGAAAGCATGTCTGGCAGAATGCATGAGCTCTGGCGGGGTGGGGGAATGAGCGGGAACATGGGTCTAGATTTGTTAAAAATAAATAAATAAATAAATAAATTTATGTGAAAAAAAAGGTTTTGTTTGAGGATAGAAGCAGCAAAGGCCAAATGAGCACAAAAACTATAATTATAAAGGAAATAATATTTGTTCTAAAGTATCCAAGTTCTCTAAATTTCGATAATAGTATTTTTCAATCTGCACACCTTGAAACACAGGTATTTCTAAAAATATTCCTAAAGATGTTTTCAGCAAATGGGTTTAAGGAAAGTTGTATTTTATGGAATGACAATAAACATTACCAGAGTCTTATAAGACCTGTAGTAAAGATATTGTTTTATTTTGGTTAATTATTTCTTAAATTTATTCAGTCAGAGCTTTATTTATTTTTTATTTATTCAGTTACTATTTGTTTACTAATTTATTTTTAAAACTACTCATGGTGGTTCATACTTTAAATTCTGCCATTCAGGAAGCTTAGGGGGCAGGATTAAATGCTTGCCTGAGTTATGTGGTGATATCCTGTTTAACAATAAAAGTAAAAAACAAAACTCGTATTGAGAAATATAACATTCAAAGAATTTCAGATATACTTAATATCAACTGCAGAAAGAAAGCGTCATGCAAAGTATTAAAGCAAAATTCTCATCAACCATAATTAATTAGGAACAATTTAATTAAGCACATACTAGAAGAGAACAAGAGCCAGAAAAGACTAAGAAAATGCAAAAGTTATAGTTTAGGGAAAATGGCAATTGACAGCCAGCTTTAAAACTATTAAAGGATTTATTTAGTCACAGGTACTCTAAAAAGTCCTTGGCAAAAAGAGAAAGTCTGATTTTTTTTTCAGACAGGGTCTCCCTATAGCCCCAGCTGGCCTGGAACTCACTCTGTAGACCAAGCTGGCCTTGAACTCACAGAGATCTGCCTACCTCTGCCTCCTGAGTTCTAGGATTA
Organism: Rhizomys pruinosus; assembly: GCA_009823505.1. Taxonomy (NCBI): domain Eukaryota; kingdom Metazoa; phylum Chordata; class Mammalia; order Rodentia; family Spalacidae; genus Rhizomys; species Rhizomys pruinosus. The sequence continues at coordinate 483,700 of VZQC01014087.1, forward strand.
AAGGTGTGTGCCACCACACCTGGCTTTAGACTATACATAATTCAAATAATGCATTTTAAGGTATACTTGCATTGCTTAGAAAGTCTGATTTTTAAGCAATGCAAGTGTACCTTAAAATGCATTATTTGAATTATGTATATTCTTAAACACATTATATTTTCTTAGTTTAAATTATGTTCTATTCCTTCTCTAAAAATTCTCATCAGAACCTGTGACCACATGGGCAATCCCACTCTACACTGTCACACTTGAGCATTTCAAATTCAGAGAAAATAAATCTTCAACTCTTTTAAGCTGTATATCACAGGGCTAGTGATTGAATACTGAATGGTCAAACATGAAACCACAAAACATGGTAATAAAAGTTGACATAAAAATCTTAAATAGCCTTTCACCTGCTCATCCAAACAGAGAGTAGCAGAGGGGAGAGGGGAATAAGCAGAGAGCTGAAAGATGTCACAAGCTTGCTGTATTCGGCAGTAGATATGTCGTTGCTACCAAGCAAATAAAGGAAGGAAAAAAATCCTTTTCTGAAAACAGACCTGAAGTGGGTATGTAGCTTCAATCTGACAGTCTCATTTCACTTCAATGCTTTTACAAAGGGAAGGATAGAGGAAAGAAGAGAGAGGAGGTGAGAGAAAAAACACAGCCATTTTGTAATTAAATTTCAGATTTTTTTTCAGTATGTAATTTAAACTCATTGAAAGTTTTTCCCCCTTTTAACCCTTTCCCCTAAAACTCTTGCTCCCCTTATTTCCCCCTCTTGTGTGAAAATCAAGAGTGAAAGAGAAAGGGACAGAGACAGAGAGCACTACTCTTGATATGAATCAAATCAGGCAGAGAAATTCTGCCAGGGTACTTGCTTTTGTATCCAGGCATGTAAACAATATTCAGAAGGATTTTCAGCTCTGAGAACAGTTTAACAATAATGGTTGCCATTCCACTTTTACTCAGGAAAAGCTCAAAAGAAACTAAAAGGTTTAATAGGTACAAATATTGTGCTCCTGCTACAATCAATAAATAATGCCAAAGTGAAAGAGTGGCAGTATGTGGCAACAAACTGAATGATGCTGTTTCTGGTAATCCTCCAGCGAAAGCCTTTGTGAAGTTTTATGTTGCTAATCACATTAAATTGACCTCTGAGGGCCAGGACAAAATGTTCTGTTATTATCATTGTATTTGTTTATTTTGCTGGTTAATGGCTTTCATTTTCAGATTTAGCTTAAATTACGGGATGGTGAAGAAAAAAGCCTAAGCAACCTAACGTTTGACTTGATGAATCCATACAGGAAAGAATATGAGATTTGGACACAGATGCTTAGGCCTCTAGCCAAGAAGAAATTACTGCTGTGGAGCATGAGACTGGGGAGGCTAAGCCTTCAGTTTTGAATTAATCAACTGTGTTCTCTAGACATTTGATTCAATCTATTCTACTTTTCCAAAAATGGCTCCTGTCGCCCTCACCTCTTCAGAGCTCAACCTAGTGTGAAGTAATACAGAATACAGTACAGAAAACTGTATGTGTGGGGGGCTGTTTCCAAGCTAGGCTACTACAAAATACTTTCATTGGATCAGCAACACTTATATTTACAAGGAGACATTTTGAAGGAAGTTTCACAAAGTCTTAAATATGATTATATTTTTCCTCTCATTAATTCTACAAAGTTAAATCAGTTGATTTGGTCACAAGCCATAAATCTCAATTAGTTCTGTGTGGTTGTTTAATGTTTAACATCAGTGGACAATCCTACAGACTAAAATAATTTTTTTAATTCAAAGCCTGAAGGCAGAGGGACAAAAGCTAAAGACACTGGGCACCATAGGAAACCGAAACCTGACAGGGAAGAATATTGTGTTATAAGGACTTCTAGTACTTTACCCAAGCTCAAGGGAATTAACCAAAGTTCTTACAGAGGGCTCAGAAAATATCCAATTTTTTTCCTTCTAAGTACTCTGGCTACTTTACACATATTTCTTTTCTCATTCTATCCACAGCCTGGAAAGTAGAAGACACAGGTATTTTTATCACCCCCTCCAGACCCTAATATAATATTAGAAGCTTTCTCCTCTCAGGGGTTTCACCATTGAGTGATAGATATGTAGATGCATGTTGCTTAGCAGAGCTGAAGTGTTGCCTCTAATTCAACCTCTTCATCAAAGCTCAGATCCACAGAACAATGAACAACTATCCACTCATTTCCCAACATCAGCCACCTCATTTGAATGACACTATTTTAATGACAATAAATGTTTCATGGGCACCATGAAGAGAGAAACATCACCCTGCATTAGTACCCCATCTGCCTGCCATCTCCCTAAGATCCTGAGGCATGTTTCAAAGCAGAGGAGAATTTACACCTAATTAAAACCACAGGGGCAATGGAATGTCAGAGACTGAATTTTGTTTGTCAGAATTAAGAGTATTTTTGAACCGGCAAACTAGTCTGTCCACCATACTGGCAGAGGAGAAAGGGAGAAAAGAATATGATAGAATATCTGTGAATGGAAGAAAGGTTAGGCAAAGAAGGAGAGCTAGTTGTTTTTTTTTAAATGATATTGTTTTTTTTTTAATGAAGGATGTTGGTTGATGTAGGTCTTAAGGAATGAGAATACCATAAAATGGCATGAGTGGTCTTTGCTCTTACTATTTTTTTCCCTCTCTACATGCCTAAAACCTGTGATTGCTCTTTTGGTAGAATCAGGAATAAATAAATAAATAAATATATATATATATATATATAAAAAAAAAAAAAAAGAATCAGGAGGGATATCTAATTTCGGGTCTAAAGTAGAAACGTACCAAAGTAACAGATGAATAGGAAAGCAAGGTTATGGGCTTTGAAGAAGGAACCAGTGATACAAAGGATGTCAATACGAGATCAGGGATAAAAAGGTTTTGTTTGCCCCCTGTATCAGTACGTGACATCCTTTTGTATCACTGGTTTCTTTGCAAAGCCCAATAACCGTGCTTTAATGCTAAAGATGGGAAAGCTGTATCTGGCAGAATGCATGAGCTCTGGCGGGGTGGGGAATGAGCGGGAACATGGGTCTAGATTTGTTAAAAATAATAAATAAATAAATAAATTTATGTGAAAAAAAAGGTTTGTGTTTGAGGATAGCAGCAGAAAGGCCAAATGAGCACAAAAACTATAATTATAAAGGAAATAATATTTGTTCTAAAGTATCCAAGTTCTCTAAATTTCGATAATAGTATTTTTCAATCTGCACACCTTGAAACACAGGTATTTCTAAAAATATTCCTAAAGATGTTTTCAGCAAATGGGTTTAAGGAAAGTTGTATTTTATGGAATGACAATAAACATTACCAGAGTCTTATAGACCCTGTGTAAGGATATTTTTATTTTTGGTTAAATCTTTTTTAAATTGAGTCAAGTCCAGAGCCTTTATTTAGTGTTTATTTAGTCAGTTACTATTTGTTTACTAATTTATTTATTTAAATAACTCAATGGTGGTTCATGACTTGTAAATTCTTAAATTCTGCCATTGCAGGAAGCTTAGGGGGCAGGTTAAAATGCTTGCCTGAGTGATGTGTGATAGCCTGTTTAACATAAAGTAAAAAAAAACGGCGTATTGAGAAATATAACATTCAAAGAATTTCAGATATACTTAATATCAACTGCAGAAAGAAAGCGTCATGCAAAGTATTAAAGCAAAATTCTCATCAACCATAATTAATTAGGAACAATTTAATTAAGCACATACTAGAAGAGAACAAGAGCCAGAAAAGACTAAGAAAATGCAAAAGTTATAGTTTAGGGAAAATGGCAATTGACAGCCAGCTTTAAAACTATTAAAGGATTTATTTAGTCACAGGTACTCTAAAAAGTCCTTGGCAAAAAGAGAAAGTCTATTTTTTTTTTCTGCAGACAGGGGCCCCCTCCCTATAGAAGCCCCAGACGGCCTGGAACTCACGCTGTAGACAAGGCTGGCCTTGAAACTCACAAGAGATCTGCCTACCTCGGCCTCCTTAGTTCTAGGATTAAAGGTGTGTTCCAACACACATGCTTTAGACTATACATAATTCAAATAATGCATTTTAAGGTATACTTGCATTGCTTAGAAAGTCTGATTTTTAAGCAATGCAAGTGTACCTTAAAATGCAGTTATTTGAATTATGTTATATTCTTAAACAACATTAATATTTTTTCTTAGTTTAAAATATTTTAATTCCTTCTCTAAAAATTCTCATCAGAACCTGTGACCACATGGGCAATCCCACTCTACACTGTCACACTTGGCCTTTAATCCCAGTACTCGGGAAGCAGAGGCAGGCACATCTCTGTGAGTTCAAGGTCAGCCTGGTCTACATAGCTAGTTCCAGGCCAGGTCAGGCTGCAGGGAGACCTTGTCTCAAAAAGACAAAGAGAGAGAGAGAGAGAGAGAGAGAGAGAGAGAGAGAGAGAGAGAGAGAGAGAGAGATGAAGATGAAGTATGGTACCCAAGATACAGCTATGAAGATTAAAGCCAGTCAAATAGGAAGAGTTTTTAAATATTCAGTATATATCTCCACACAATCAAGTACCATCTGTGGATGGTGTGGAAGCTTTTGCTCAGTTCCTCATGTAGGGCTGGTCAGACTCTTTGAAGATATTCTAATTTCTCAAATTTGTGTAAAGTCACATAACCACCAAGATTAGTCACACCCATTGGGGTTTAAAGTCAGAACTGACCTGGCTGTGCCATTAACTTAAGATACCCCAATTTAGGGAAAGAATACCTTAACCATTTTTGTAATAACTAACCCTTTTAGGAAGCAAATATTTGGGTTCCCAAACGACTTAGTTTTTCTCCACAGAAAAGAATCATATTAACAGAATTCATATTCTTCATTTAATTTACCTCAGGATCTCTTTTTGGTGGTAAAGAAATAAAGTTCACAGGTTGAAATATTTAGAAACCTGTCTCACTTCCCTTTTCTAGTGGACTCCACTACATTATCACATTTCCCAAGTTCTCCAAAGCTAGGACGACATAAAGTAGTGACCATATCTACTTGCTTCTCCACATCTTTTGACATTAAAGTTGAAAAGTTTAGCTCTTATCCCATACCACTAGCACGGACCTGAAATTCAGTCCTTTCCATTTGCTTTCTCCATCCCATCTTGCCCATTAGGTGGCTGTTGCCTTTCAATGCATGACTTATTAAATGCAACAAGCTCTTTAGGTATGGCAACCATTCATCCTAAGAAACCATGACTGGATATATTCTGTACTCACCACAAGTTCTTCTTTCTACAAACTGATATTCAGATCGATGGAGTAGTCAGGTGGTAAAGGAAAAAAGGCTTTCAATATCCGTTTTTCTTTCCAGATCATCACTGACCTGTATATAAAGGAATGTAACAAGATGGCTACAAACTTCTTACCATATGTGAGAATGAATACGGAAAGCCCAAGAATAAAAGTTGACATAATTTGCCAAATCACTCAGTGCAGTCTCTGAAAGTTCTGAAATAAAAGAGCAGGGATGGGGCACTGGAGTGTGCATGTATGACAGGCTATTACAATATAAATTATTTAGGGATTATATACTGTTCAGGATTAGCTGCACCTCAGCACCTTTCCATTAGAATTTGGTAAGTGAGGGAAAAGACACAGAGCTACCTGACTAATATCTGTAGCCAGCAAGGACAATTAGAAAACATTCATTTTTGTTCTGGTCACACTTCTATTCCCAAAGCTTAACACATGCATTTTAGGTTATGGCTTGACCAACCAGTTGATATCTACGAGCATAGAAAAATGATTCTTATTTTAAAAAAATGCTTGCATTTCAGACTTGCCTTTCACATATCATGTTATACCAGGAGTTATATCTCATATTGTGCTGAACCTATAATCAAATGTACTGACAAGATTAGAATTGAAGCCCTGATGACAAATATTAGCCCACAAAGTCAACATTTAAATAAAATGTAAAGGTTAATGAGGTGAGTTAGAACAATGCAGCTCTGTACAACTCATATGGCAACTTTGGGTAAAGCATCATCTCTGAGCCTTCAAGAAAGTCAAAAATATAGATTTCTAAGTAGCTTTGAAAATAATAAGATCATGGGGCTAGAGAGACAGCTCAGTGGTTGAGTACTGGCTGCTCTTGCAGTGAATGCAGGTTCAGTTACAAGTACCCACATGGTGACTCACAACTGTCCTTAATTCATGTTCCAGAGGATTTGACATGTTCTTCTGGCCTCCGTGGCCATTGCACACACATGGAAGCAAGAAAAACATTCATATACATAAAATCAAAATAAAGAAGATAAATTTAAAGAAAATATTAAGCTCTGCACAGAATAACTAACATTATATTTCCTTTCACATTCCTAGGGGTGGTCTTCATTCAACTGATGGTAATTTATATATTTACTGACACAGTCTGAGTATTAAGTGTTATCATGGGCTGGAGGGATAGCGCAGCCGTTAAAGGCTGAGGCTAAGAACCATAAAAAAAGTGTTATCATATACAGTTTCTAGAAGAAAAGCTATCTTTGACTTCTCTTAAATCTATGACTGTTGTGTGGGGTAAGGAGTAAAAGGGGGTAATTCAAGTAACTAACAAAATGAAATGTAGGAACGAGGTCAATAAACCTGTCCTGTGAAAAATGTCTGATAGACTGGATGGGAAATATTAAGTCTGGATAAGACTAAAGAAGGTGACCTGATGGGTATTTTCGGAAATCTGAAGAGCTATCACATGCAAAAGATAATTTTTTATGGAAGAAGGTAGACCAAAAGTGAAGGCCAAAGGCAAAAAAAAAGTTAATTGGGCTGGAGAGATGGCCTAGCGGTTAAGAGCACCGACCGCTCTTACAGAGGACCCGGGTTCAATCCCCAGCACCCACATGGCGGCTGAGAACCGTCTGAAACTCCAATTCCAGGAGAACTCCAGTTCCAGGGGAATCCGAGACCCTCTTCTGACCTCCGCGGCGTTGCACGACACGGGTGCACAAACTTGCATGCAGACAGTACATTCATACACATACAGAAATAAATAAAATTAATAATAAAAAAAAAAAAGAGAAAAACTAAGAACCGAC
>VZQC01014087.1:492274-529055 GCA_009823505.1 Rhizomys pruinosus
GGCTAACCAATTTTCCTAGCACCCTTTGTTGGGGAGGCAGTCTCTTTTCCAATGTGTGACACTTTTGTCAAAAATTAGGTGGCTGCTCCTATGTGGTTTTAGAACTATGTATCCTCTAACCAAAAATCTTTTGACAGAAAAGATGATTCTTTACAGAGAAACTTGTTTAATTATTTCTATTTTAAACCTAAATATTTCTAATCCTGAAGTCTCTGATTTACAGTAGTGCAGGAGCACTCCTACACACACACACACACACACACACACACACACACACACACACACACGCCCCATTCCTGAGCAAATTTAGAGATGAAACGTACGTAGCCACTAGCATGACTCTGGTGGCTTTCCCACACTACACAAAAATAAGATGAGAAGGAATATTGGCAAGGCTTCATAACAGCTGCTTTGAATTGACATTTTTCTGATATAAAGACAGCAAGGGCAAGCTAGCACCAATTTATCTGATTAAAGAAGAGCTGTGGATGAGCTTCAATGGGCTAAGACTCAGCTTTCAGAACCCAAGACCAAGGATAAAGGCTGGCAAGATAGGTTGCCAGGTAAAGGTACTTGCTTGCTACTAAGTATGATGATGACCTGAGTTCCATGCCCCCAGAAGATAGAAGGACAGAGCTCCCAAAAGTTGTTCTTTGACCTCCACACAGATATTGTGGCACACACATTTTTCTCTCTCTCTCTTTTCTTCTCTCTCTCTCTCTCTCTCTCTCTCTCTCTCTTTCTCTCTCTCTCTCTCTCTCAGGACTATTGTACTTGTGAGTACCTGTGGAGGCCAGAAGAAGGAGTTGGGTCCCTCTCTGTAGCTGGACTTACAGAGAGTTATGAACCAGTCATTGTGGGTGCTGGGAATCAAACTCAGGTACTCTGCAAAAGCTAGTGATTTTAACTGCTGAGTCATCTATCCAGTTTCTTACATTTTCTTTTCTTTTTTTTCTTTTTTCTTTTTTTTTTTTTTTTTGGTCTTTTTGAAACAGGGTCTCCCTGTGGTTCCAGCTGTCCTGGAACTTACTATGTAGACCAGACTGGCCTTGAACTCACAGATGTCCACCTGCCTCTACCTCCCAAGTGCTGGGATTAAAGGCGTGCACCAACACACCCAGCATTTTCTTTGTTTTTAAATAGGAAAGATATTTTAATTTGAGATATATACAGTTTGAAGTACTTTGTTCATCCAAGCAGATTGTCAAGGACATAATCAACATATTAGTTATATGGTAAGAGTTGATGTAATATGCAGAGATTTTAAAAATATTCTCATGGACATAATTAAACAGTGCATTATACTTTGTCACAATGTGATCAATCAGAACATGGGGGGGGATTGGATTTTTGTGAAGGGTCTGAAATGATCTTATTGTTTTATTTTCTATTCCCCTAAAAAGAAGTATAATTCATTCAACCCCAGTTTGGACTTGGTTCTTTGTCTCTGTGTGTGTAGTGGAGGGGGGTGCATATGAACACGTTTGTGTGGCTGTGCACACCCAGGCACATGTGGAGACCAGGAGAAAATGTCCTGTACCCTATTCTATCATCTCCCTCCCTCCCCCTCTCCCTTTCTCCCTCCCTCCCTCCTCCTTTTTTTATGGGAGAGGGACTCCCTATAGGCCCAGCTGGCCTGGAACTCACTGTGTAGACCACACTGGCCTTGATCTCACAGAGCTCTATCTCACCCTCCCAAGTTCTGGGACTAAAAGCATGTGCCACCACACTCAGACCTGTTCTATCACTTTTCGTCTTAGTCTCTGGAGACAGGGTCTCTCTCTCTCTACCAGGAACTAGAGTAGCAACTAGCCAACCCCCAGATCTGCCCATCACCAATGTGCCAGGGTTAAAGGCATGATTTGCCTAGCTTTTTAAATGGGTTCTGGGGATATGAACTCAGATCCTCAAGCACTCTTACATGGTGAGCAATGTTCCCAGGCTTTTAACTTGGTTCTAATTTTGTGAATATTGTATTTAGACCCCCTCCTTTATTTGCACCCCTCTTTTATTCTGCCCACCACATTTCATGAACTCTTTCATATATATTAACGTCCTTCAGTGTGTGTCCACGCACTAGAGCCTGGTTAATCTCTTTAGTGGAATGCCCTTAAAGAAAAGCAACTTCCCTCTTCCAGTAGTTAGTGGTTGCCAACAGTTCCTCCGCTAAGGTTGGGGCTTCTTCCCCACTTCCCCACTTCTACGCTAGGATTTTGTCTGGTTTGAGCTAACGTGGGTCTGTGCCTACTGTTAACATAGCTCTAAGTTCATATGAATAAGTTGTTAGCTGTCTGGAAAACTGTTTCCTTGTGGTCATCAATCTACTGTGGCTCTTACAATCTTTCTGTCTCTCTTCCCCAATGGTCCTTGAACCTTGGGTGGCAGAGGTTTGATATAGGCATCCTATTTAGGGACACGTACTCTGTAGTCTCTCATTATCTGGCACTTTGGCCAGTTGTGGCTTTCTGGGTTAATTGCCATCTGTTGCATAAGAAAGCTTCCCTGGTGAGAGTTCAGAGATATATTAATATTCTTTCAGCCCCCTGTTCTGCTATGTTCCCTGAGCCTTAGGTGTAGAGGCTGCATTGCAGATGTGGAACTTAGGGTGAGACACCTCAAAGACACTTGTTCTACGTGTTTGACCAGTTGTGGAACCTAGTAATCGTCACCATCTGTTGCAAAAAGAGGCTTCTCTGATGAGCGGTGAGAGGTACACTTGTCTGTTAATATTCAGAATATTTAGAATACAGTAAGAAAATTGATCTAGGAATGTGACAAAAGTAGGTTGTTCTCTAGAATCTATGACTTCTCCAGCCATGTGTGTTTGGCTATGTTTATAGTACCACGCATGGATAACCCCCCCCCCCGAGTGGGCCTTAAGTCCAGATAGCTAACTGCTGATTACCCCCAAGATAAAGTACCACTACTGCACCAGGAAAGATTATTTGCTGGTCAGGTCATCATAATCTCAGCATCATACCTTTCTGCTATTTGATACTAAACAAACTGCTCAGTCTCTCAGGGCTTCGTTGTCTCAAATACGTTGAAATGACTAAAGTAAATCCTACCACCAGGTCAGGATGGATGGTTTATCACATAAAACACCATGCAAGAGTTAATGACTGGGTTTCTCAGAACCCATGTAAAACCCGGGTGGGCATGGTGGCCTGTTTGCAATCCCAGCAGGTGGCTATGGTAGCCTGTCTGTAGTCCAACTGAGCAGGAGGTAGAGACAGGGATTCCCTGGAGTAAGCTGGCTAGTCAGACTAGCCTAAATGGCCAGCTTTTAATTCAGTGAGAGACCCTACCTCAATATATAAGGTGAAAAGTGTTGAGAAAAATACCTGGCGTCAACCTCAGGCCTCCACATGTTCACACATGTCCACATACACCCACATATACATGTGCACTTATACACATGTGAACATACACACGTGCATGCATACTACACATACATACATACTTATATAACAAAACCTAAAACAAAATAACCTATCATTTCCCTTTCTCTCAGCAAGTCCTTGTTAGATGAATGCAGTTCTGCCATGTATTACGATTAAGCAATGCACAATTTGGGTTATCAAAATTGTGCACAATTCTAATTGTATCTGTATGTGTGTATATACTAGTTGTTTGGATTTTGTTTGGATGAATGCCTCCCCTCTCTTAGTAAGTGCCAAAGACATTTTACAAGATTTCCATAGTCTTTGTGATCCAGGCGTGGAAAAGCTGAGTATCCCACACTACCCCACTCTATAGACCAGAATAAACCACTACTGTTGTTCCTCAAAGTCAGCTTCTCTGAGATAGGGAGATCTCAAAGTATCTCCCATTAGGTCCCAAAGACCTTGTCCTAGAGGTGAACAGATGGATTAGGGTGTCTATTGCTCAGACCCCAAGCACTTTTAACTGTTTTGAATGAATTCTTTTTAAAATATTTTATTACTTTTATGTGTATGAGTGTATTGTCTGCATGTATGTAAGTGCACTCCTGTCATGCAATGTCTGCGGAGGTCAGAAGAGAACATTGAATTCCCCCAGATCTGGAATTATGGGTGGTTGTTAGCTGCCATGTGGGTGCTGGGAATTGAACCCAGGTCTTTTGCAAGAGCAGTCAGTGCTCCTAACTGCTGAGCCATCTCTCCAGGGCCTTGAATGAATTCTTTAAGGATCTGAGTTTTGTTGTTGTTAACTTGTAAATAACCATATCTGGGGTTTAAAAGGATGGGTTGTCAGTTAAGAGCACTTGCTGCTTTTGCAGAGGACCAGAAGTCAGTTCCCAGCACCCACATCAGGCAGCTCACAAACACTTGTAACTCCAGTTCGAGAGGATCTGACTCCCTCTTTTGGCATCAGTGGGCACCCACCATACATTTTTTCATACTAATATGCAGACACACACGTACACATACATAAATTAATAATAATAAAAAATACATTTTTTGAGACCACACTTGCAAGTGTACAGATGGTCTCTGGAATACCAGAGAGTGTTTCCAAAGGCCACTAAACCAATAAAGCAAATATAGGTCACCTTGAGTCAAGCAAGACTGCTCCGTCAGCACCAGCTACACATCACCTGCCTGGAAATACTGTGCAGCAGTGGCAGCCATATGCCTGTATATCCCAAATCTAATTGGCTATTGGCTCTCTCCTTGGAGGAATAACCCACGGCTGATGCCACAAGCTTACATCCTCTAATGGTTAGGAGATATTATAAGCCACAGTAAGACCCTGTCATATTTAACAGAAAAAGAATGTAATTCATGGATTAATATACCATACAAACATCTGTGTCTATACCAAAGTAACCTACCATAACAACTAGTACTGTTTAAATACCTATATATCTAATTGCTTGTGCTTCATTAGTAGGATCGAAAGGTTATTCCTGGACAAACTGTCAGCCCATGAAAGGAAACAGCCAGAATTGTCCAGAGTCCAAGACAACAGCTCCAGAGAAAGTAGACTGTTCGCCCTTCTCAGCCACCTGTGCAACCTTTTTTTCTAAGAAGCCCTAGGGACATCTGCTGAAGAGGGAGGCATATAGAATGTAAGGGCTGCGATATGGGTGAATGGTGAAACTCCAATAAGAATTGTCTGGACACTCATTGGATCATTGGATTTGAACATACAGCCCCCCGCCGCTGGATGGTAGGAACCCATGGCGCTGTGTGGGGTTTGGAGCAAATTGCTTGCAAATTGGTTTTTACATGAAGGATGCTTGTACTCATAAATTATCACTTAATTGTGTAAAAAAATGAAAGAAAAAAACCAGAGAAAGTCAGGAAAGTTATGGCAGAAATGCATGAATCTGGATGGGTGGGGGTGGGGGGGGTGGGGAGGGACAAGGGCAAATATGCCTGACCTTGAACCTTCGGATCTTGAAATACACAAGCTGTCATAAAAAATAAAATACTCATTAAAATATAAAAAATTTTTTTTTAATTTTTTTTTTTTTTTTAAAAAAGAAGCAGATCTTCCCAAAGAATAGGGAACTTAATGTGGAATATAACACAGGTGTTTGTTTCCTTCTCTACAGTACAGAAAATTACTATGGTACAGTCCATGCCTATACCATTTTACTGGATAAATATAAGCATGTGCCCTAAAAATAACTACTGACAAGATTTCACTGCACAAAAACATGCCTTCTAAAAATATGTATTCTAACATTATAATCTTAAATGGAAAAATAAGATAAGGAACAATTGTAGAAACATGGAAACTGTATAGGAAAAGGGATAAAAAGATAAAAATACTAAAATATAGCGCCAGTCCTTTATTTCATTTTTCTATGCATTTATATTTCCCATATTTAATTAAAATTGGTCATTTTGCAATTAAAATTGTACTTTTATGTTTCTTTTTTCAGTGTTGAAAATATTTTAAGTGCAAAAAAGGGAGCCAGGAGTTTCTAGTATAATGTTAAGTGGATGTGTGCTCTTGTTGAGTCATCTTTCCTTCTCTTCTTTTTATTCCTTCATGAATATGTTAGGAAACAACAAGGAAGTATCTTTCAGGAACCTGCTAATTTTTCTCTTCAGTGTTTTAGTGCAAGAATCACTGAGCTAGTTGAGCAACATAGAATCTTTGCCAGTTAAGTTTACAGTAGGACATTGAGTTCTCTGGTCGGAAACACCATCAAATGAATGCATTTTCCTGTAGTGTGATAACGCATTTCTTACTATGAAAAAGATCACTCAAAGTAATGTACATACACCATTGACTCTATGGTACAGAGAGAAAAGAGAATTTTTTCTTTGGTTTTGTTTTTTATTAAGCTTTTGTAGTTTGATGGCAGTGGATGAATTTTCACAGAATGAGAATTTTTTAGGTAAAATAATTCCTAAATAATTTGCTGACTAGGAAAAAAACAGTTGTAAAACAGCACATGCATTAGTATTTTGCTTATATAAAATTTAAAAACATAGAATAGCTCTATATATTACTTATAACTATATGTGCAGACATAAAAAGCAAAACAGAAAATACGTACCAAATTCATCTTAGTGCTTGGCTCTGCAAACGGAGAGAAATAAGATGGGAATAGGGGCCAGGATTTAACTTGTGTGCTATGTTTCATTTTCTCTCACTAAAAAAATAAAATAAACTTTACATTCAAAATGTCAACAGTTTGTCAATTTGAAGAGATATTCAGGTATGTTTGTTATATTATTGATTCTCAGTGCTTTGCAGTATTTGTAACTACTGCAAATAAAAACATACATAATTTTAAAAGCAAAACATTATTCCTTTCCTATACTTCTTATTATTGAGAAAAATATTCATAGATTTTCTTTTTTGCAGTGCTAGGTCCCAAATCCATGGCCTTGAGTATATGCTTCTTTTTTTTTTAGAATAAACCTATGCTTCTACTGAGCTGTAGTCCGTGCCTTCAAGGATTATTTTCCAAAAATGACAAATGAACTTAACCTTAACACTACAGAACTAGAAAAGAGGGAAACAATAACAAGAGAAAGAAAAATGAAAGATACAGTCACTGAGATAAGATAGAAGACCTTGAGCCATGGGATATCAAAGTGACCAACTAAACAAAACTTTCTATTCTAGTATGTGAGCTAAGAATTGAGCAAATGGATCTCTTTCAAAATTACAGCTCCTGAGTGTTCCTACCTTCACCACCTACCATCATATCACTTCCAAATGCCTCTGTTTGACCGATTCTCCAGAGTGAGTCTTCTTCAACCCCCTAGCATTTCATGGTGTCTGCTACACACCCCAACCAACCTTCTGTCATTCTTTCTTGAGCCAAATTTATACTGGTTTCCAGGAATCATATGGGGAACGTGGTTCTCTGAATTTACCCCCTCACAGTACTCACAACATTTTTTTTAACTCTGTCTTGCTGGGAAGTTTAACCTGATGAAGAGAAAGCTTTTCATCCCCCCCCCCCACTGCTCTCTCCCAAGCTAATTCCATAGTCATAAATGTCATCTTTATCACCACAACTCAGAAGAAATATCAGTCATCCTGACCTCTTTGTTCCTTATTTATCGATTATTGAATCCTTTTGCTTTTGTCAACTCGCTGTCTCCTGATTTCTCACTCTGCCCCCTTTTGTCATTCTCAGCTCTAATCTACATACTGTCTTTGCTTTTTGAGGGCACCTTCACAGTGTGATGTTTTGAAATGTCTCTTCCCATCCTGCTGCCTTTTCAAATACAAGAGCTCAAGTCTCTTTCAGCTGATGTACCTGAAGTACTAGCTCCAGGCTCTGCTCTCTAAGGGTAGCAATGATTTGCAACTGCTATACAATACACCAGGGAAACAGCTGCACTAAAACAGTATACAGATCCCGGACAACATCAAAAGGAAGGCTGAAAGCCCTGCTGATAAGTGAGTGGGAGTAGGTTGGGAAGGTGGAACAAAGTATTAAATACAATGGATAAGGACAGGCTTTGTGTGTTTAGAAGCAATACTTTCTCTTATCTCCAGTCTAGAAAACACCACAGATAGGTCAGTCAAGGGGAGCAAGTCCTGACCTGTAATCATCACTCTACCCCTGACTTATATACAGTGTGGCCCTGAGGAATTCATTTTAATTTTTAATATTTTCATACACGAGTAATGTATTTGCATTATTTCTACCCCCCCCAGTCCCCATCCAATTCCAGACATGCCCCCACTACCTCACAGTTTTTTCACCTCTTCTTTGATTATTATTGTTACACACACCACACACACACACACACATATAACAAGGACAGACATAGATATATATATAATGCAATGCACTGAGTCCATGTAGTGGTTCTCATGTGTATCTGTGTTTAAGGTTGCCCACTTGGGAAAACCTCTCAGGAGCTAATCCCTAGAAAAAACTGATTCTCTCTCCCTCCACATCCACTTGCCTATAGCTCTTTATCCTGAGGTGAGAACCTGTGAAATTTCTCCTATCTACCTTGGCATGTCAACTAACATATTGTTGAGATTTCATGGGTGCAGATTCCCTGTCATGCATAGAATACATTAACTAGCAACAGGTGTCTTGTCCCTTTGACTCTTACAATCCTTCCATCCTTCTAACGTGATGTTCCCCGAGTCTTAGGGATAGAGGTTGTATTTTAAAGTTTCTGAGACTCAGTTATTCCAAATGGAAAATGTTACGATCATGTAAGCCTCCACTTTACAGCTTAAACAATCTGAAGCCTGGTGGGAAGGGGTCATTAGCATTTACCTTTCCTGAGTCCATAAAGATATTTGTGGAACGCTGAATATGCCACTGGCTCCTTTATCTCCAACCTCAGTAATGGAGATATTCACGATTCCCTCTCCCATCTCAGGCTGTCTCAAATGTTTAAGCAACCATATACTTGAGGGTTTTGACATGGTAGTTGCCCTCAGCACCCTCCTTTGTGTCCCTATTATGGTCAGTGCCACCATATACCATGTGATACACAATATTTCAGTGCCATAAATATAAATGGAACAGGATCTCCTGGAAGGTTATTGCAAGTGGAGCCAGTGTACCACAGAGACTCAAGAAAGACTGGAATACCAGAGGACAGTCTGAAACGCAAAGAGCATACCTAGGTGCATGCATTTCTCTTCAGTGAATATTGTGCCAATTTTTAGCTTCTCATTACAGAATATAAACTGCTATTGTCTAGTAAGTAGCTTAGTTATTCCACACAGACTTGTGAGTTCTTTGTTTTAATAAACTAAATTTTCAGAAAACAAAGAAATTCTTTCCCAGTGTTAACTACATCTACTTTAGGCCTCCATTGATTGGCCCATGGTACTCAGTGCTAGAAGATATCAAAGTCCTACTTGAAAACAGACATTAGAGGGGGAAAATGAATGAGAAGACATTTATTTACTGACTTGATAACCTAATCCTAGTGAATCATGAATCACTGGGACATCACCTCTTGATTTATGCAATAAATGAAGCCTTTCTTTCATTCAGGTGACAAATAGAAGTTACTGAAATATTACTGAATAGTGGTAAAATTAGTGGTTTATAGGAAAAGGGTAATATTTGCTTGGAGATATAGTTTAATGATACACTATTTTCTCAGAATGCCCAAGGTTCTGGGCTTGATCTCTAGAACTGAAAAAACAACAAACAGGTACGATCAATGACAAAATGACTGATTCCAGATTCTAGTACAAGTTTTTTTTTTAGTAATAGAAGTATCCTGGCCTTAGGCATCTCAGCACAAATGGAGACCACTCTCTTCAAAAGTAAATGGCACATTTGGAGCTTTCTTGAATGCAAAGTAACAAATCAAGACTACAGTTGCTTCAATATATCATCTCCATTACTTCTGAATAACAATAAAGTACACTCACGTTTCCCCATATATACACATACTGGAAAGACCTGAGTGATCCACAGAATAAGATTTTATAACCAAAACCTCAGTTTTGGGTTATAAAGATTTACTTATAGCCTAACTCTTAAATTATTTCTTCCTCAGATGCATGTGTTATTTAAAGTCAAACCACAAAGATGTGAAAAAGTCACAATATGGACATAATTACCTTTCCTTTCCCCTCATTAGCAAATGGATTTAACCACATCATTTATGAAACATCTTAACACGTCCTTTGTATATAAAGGACTTGAAATAGAAAAAGACAATGTGATCTGTATTCCATCATGCAACACATATTCAATAGATATGGGATATACCTTTTCATTTGCCAAGAAATATAATACACAGGCATCCCAAAAATACGAACACATAGATATGTATGCGAAATAATACAGAGAGCCAGCAAGGAAAAATATAATTTATCCCCAGGGGGAGACTAAGAAGACTGAATCCACATTGAGGATATCTCAATCTTAGCAAAGAGAGACTTAAGAAGGCAACAGTTATTACAGTGTGAAATAAAACCAGTGTAACAGTTCTCTCTCTCTCTCTCTCTCTCTCTCTCTCTCTCTCTCGAAAAAGTGTCAACAAATCAACGCAAAGTTCTATAAAGGACGAAGGTCTTTCACAAATGTCCTCCACCTTGATGAATGCTAGAAACCTCAAGGGTCATACATCTGGGCCACTGGGATGTCAAATAAACCCTAAATTCCACAAACCAAATAAATACTCATTTTGCAGCTTACTTTTTTCTGTTAACATTTTCTCAATTGATGGTTACTTCAGTTGTGCAGGTAGAGCATATTTCTATGAATTAAATAAACGAATTGCTTCCCAATAGAGACTAGTTTCCCTATATTTAAATGGAGTGCTATTAGAATGGGCAGCATGCCACGCTACTTCTAAGTGTTGAAAGGAAGAAATTTGGTCAATGCCACGGACACAAGCTCTACTCTACTAAGTTCATAATGACCACCTGAATTGTGCCCATACTGTTCTAGAACTCATAGCACATCAGGTTTTGGAACTAAACCAAGTCTATGACCTCAGATTGAATAATTAAGTCCTTGTTTAATTTTACACATGTCACACTATCTAACCACATCTAAACTATTTCAGACCATGTTCATTCCTCTCTCTCTTTTCTTCTTCTTCTTCTTCTTCTTCTTCTTCTTCTTCTTCTCCTCCTCCTCCTCCTCCTCCTCCTNTTTCTTTCTTCCTTCCTTCCTTCCTCCCTCCCTCCCTCTCTCCCTCCCTCCCTCCCTCTTTCCATCTTCCTCTCTCCAAACCTTATGCTTCCTAAATTAGTGATGGAAATCTTATACATAAGTATGTAAGTATTACCAAATATGGTAGAAATACTAACCATATATAGTTGCCACACATGTGAAATATGGTTAAATTCCAATCACCCATTCAGTAATATTAAGAAGCTTTGGAAGCAAGAGGATTGTCGTGAATTCAAGGGCAGCCTAGGCTATATAGTGAATACTAAGCCAGCCTGGAATATAGTATGAGATTCTGTCTCAAATAACAACAACTAAGAAAAGCACTCATCATACCAAGAAGCACAAAGATTTCAAATTGAATGAAGATAGATAATCAAAGTAAGATGACTAATATATGAGAATTGGCAAATATTTAAAGCTTCACTGACAAAAATGGTTCAATAAGCAATTAAAAATTTTTGGAACAAATAAAAAGTAGAAAGTATACAAAGAAGCAGCACATATAGAAAAACAAAGTGAAATTTTTAGAAATACAAATCCAATAAATAAA
Organism: Rhizomys pruinosus; assembly: GCA_009823505.1. NCBI lineage: Eukaryota > Metazoa > Chordata > Mammalia > Rodentia > Spalacidae > Rhizomys > Rhizomys pruinosus. The sequence goes on from VZQC01014087.1 coordinate 503,899, forward strand.
AATCTCTATAGCAGAATGGAGAGGACTGAGAAAAGTCAGTTAACTTGAAGATAGAATGATGGAAATTATTCTATATGAATAAGAAATAAAGAATAGACATGGGGAAATTACCAGGGCCTCAAGAAATTATAGGATTAAAAATATATTTCCTTGATCTGAGGAATCTTAGAACAACAGAAAGTCAGGAAAAGAATTTAAAGCAATACAAGTTGAATATTTTTTATATTTTTTAAAATTTTATTTATTTTTTATGTGTATGAATGTACTGTCTGCATGTAGGTTTGTGCACCCATGTGGTGCAAAGCTGTGGAGGTCAGAAGAGGTGTTGGATTCTCCTGGAACTGGAGTTAAAGACAGTTCTCAGCTGCCATGTGGGTGCTGGGGATGGAACCCTGGTCCTCTGGAAGAGCAGTCGGCGCTCTTAATCACTAGGCCACCTCTCCAGCCCTTGAGTACTTCTTAAAAATGGCAAAAGATATAAACTTAAAGATTCAAGAAGCTAACAATATTTCAAAGCAGGTGAACCCAAAGAGTTCCACATCAAGGCATTTCAAGATCAAAATTCTGAAAATTCAGAAATAATCTTTAAATTACCAAGGAGAGAAATAACACCTTACCTACAGGGGAAAACAGTAAAAATGACAGCAGATTTTTCATCAGAAACTATGGAAGCTTGAATGAAAGGGCACAACATTTCTCAAACACATTCAGAAAAAAACTGTCAACTTTGAATATCATACTCAGTTAAAATGTACTTTGCAGACTTAAGGAATAATAAAGAAATTCTCAAGTAGAGGAAAATGAGGAGAGTTTCTTGCTATTAACCCTTTACTAAAAGAATGGTTAAAGTAAGGCCTCTAAACAGAAAAGGAATATTTAGAAGAAATCATCTTGAAATGTCAGGAAGAAAGAAAGAAGAACGGAAGTGAGGATAAACTTTATCAAATATGTTTTGCAGTTGAAGAAAAATTATAAAAATGTCTGATGTAGTTATAAATACATGAAGAGGAAATATTTTTAAGATCATTATGTTATTTCCAGGCAGGTGAGGTGTAGCTGGTGCTGACGGTGGAGTCTTGCTTGACTCAGGGAGACCCATATTTGCTTTATTGGTTTAGTGGCCTTTGGTAACACTCTCTGGCATTCCAGAGGCCATCTGTACACTTGCATGTGTGGTCTCAATACATCCCTCCCATGTTAACGTCAGGTCTTCGGCAGCAGGGTCTTATTGCCTCTCCTCCTGTAGGTATCCCAACTTAGAGGCAAGGAGCCCTTACCTTTTGTGGGGCCTTGGATCCCCTGGCCAACATCCACCTGGTAGAACAATCCATTGCTGATGTCAGAGCTCCTGTATTAATATATTTTGCCTGAGTGCATAGCCCTAGGACTTTAGTATTATATTTGGTTCTGAACAGAGAGTAATCCCTTCCACAGTTCCCATGTCTAGTAGTCAATTAAAGAAAGCAGTTTTACCGGTTTTATAAGAGATTACCTCTACAATAGTTGTCTCCAATTTACAGTTGGGGAGCGACCTCATCATTGTCATATTTCTCCTTGTTCTATGGGTGGGAAGGCAAGGAAGTCTCTCATATCAGAACCTTTGTGGCACCTAGAAGGTAAGTTTCATTAGGACTCATTATAACTAGTTGTTACATGTAGGATCCACAGAGGGGTTCGATGTTTATGGCAATCTGAGGCTTTTCTTCCTTTGAATGTTCAGACGGGTCAGCCTTTCCGTTGCCACTTTTTGGTACATCCTACTCAATGCAAACCTGTATCTTTTCTTTCTCAGCCGTTAAGTTGGTGACGTTTTGTCCTGTTGGAACAAACAAATCTTTTCCCATAGTTAGTTTTAAGATTTGAATTGCAAGGGTTTGATGAAAAGGTTTCATGTCTTTCTGTATCCCCCCCCCNGGAAAGGGAAATAAGCCTGAACTGAATTGGAAAAAATGTATGAAATGCACAAAGCATCAATAAAAACTAATTTAATTAGAAAAAAAAAAGAAGGGGGACCAAGCAGGTGTTGTTCATAGAACACACAGATCAATTTATGCAAGATTAATAAACACGAATGTGTTGATATGAAAAAAAAAGATCATTATGTTATAAATAGGGAAGGGTAAAGTAACTTTAGAGAGGCACAGTTTCTAAAATTTACTGAACAGCCAAAATATCAATCTTAGTAGGCTATAAATTAAATATGGGCACCCTGGAAAATAGTTTCTTTTGCTCCTTTTTCTTTTTGAGCCAGTGTATCCCTAGGCAGCCCAGATAGGCTCTGAATGTATTATGTAATACAGGCTGTTATTCAATTCAAGATCCTTCAATCCTAGCCTCTTTAGTATTGAGATTACAGGCATGTACTACCAAACCCCGCTTAAGATAGTTTCTCTTAAAAATTCAAAACTACTTTTTAGTTTAAGAAACTAAACATGTACTTACTATACAAGCCAATAATCAAACATCTGAAGATTAATCACAGAGAGAAATGAAAATTTATGTTCTCTCAAAAACCTTAACATTAATATTTATAGAAGATTTGTTAATATCCCAAAGTGGAGACAACCAAAGTCTCTCCACAGGTGAATAAAGTTTGATGTATTCATGCAGCACAATAATACTGTTTAAAAATAAGAAGGAATGGCCGGGTATGGTGGCACACGCCTTTAATCCTAGCACTCAGGAGGCAGAGGCAGGCGGATCTTTGTGAGTTCAAGGCCAGCCTGGTCTACAGAGCGAGTTCCAGGACAGCTGGGGCTACAGGGAGACCCTGTCTCGAAAAGACCAAAAAAAAAAAACAAAGAAGAAGAAGAAGGAATGAACTATTTGTACATGAAAAAATCTCAGGGACATTTTACTCTATGACTCCATTGATTTAACATTCTTGGAATAATGAGATTATGTCTATGAAAACAGAATAGTAGCTATAGAGGTTTGGTGTGGTATAGACTGGAGATAAGTGAAAGTGAAAAACTGTAAAGGCTAGGAAAAGAGAAAATCTCTTGTGATAGAACAGTATTTTATCTTGATTGTATTTGAAGTTATACAAATACACATGTGATATTATGGCGTGAAACTATACACACTCATGATGACAATGTCAAATTTGTGGTTTTGATATTATACTATAGTCATATAAGATATACCAACTGAGGCCAGGCCTGGTGGTGCACGCCTTTAATCCCAACACTCAGGAGGCAGAGACAGGGGGATCTCTATGCGATCGAGGCCAGTCTGGTCTACACGGTGAGTTCTAGACCTTCTGGAGCTACAGGGAGATCCTGTGTCAGAAAGACCAAAAATTAAAAAAATATATAATAACTGAAGAACTAGGTGAGTAGTACACAAAGTCTCTCCGTCTGTCCTCACAACCTCCTCTCTATAAATTACTTTCAAATAAAAATTAAAGGCAAAAATCAAAGGCACTGTAATAGGCAGACTAGAGCTGCCAAGATGTTCACATCCTACTCCCAGAACCCAAGAATATCTTAGGTTGCATTATACAAGAGGAATTATGGTTGTAGGCAAAATTGAGGTGGCAAAGCAAGTAACTCTGAGTTGGGGAGATTATTCATTTAGGCAAACCCAATATACTTACAGGGGCATTTGTAAGTGAAAAAGGGAGGAAGAAGTGAATATCAGAAATGTAATGATGAGAAAAAAAAAGAGTAAAGTGATAAGATTTGGTGATTCAATCCTACACTGAAAACTATGAATATGGAAGCCCTTTGTAAGACAAAAAATAAAGGTAGCACCTAGGAGCTAGAAAAGGAAAAGAAATGAAGTCACTTCCTATGGCCTCCAAAAGGAATTCTCAAACCTTGATTTTAGCCTAATGAAACAGAGTTTAGACTCCCGACACCCATGGCTGATGAATAATAATTTATATTGTTTAAACCATCAAGTCTTTGTACTTTTTATAGCAGCCTTAGTAGAAAAATCAACACATCCACCAACCAGGTGGTTAAAACTAACCCACTTAAAGACATATGACTAGGGGGCTGGGGAAATGGCTCAGCCAGTAAGGTGCTTACTGTATAAGCATCAGGACCTGCATAAACAGCAAGGCACAGTAATCGCAGAACCAGAGAGGAGAAGATGGGAAGGTCCTAGGAGCTTGCTGGCAAGTCCACCTAGCCAATTAGCTAGCTCCAGGTTCAGTGATAGATCATGTCTCGAAAAACTAGTGTGGACAAACAACATGAATATGGGAAATAGATGTGTACAGGGGGCTTGACTGGGGAGGGGCTGGAGAGATGGCCTAGAGGTTAAGAGCACCGACCGCTCTTGCAGAGGACCCGGGTTCGATCCCCAGCACCCACATGGCGGCTGAGAGCCCTCTGTAACTCCAATTCCAGGAGAACTCCAGTTTCAGGGGAATCTGACACCCTCTTCTGACCTCCGCGGCATTGCACGACACAAGTGCACAAACCTACATGCAGACAGTACATTCATACACATAAAAAATAACATATGTGGCTGGAGAGATGACTTAGCGGTTAAGAGTGCAGACTGCACCTGCAGAGGACCCGGGTTCGATCCCCAGCACCCACATGGTGGCTGAGAACCGTCTTTAACTCCAGTTCCAGGGGAATCCGACACCCTCTTCTGACTTCCACGGCAGTGCATGACACAGGTGCACAAACCTACATGCAGACAGTACATTCATACTTATAAAAAATAAATAAAAATTTAAAATAAATAAATGAATAAATAAAAATTTAAAAATGGATGGGGAATGAGAGAAATCATGATGTATTATATACATGTATAAAAAATTCAATGTAAAAATCTTAACAACAAAAAAACAAGGTGGAGAATGATGAAGGAAGACACTCCAAATCACAGCATCTGCATACATCAACAGGTATGGACGTACATACACACAAAGATAGAAAATGACCTTTTGTAGAGTGCATCTAAGTCATTAGTCAGAAGTGAATTAAGTCTGTGTACTACAATCTTAGGGCAATTGTCAATACATTGTGATTGATGTTATTTTCAATCCCAGATCACCAATGTTAGCAAATTTTAAAATATCTTCTCTCATAATTCCAGGGGGGCAAACCTCACATGACTCTGTATGAAACAGGGCTTGTTAAACCAATGATGCTAAAAGAACAAAAGTGTGTGTGCCACGGAGGCTGAAAATCATGTCTCATCTAGCTAGAGATACCCATTTACTGAGGAACTTCCTGCTGGTTTAGGGGAATTGTATTTATTTTTCCAACAGGCAAAATAAAAAAGTAAAAGAAAAATGCACCAAACTAGAAAAACAATCTCATATATCTTATTCTTGTCTCTGTCCCTAATATCCCAGTGCTTAGCACATAGTAGATGCTCAAAAATGTTTGCTGAATTGAACTGTAAATGATAATTAATAGACCTATCAAACCATTATATTATATTACTCCTCATACTCTACAATAGTCCAAACTGCTAAGAAAAAAATGCAATAAATATTTATTCATGAATAGGAATGCCACATATTACTAACATTGCAACTGCAGGCACAGGTGCAACATGCATTTATTTTTGCCATACTTAATGAGATTTGTATGTAATATATATCATGTTAGAGTTTTAGGATGAAATCTTGTAACTCATTCCAGGAGGACCAATATTCCAAAAGGCCCATGAATACCCAGGGCTCTCATCAACGTACCTGTCAGCTCCCTTTCTGACCCCAGCACCATACCTAACGACTGGTGCCAAGAAGATTTTTCTATTTTTGTCAACCCCTTTCTTGGGTAAAAGAAATGTATAGATAGCCGGAGACAAAAAGAAAGGTAGGGTGAAAAGAGCATGACGGGGCTTTTATGAAAGATAATGCATTAATAACTGAATTCTTGGGGTGAGAGCTATGCAAGCATTTTTAAGAATGTGAGAGTTGACAAGTCAAGAATTCGGGCGCGAGGCAATTTATTTTTGGTAAGAACAACAATGTTCAAGTAAGCATTGAGGGGCTCTTCTTCAAAATAAAAATGCCTATGAAGGTTAGAAAAATGTAACAGCAACTGAGGGCTATGGACTGTAAGTATACTAATAACGTGCTTTGGGGAGAGAATCATTTTCATGGTTTTCATTTCAAGCTACTATAACTATGATAGCTATGCAACAAGAAGTCTGTAACTGGGAAAAAGGTAGTGCAGAGGCTTTTTAACTCATAACGCATGATTGGACTTCCAGAAATGTATGTAAATGTTATATATATATATATGTAAATATGCACTTCTCTGGAGATCACGTCCTTGGCGGCCATCAAATTTTCATAAGGGTTCATGGCACGGTTAGGGACCACTGAACCAGCTAGTGATGGCCCTCTTTTTCTACTCCCCTAACAGTAAAATAGCATACCTTCAGAATGTGTTCAAATTATTTAACAGCTAGAGAGAGAGAGTGAGTAAATGCTCAAACAACTCACCAAGACCTGGTTTCTGGGTTAATGAATCACGTGTATCTGAAAAAACATGGCAAGTAAACAGAAGGAACTCAGTAGTACTACAAAATGTAGGCTATTGTAAAAGAAAGATAAGGTAATTACTGGCATGTTGACTGAAACAAGCAAATTCACTTACAATTTTGCTCTTTGGGCAATCCCCCTACCATTCCTAGAGGTTCTGGACAATCTCCAAGCCCTATGTATTAGTTGAGGTATGGTTATGAAAGAGACTGATTTTAACAATTGGTCTGGTAGAGCTCAATTAAGTGAAAGGCTTGAAAGCATTTGCAGTAGCAACTCTAAGTGGCTCCATTTTTCCTTTTTGTCTCCATTATTTCTTATTCCATGATAGGCCGGATTTAGCCTGTGGGCCACAGTTTCATTCACTCCTGCTGTAGATCAATGAAAGCCAATCACTGATACTTAGGGCTGGGAGGCAATTTAAAAGATCATCTTGTCTCTGACAGAAAAAGCAATCAGTGGTGTGTTTTTGTGTGCATGTGCAATGCAAGACCACATGTAAATAGAGCTGCTCATACACGTTTCAAACATATTTGAAAGGAAGATTTCCTACTTCCTGTAGTGCTACATGTTTTATTTCTCACTGTGTTGCTTATGATGTACTCTCTCACCCTAAAATTTTTCTGATAAACTTTAAGCCTGAATTATTGCCGGGGTTCTTCTTCCAACAAGGTTTCTTAGGTGAGAAGAGATAGAATGAATTGGGTTAAGGGGCCACTGTATCACTAATTCCACCAAGGGGCCTTGTTATTGCACCAAGTTTTGCAAATGTAACCATCAGCTCAAATCAGTAAGCATAGTTTCCTTTAAAGGTGTCTCATCCGTCAAGTTATCATAGAACTTTTGAGAATGAAATAGGTATTCCAGAACAATAGATGTAAACCACATAGAGGAAATATTTTAACTTCCTCCAAATGAAATGGATCTCCTCCGATTCTCCCACACACCTTGTGAAAAAGGACCTCAAATTTTCTACGTAGCTCAGGATCATTTTGAACTTCTGATCCTCCTACTTCTACTTCCTGAGTGCTGGGACTGCAGGTGTGTGCCACCACACCTAGTTTATGTGGTGCTGGGAACTGAACCTAGAGCTTTGTGCATGCTAGATAAGTACTCTACCAACTGAGCTACATCCAAGCCCTTCCTTTTTTAAGAAAACGTCTCACTGTGCATCACAAGCTTGAATTGAACTCTGTATGTATCCAGGGATAGCTTCAAATTCAAGATCTTCCTGCCTCATCCAGCTCTTGAGTTCAAGGAATACACCATCCGTGCATTTACTTGTCCTTTATGGAAAATGGCTTAAAACTACTACAGAATTTAGGCTCAAGACTTCTTAATCTTCTAAATACTCTCCAGGTAAATATCAAGAGAAGCTTCCTGCCAAGGCTAGTTTGTGTAACACTTGAAAAAGGTTATGGAGACAAAGAAGGTGAAATTTTAATGGGTTTGAGGGGTGCTAGAGAAAACAGGACATAATTGCTTACATCAAAGTCATCTTGGAGATGTATAAGATGACCTATAGAAGTGCCCTGTGGGAAAAATAATTGTGTGCTTACTAGCAGATCTCAAGAGTTCAGTCAGGTGTGGTGGCACACACCCCTAATCCCAGCACTCAGGAAGCGGAGGCAAGAGGGTCACAAATTCAAGTGGCCTGAGCTACACAATGAGACCATGTCTCAAATCGAAACAAAAACCAAACGGCAGTGGCTGCGAATGTACAGCAGTGGTAAAACGTGCCTGTCTAACATGTACAAGGCTCCGGGTTACAGCAGTGGTAAAACGTGCCTGTCTAACATGTACAAGGCTCTGGGTTACATTCTGAGCACAAAAAAATAACCCCAAAGAAACCTAAAAACAAAAACAACAGAAACCCGTCAGTTGCTTTGTCACTAGTGAACAGGGAATGGTATCAGATCGCAGCACTTGTCAAGAGAAAACGAGCATATTCTTCAGCAGAATCCTGTGGATCACTGTGCACACAGAGGGAAGGGACGAAAGGTCCTCACCCCACCTGAAACAGGCCTGGAAAAGGCAGCTTCCCTTAAGCCTCCCCTCATCCACATGATCACTTTCAGAACAGACTTCCCCAAGTTGTGATGTGCTGACTGCTGTACAAGATCAATGTCGTGTGCTACAAGAGGAAATTTTGTCCCTTCTAAAAGCACATTTTCTGAAAAAATAGTAAATATAAGAAGTTAAAGGGAGCCCCAAGTAATGTAGCCTCACCTGGATTCCTTGGTTTATGTTTTTTTCGAATCAGTTCTAGGTAAGTATCCTGGACAATCTCTTAAATTCTTTGTGCTTAATCCTATGACCTTGGATTTGAAAGGGTTATCAATTAGGAAGCTAATGAGCAACTTTTCAGAGGAAATAAAATAATCAAATTAAAAGTCCAAATCTAAAATCCTCTAAGATGGGGAAAACAAAGAAGCCACAAAAAAAAAAAGAAAAAAAAAATGACCTACGCCTTAGTGAATCATTCCCCTTCCCTATCAGCCCTTGAGCTTTCTCTTGTGCTTCCTGCTAGGCAGGAACATTTTAACCACACGTGTGCTGCCAGATTTTTTTTAAAGTTTATGTAGAACAGTTAGAGGCCAACTAGACATCCCCCCCTCCTTCTAAGGGATTTGCAGCAGAAAAAGAAAAACCATCACTAGGACTGGGCTTAAGAGGAGAGAAACTGCGACCAATGCTTCTTTAGTCCCTCCGCTAGGTGAACAGTTCAATGAGACTAGAGCCTCCACAATGATTGTGTCAGAGTTCCAAGAGCACATCTCTGAGTATTTTAACCCCAGCAGTGATTGCTTTTTCTCTCTTCCGTCTCCCTAAACTGGAGCGCCAGAACCACACCTTCAGTTGTATCTGCTTGCTGGTAGCTTACAGGTAGTCCAACTGTGAAAAAAAGAAAAAGACTGAAGAGAGACAGACAGCGAGTAAAACATAAGGCAGCGGTGTTCTGCGGTTGTTTGACTTTGGCAACACTGTGTTAACAGGTTTGCACGTGTATGCCTGCTTTTGTGTGTGTGTGTGTGTGTGTGTGTGTGTGTGTGTGTGTTAAAAAGCACTGATGCATCGAAGATTTATTCATTGAACAGGCTGATTTATTTAACAGACTTGACATATGTCAAATTCTGCCATGCGCTTACATAATTGTTACCCATTTATCAGAGCTGTAATTTAAGCAAATATTTGTTTTAAAAGTATCTTCTTTTAAATGACTTTCTCTGGCCTAGTACACAGTCAGACGCAGTTCTTTTTAATTATGGTAACAATGGCTATTTGGTTGGACTCTGTGAAATCTATTCCCCCCCACCCCCAACTCTATTCAGTTTTTTTTTTCCAAGTATTGATTTTCAAGTTAAAATCGTGTCATAGGGAAAAATTAAAATACGCACAATGTCCCTTTATGATATTTTGTACTTTGGGTCTTCAAAGAAGCAGTTTGTGACACATCACTAAAATCATAAATATGAATACTGTTAGTGACAAACCACTTGGCTAAGAGGACAAAAGGTTGTAATGTTTGGTGCATTTCTTCAGAGTATGAGGCTGTTAGGGAAAGAAAGAAAGAAAGAGAAAGAAAGAAAGAAAGAAAGAAAGAAAGAAAGAAAGAAAGAAAGAAAGAAAGAAAGAAAGAAAGAAAGAAAGAAAGAAAGCTAGGGGTGAGCCACGAAACGAATTAAGCAGAATTAACAGCAAGTAAATGAAGTCAAATTTCAAGTCTTAGCAAATTTTGTTGAATCACCCTACCCTAGCTGAAGACATGTGCACAAAAATTGTATCTTTCCAGCTAAGATGCATGTAATCTATCTAGGTTCTGTGGGAGGTAAAATTTTGGAAAGTATTGTGAAGAAACAAAAATGTCTAATCACTCTCGCTGCCAGGGCTGATTCTATTTCCCCAATTGTAAATATGCTGCTTGTAAAAACCAAGAGGTTTACTTTGACCTCCCAGGTCAAGGAGTGTGGAGACTAGGAAAGATATGAAGGTGGGGAGAGGCGGGAAATCCCACCACCCTACAAGTATATTTTTCACATAGTAAGCAAACATGCTTTTGTTGTTAGTGCCGGGTAAAATATACAAGCCTTCCAGAAATTAGACACTGTAATAAAAATGTACCAGCCCAAATTTAAATTGCTCACTAGACAGATGGTTAATTATATTCACAGCCACATATTTCACTGGGATAGAGTTTCAGACACTCAGCCAGTTTTATTTGATTAGCCGGTTTCCTAGTTAATATGTAAAATGACAGTTACTTAGGGCTTTTTTGTTCCTTTCTAAAAATATATTTTCAATAAGTGTAAATTTTCCTCAGCCATGAGCACGTCACTGCTGTAAATAAAATGTTCGGTCATGTTACCCATGTGGAAAAGATGTGAGATTCAGCCCGCAAAACCCAAACGGTCTTTTGCAGTTCAGAGAAAACCATTGGTGCACCCTTACTCACCAAGCCAGATTTCAGGAACCATCAGCACACTCTGCCCCTCCACCTAAAACAATGTTTCAAATGTCATGGCTAAAGTGATTTTGGTGCTTTTAAAAATAAGCCTGCTAGCCCCACACACTATTGTGTCTTTTCAGTCAAGTCTTGAAAATGGAACGTTAGAAAAGGCCACACAGCTAAGTGCACTGTTGTGCACGGAATTCAGCAATGTGCTGGGAGGCGAAACCCTGAAGCAAAATATTAGACTGGGTCATTCCAAAACGCTACCAGAAGCTAGACAAAAATCTAGAGTGCTGCTGTCGAAATGGGGATTCAACGGATTTTTTTTTTTTTAACTTCGAAAATAGAAAACCTTGCGCGGGTGATTCGGTCCCTCACGAATCAGACAGACAGGAGCAGTCATGCTGAAATCGCTGGATTCCTCAGCTGAACCGCGCCAACTCGGCGCGGGGTGCACACTTTCTTGGAGCGGAGCTTCCCGGCCTCCCGCCGCGGGGCGGAGGAGACGGCAGACGCGTGCCTGCGGGTGCGGCGCGGCCTCAGCTCCCGAAGCCGAAGACGCGCCGCTTTCTGGCGGGCTGACCGCCTCTTAGAGCGGGAAGGGGCAGCGGGCCAATGTGCGCAAAGGCGATGAGCCGGGCGAGGATCACCGACCCCAAATTGTGCTGGCCGCAGGCTCAGGCGGGTCGCAGCCTGGTCCGAGAGGCGCCCAGGGTGGCCGCGGCCGCCTAGAGCGCGCGGGAGCCGCGGGCGGGGGAGGCGCCGGGAACGCGGCTTCGCACCTCTGCGGCTTCAGTCGGGCCGCCAGCCGAGGCTGCCGCGTGGGTTTTCCCGCTCGCGCCGAAGCGTGCCTCGGTCGTGGCCGGCTCCCAGACGCGCTTTTCCGGGCACCGAGCTGATGGAAGGCGGCAGCCCGCTGGCTGCGCCGGGCTGCGGTGTGCGTGAGAGCCGCTGCTCCGGCGGCCGCTCGCCTCCCCTCCCCCTCCCCGCCGGCGCAGGCCTTTCCTAGATTGCAGTGCTTGGCGGGGCGAGCCGGGCTCTCCCCTCGCGGCCTCGCCGCTGCACGCAGATCTCCGCATGCACGCCATTCTCACACACACGTCCTCCCTCCGGCTCCCGGGCCGCTCCTCTCTCGCGCGCCCCCCACGCCTTCCTTCCACCCCTGCGACCGCTCCCCGTGCCGGCCGGCCGGCCGGCTGACAAGGCCAAGGGGCGCTGGCGGCGCTCGCGCTCACCTCTCAGGCCGACTCCCGAGGCGCACGTCGCTGGCAGCTCGCAGCGGGCACTCGAGCTGGCGCGGCCGCAGTCAAGGCAGGGTTGGCGCCGTCGCCACAGCTGTTCGCGCTGCCGCCGCCGCCGCTGCTCCCGTTACTGCCGCCGCCGCAGCCTCTGCCTCTGCTCCATGCGCGGGGCCCGCCAGGTGGACCCGCCTCGCTCGCTCGCTCGCTCGCTCAGGTTCCGCCGCTGCCGCCGCTCTAGAAAGAGTCAGAGCTGTCGGGCTCGGGCTCGGGCTCGGGCTCCGAGAGTCAGAGCCTCCACGGCCAAGCCGCGGCTTTGGCTCAGCGCAGCTCGCAGCGCGCTGCTCCCCGGCTGGGACTCCCTCGCCCGGGGCTGAGCGGCGCCCGGGAGCCGGCTGTGTGCGGTGACTGCGGCCGTCCGCGAGAGGCAGAAGAGGAGGGCGGTTGCGACTGGCGCTCGCCCTGTGAACGCTATTGCTAAATGCTGCCACCGCCGCTACTGCTACTGCTGTGGTGGTGGCGGCGGCAGCTGATGCTACTGGTTTTCTTTCCAGGGTTCTCCCCCTGCCTCGGCCCCCTCCTCCCCCCTTCTCCTCCCTTGGCCGCTTCGCTCAGAGCCTCCGAGGGCGCTGCCTGCTCCCCTCTTCTCTCTGAGCTGCCCCTGCCCATTCAGAAAGGTGCACAGAGTGGGGCTGCCTCAGCTGCCACCATCGCTATTGCCCCTGCCATTGTTTCCTCCAACACGGCTGTTCTTGTTGGACGCATTCCCCCCTCTACCCTCCTTCCCCAGCACAGCCCTCCCTTTCCTACCGGCTCTCTCCTTACCCTCTCTGCGGTGCCTTCCCCATGTGCCCCCTCCCACCTTGTCCGTCTGTCCCGCCCTCCCCTCCCTCAGGCGTCCGGGAGCGCGCACTGCCCGCCCACCTGTCATAAAGGGCGCGCACCCCCCTTCTCCACCCCCACCCCGCCCCCCACTCACATTCTCGCCGCCCGCCTAGTCCACCGCGCCACTGGCTCCTTCTTCCCCTGGCAGACACGCAGCCGGACACCACTCTCCCAAGCCTTTGAAGGCAGTCGTGTGTGCAGACAGGGGCGCTCTGAAGTTTCAGGAAGAATATCTGAATGCCTTCGTCCACCAACCCATCTAGCTATCCAACCTACCCAGAACTTCAGGGCCCAAGCCCCCAGGAAGATGGGTTCTGCTGGAAGGGTTGGAGGAAGGCAGACAAATGGAGAGGGATGAGTTTTTTCGGAATGAAAGAGAGAAAAAAGGAATCTGAATATGGCCAGGAATGAAATGAGATCTGACTGCTGCCACTGAAAAAATTCCTTAGGTGGTCATTTCCCTTCTGACGTTCTGGGAGCCCAGCAGGAAACAGTAAGATTGCAAAGCAACCCACGGGGAACATGTGGCACTCCTGAAGCCTGGGGTGTAAGGCTGGGACCTGGGATGCGCCTTCACCACCACTAGAAACCGAGGCAGGAGGTGAAATCTTGGCGCTAGAACAGAAGGGATAAAGCTAGCTACTCTGTGTGCCCTTGCTCCCGCAAGTCATTACCACAGCCCAGCTTCCCAAGCATGCAGAGCCCAATTTCAGATTTCTCTGCGGCTACAGTGACAGCCTCATTTTGCAAGGTCAGGCCTTGAGATCTGAGGTGTGTAACTTATATCACCCTTCACAGAGCCTCTAGCCTGTCTAACCCCTCCTAGGAAAAAGCTCAGGTAGTGTGTGTGTGTAGAATGGGGGAGCTCTTTCCCTTTCCCTGGCAAAGTAAAAGAAGTAGATGCCCCAGATATACCACTGTCAACAAGGTCAGGGCCAGGTTTGAGGCACAGTTCCCTGGGTCTTTCACCCTTAATCCATTAAGTCTGGGTAGGGGGGGCGGGGCTTCCAGCTTAGACTTTCTTAGGAGACGCACTCTCTGACGTGGTCGTGAAGGTGTTTGCACAGGCCTAACCGAGGCGCACCATCGTACCTTCGTTCTCTCCACGCCCCTTTGATATCTCTGAAACTCATCCATAAATAATAGTTAGTTCTTCAAATAACCCAAACTTAGTGAGTCCTTTCTATGTGCCAGTTCCTGTGCTAAGCAACCTACATGAATTCTTTCATTTGATTCTCACAACAGACAGAATTTTATTGCTCCCATTTTACAGGTGAAAATATTGAGCCACGAGGAAGTGTACACTTGACAATAAGAATGTTGTCTTATTTATCTTGCATCTGGCGACACCTCGCAAATACATTTGCCTCTTCTAGGTATTAAGATGAATAAAAATAAAAATTGGCAACTGCCCTCAAAAGCAGAAATCATTAAATATGCAAAATACCACATCTCTTGGCTGGCTGTCAATGGCCAGAATAAATTGCTCTTTGCCCATGTGATTTCACCTTTGTAAACCACATATGATATTCTTTTTTTTTTTTTTTTTTTGTCTTTCCGGAGACAGGGTCTCCCTGTAGCCCCAGCTGTCCTGGAACTCATTCTGTAGACCAGACTGGCCTTGAACTCACAAAGATCCGCCTGCCTCTGCCTCCCAAGTGCTAAGATTAAAGGCGTGCGCCACCACGCCCGGCGATATTCTTCTTTTTGAAAGTTAGTTGCTGGCCAGTGAGATGACTTTGTGGATAAAGTCACTTGTTCCCAAGTCTGACAACCTGAGCTCAATCCCCACTCCCCACATGGTGAAAAGAGAAAAATCAACTCCCACAGGTTTTCTTCTGACCTCCACGTACATGCCATAGCATGGATTCACATGTGCATGCACATATGAACACTTGCACTTACTGTGTCCAAAGACAACAAGAAACATACACTTGTAGCTGAATAATTTCAGTTGATTCCTAGTTACGGTGAGGGAGTACACACATAAGTCTACTCGCAGGTGAATTGCACCCCCTCCATTCATATATTGAAGCTTTAACACAATGCCTCAGACTGTGATTGTATTGGAGACAGAATGTTTGAATAAGTGATTAAATTAAAATAAGACCATTAGAGTGGTGTCCTTAAGAAAAAGAAGTTTGGACACACACATAGAGATACAGTAATAAAGAGCAAGTGAGACAGAGTTAGAAGGCAGCCATATGCAAGCCAAGGAGAGAGAGGCCCCAGGAGAAATCAAACCTGTCAGCAGCTCAGTTTTGGACTTTTTTAAAAATGTGTATGAATGTACTGTCTGCATGTAGATTGGTACGCCCGTGTCGTGCAATGCCACGGAGGTCAGAAGAGGGCGTCGGATTCCCCTGGAACTGGAGTTAGCTGCCATGTGGGTACTGGGAATTGAACCCAGGTCCTCTGCAAGAGCAGTCGGCGCTCTTAACCGCTGAGCCATCTCTCCAACCCCGGTCTTGGACTTTTAAATGTCCACAACTGTGAGAAAATAAATTTTATTGTTTAAGCCACTCTGTCCATAGTATTTTATTGTGGCAGCCCAAGCAAACTAATATAATAGGCAACCATGGGGTGTCAGTAAAATAAATATATAAGGAAGAAAGAAAGGGAGGGAGGGATGGAGGGAGGGATAGAGAGAAAGAAGAAAGAGAAAGAAAAAGATAAAAAGAAAGACAAAGAAAGAAAAAAGAAAGAAAGAAAGAAAAGAAAGAAAAGAGAGAAAGAAAGAAAGAAAGAAAGAACGAAAGAAAGAAAGAAAGAAAGAAAGAAAGAAAGAAAGAAAGAAAGAAAGAAAGAAAGAAAGAAAGAAAAAGAAAGGAGGAGAAAGTAAAGAAAAGGAATCTATTACAGGATTTAGACTTTGGTTAAGTAATTTGGAGGCAGGTCTAATGAAGGTGGAAATTTGTTGCATGATGAATGCTGTTAGGAAGGAAGGACAAATGTATGACAGGCATCTTAAGTCATCTTAATAAGTCTTACTATGCAGAGGTCAGACTAAAATGGGACTGAGCCCTCTGTGGGTGGCATAATGACCTTCTCCTCGCCTGTGCTTAGAATTATGAAGTAGCCTTGTTTTATCTCACTTTATCCTATTCTCTGAGAAACTTCACCTGATGTTGCCTTTTTTTTTTTTTTTTTTTGTCTTTTTGAGACAGGGTTTCCCTGTAGCCCGAGCTGTCCTGAAACACTACGTAGACCAGACTGACCTTGAATTTACAGAGATCCACCTGCCTCTGCCTCCCAAGTGCTGGGATTAACGGCATGTGCCACCACGCATGGCTTGACATTGGCTTTTTTTTTTTTTTTACAATGGTTTGTCCAACAGAACAGTATGACTTATTAGTGAGTACCAGGAGGAAGCTGAACTTGGTTGCATAGCCTGTAATCTCAGATATTTGGGAGACTAAGGCTACACTATGAGTTCAGGAACAGCCTGGGAAAGTTACTGAGGTGTGTGTGTGTGTGTGTGTGTGTGTGTGTGTGTGACAAATGAAATAAAATTAAAAATGTCAGAAGCTGCATTTTCTTATTTTCTTCTTTCTTGTTTGTGGCTACATAATACCATCCATTAGCTATGTGGCTTTAGAGAAGTTCTCCTGCCTCCTTGTACCTTGATTTTTCATCTATAATCGAGGAAAATGAGAGTAAATGTAAGGTTGTGACAACTAAATGAATATAGATAATTATATGATCTATTTAGTTAGACATCATATATTATATATTTGTATTATAATTATACATAAATATATTCTAAGGACTATATCATCTTTGGAAAAATGTGTGGCACATAGGTGGCCTTCATTAACTTTGAGCTATTATGCATATCTCTCTTCTCCAACATACCCTCACAGCATGAATTGCATATGATTATAATTATGTATTGATACTTTCTCCTGTGATAGACTGTGAACTTGTTGGGAGCAGGGAAAATGTCTATTACCAGAGTAATAATAAATAATGATGGTTAATTTTGATTGCCAACTTAAATGGATTTAGAATCACCTAGGACACACACTTCTGGGTTTGCCTATAATTGTACTTCTAAGCAGGTTTCACTAAGAAAGAAAGACCCACTCTGAATGTGACCAGCACCATCCCACAGACTGGAGCTCCAGGATGAATAGAAAAGGAAAAAGGAATACCCTCAAGGTAAATAGCCCTTAGCATATATGACAGACTGCATAAAATCTGATGGGGGAGCTATGGAGAGTGCATAGGGGAAGCTGTTGAAATATCATTAAGATGCATTGTATGAAATGCACAAAAATTCTATAAAAATAAAATAATTTTAAATTGCTTAAAGGGACAAAGGAGAAAAAGAGCAAGGGACCAGCATTCATCCTTCACAGCTTCCTAACTACACACAAAATGTGACCAGCCCTGCTGCTACATCTTCTGCACCAGAATGGACTGTATCTCCACCATCCAAGAGCCACCCCCCTTCCCTTATTTGTTACCAAGTATTTTGTTACACTGATGCATAAAGCAACTAATACACCAACTTTTAAAATATTCTGTTTATTATTTCTATTTTATGTGTATGAGTGTATTGTCTGCATGTAGTGCCCACGGAGGCCAGAAGAGGACGTGGGATACCCTGGAACTGGAGCTTTGGAAGGTTGTTAGCCACCATGAGGGTCCTGGGAACTGAACCCAGGTCCTCTGCAAGAGCAGCCAGTGTGCTTACCCACTGAGCCATCTCTCCAGACCAATAAAATGATTATTTTTTGGTCTTATTGAGGCACCCCTTTAGTCCCAGCTGGCCTGGAGCTCGCTATGTAGACCAGGCTGGCCTTAAACTTACAGAGATCTTCCTCCCTCTGCTTCCCAAGTGCTGGGACTAAAGGCATGTGCCACCATGCCCGGCAATTTTTTTAAGTTGGTTTTGGGCCTAAAAAGATGGCTCAGTAGTTAAGAGCACTGGCTGATCTTGCAGAGGACCAGGTTCAGTTTCCAGCAGCCTCATGTTCCAGTTTCAAGGGATCCCACACCCTTTCTGACCTCTGTGGGCACTGCCCATCCAGAGTGCACATATCTACATGCAGGCAATGCAATCATACACATAAAAATTTAAATCAAATATTTTTAAAGAAATAATCTTTTTTGAGAATTTCACACATGAATATTGTATTTGCTTTATTTCCATCCCCCACACACACCCTCTGACTTCACCCATGTCTTCTCACTCTCTCAATTTCTCTTCCTCTTCTTTGATTATTATTCTTACATATACATACATTTATAAATATGCATCATATAATGCATTGGATCTATTTGTTGGTGCTAATATGTACCTGTAATACACCAAATTTTACTGAGTGGTTTCAATGAGATTGGCAATGATTTAAATGTTGTTATTCAAAGAAAACTTCTGAGACTCCATTCCTATTTATAGAATAGGAGCCTCCTCTGAGCTCATATAATATCTGAATATCTGTGCTTACTTTAAGCTACACATTTACATGGGTTATTAACACTACCTATGTATCTTATTCTCTTTCTAAACTATTCCTTTATGGAGAGGAGGGCAAATTCTTTCAACTTCAGTTTCCATGTCTGTGCAATACCCAGCATAACAGAGGTACTCAATGACAGTGACTGGATTTTCACCACATTCCTTGCTTTGTCTAGGGTGGAAATACCATCAGGCCAGTCTTTGCCCCAATTATCCCTTTCCCTGTTTTTTAACTGAAAATGTAACAGAGGATATCTTATAGCATGGTCTTCTCTATAAGGCATTATCTAAAGGACAGAATCACTTATGAGACTACAAGGCAAGATAATTCTATTTAGGAACAGATGGCCCCTGCTATTTAAGATCTAGCAGTAATATGCTCATTGGGGTTAGGTGGGATAATGAAAGAATATGAGACTAGGATGAAGAATAATGGATTTTGACCTTAATTCTGTCATAAACAATCTGTGTCATGTTCAAATAACCAAACTTATCTGAACCTGTTTTTCCATGTAGAGAAAATAATCGATTGATACACCAGAAATAGATCACAATAAAAAAAATACACTTTACTGTAATTTCTGCTTGGAGAACACATTTAACCCCTTTCTTACCCCCACACTGCATGTCTGGATGATTTTGAGCCTCTGGAACTCTGGAACTGGTATTTCAAAATGGCCACAGTCTTTGAGAGCCAACAAAAAGTCAAGGGTGTTGAAGTTCTCCACCTGCTTTATCACCTCCCCAATAGCTCCACACTATCACCTGTTCCCGCAGTGAAATGAGGTACAATGTCTGGAAATGTCTAGAGACATAAGAAGTGCTACCATCCTGGACATAGACCTAAAAAGGTCTTTCTAGCACACTGAGTATAAACCCAAATATTTTTTCAGCACAATTTCATATTCTATTTTATCCCAGAAGAATAGAAAGTAAATGACAGAAATAATATCATTATAATATCATACGCATATACAAGAAACAGAACTACCAACATTTGATCTAATGTACAACTAATATATACAGAAAATACATGATAATCGTAATAATAGCCTCTAGCTAGAGACTTATTAGACCTCTCTCTGATTAATTTCAAAGAATGTGTCAAAGGAACACAGATGCAACCAGATTTGAGGAATCACCAAATTGAAACCAGAACCAGCTCTTTAAAATGGCTGGAGCTGAAACACCTAACATGTTGAGGGATCCCACTAAATTCAATGAGCCCAACAAGCAGTCTCAATAATTCCCTTCTTTGTCCTAAACAGGAATAGGAAAGTATAGATCTTGTCGTCAAAATGGACAAAAGTTTCATTTTATTTTCCTTTCGGCAGCCCTTAGAGAGATCAGGATATGGCTATTGTATGAATTACTCAGCTAGTGTTTGGGGGGGGGGCTAGATTAGGCCTCAGGAGAATAAAGAAACAACCAAATGCATTTTTTGCATCAAAAGAACTTTTAATCTAGTAGGGGATATGTGAACACGGGAAAGCAACATTATCTAGGGCTGTACAGAATGAGGCCTAAGTGAGAAGTAAGAGTTAGTTAAAGTCAGTTAAACATCCAAAAGGAAAGTATAACCAGAAAAAAAAGTGTCAGGCTGGTGCAATTTAGCCCTTCTGGATGCTTAATGATTATACTTAATGCCCATACCAATTTGGGTGAGGGACTTAAGGGATAACTTTGTTCTTTGCCTTCAGAAGTTAACTAAGTCCTAAGGGACTATGCATTGCGGCATCTCTTGAAATGTCCTGCAAATGTGAGTCACCAGTCTTCCTGTGCAGGGAGGTCTTAGAGATCCACTAATAGGACTTCAGCCAGTGTCCAGTCTATAAAGAGGAAAGTCTGCTCATGCTTCAAAAAAGGAAGCCTGGTCTAGCAAGACCTGACTTTGTCCTCAAATGGATGGAACTGGTAAATGAAAAGCCAAAAGGAGCCAGAGGCTCCCCCCCAAAAAACCCAAGTGACCACTGAGGAACAGATCCTCAACTGACCTTGAGAAAAAAAAAACATTGGTTAATCTAGGCTAACTCTGTGGCCTTAAACATCCAAAAGGAAAGTATAACCAGAAATAAATAATAAGGCCTGAGAAATTATAGTTCAGGTATAAAACTTGAGATCTTAGTAAAAAGACAAAAAAGAGACAAAAAGGAAAAAAGAGTAAGTGAGGGCTTCAGGGGATCAAAGAAATTTACAGGACCTTCAATACACAGCAGGTATGACAACCCAAGAGAAGTAGAAGCATACTATATAGTAAGAAGAACAGATAGACCAGGAGGAGAAGCATGGGCTTGGGAAGTGCTACAGGGAGCAAGCAAAATTTGGAGAGAAAAACAGTCCCAATTGGTGAGGCTTTAGAACCCCTAGGACATTTTAACCTTAAACTCTCGCTCCTTATTTTGTAACTATGGAAAAGAAAGGTCATGGTCACAGGCTAAAATTAAATAGATAGTTGAGGCAGTGGCCTTTAGGGTTCAGAAGACAGCAGTAATGAACATCTGGTACTTATGTTATATTTTCCCATACATCACACTAATCTGTTTGTGACTACCCATTTTAAAAAAGTGTTCACTGCAGAGTCCAGTTCCTTCCCTTCTGCATCCTTGAAACAGACAAGCATAATATGCTGATTGAGCTCACTATTCTAAGCAGGTAGATCTTGGTTGGCTGCTGTGAAAGGACAGCTGAGAAAGGATAGCTCTATTCCTTGGGACCTTTCCTTTATAATATGAGCCTTTGAAACAAGCTGGAACAGTACGAGTGACTCAACTGAAGTCTGGAGAAAGCCATTTTCATCTTCAGTTGCCATGGCCATTGGGGAATCCCTAGATGAGGCCAGTACAAACAGCTCAATATAAAGTTTCATAGTTCCAAACACCATCCAAAGATGGTTGCGACCTGGCAACACTAAGAAAGGTGGGGGACGGGGTGGGGGGTGGGGGTGGAATTTCTTCATATACTATCAATCTTAATGACATCTAGAAGGATCCAGTCCAGGACCATGGACAGAGATCTGCAGGCATCTTTAGCCAGATCCTATAGTGAAGTGTAACCCTCCAGGATGATGCCTTGCGCCTACATGGCAATAGTTCTTATTTGGTACTCATAGTGCCAAATGTGCGCTAATGGAACTACTATGCTGTATCATGGTTTGAAAAGTAGTCCCAAAATGAGAAAATACAAACAGACTGAGCTCAATTAGCTCTAGAAATAATTAAATAGGGTAACCTCTACTCCTTTAAAGGAAATACCTCAAAAGAATCCTCTTCATGTAAAAAATACCTCCACAACACCCCATCCTCCTTTATTCCATGTAAAGTAAAGGAGAATGAACTATGTTGTTGTAGAAATTCACTAGGCTTGAGATCAAACAATCTGGGGTTCTGCCACTTACTAATATAATCTTGGGTATTTTATTGACTCTTTCCAAAGCTATGTAGTCTCATAATTAAAGGAGGTCAACAGTAATAATCTCTACCTTACAGAGAACTTACGAAAGAAGCTCATGAGATAGTCTAGAAAATAACTGACAAGGGGGTGGGGAGACAAATCAGTAAAGTATTTAGCACACAAACATGAGGATCTGAGTTTGGATCCCCTGCACTCATAAAAATCAGAGAGCGGCAGTACATACCTGTAATCCCATTGCTGAGAAGGTGGAGACGAGAGGACCCCTGGAGCATGCTGGCTGGCCAAATTGGTGAGCTCCAGGTACAGTGAGATACCCTGTATCAATAAAGTGTAGATGGGGCTAGAGGGATGATCCAGCAGTTAAGAATGCATAATGCTGTTACAGCTGGTTTAAGTTTGGTTCCCAGCACCCACATCAGATGGTTCACAACTGTCTGTAACTACAGCTCCAGGGGATCCCATACCATCTTCAAGCCTCTGTGGGGCACATGAGCACATTCCCACATATCTACATGTATCCACACATGTCCACATAGCCACACATAGCCACACATTTAAAAATAAAAGCAAGTCTTAAAAAATAAAAAGAAAGTGGAGAGTGGTGGAGGAAAGGCACCTTACATTGACCTCTGGTCTATACACACACCTTCAGATATGTATACACACACATACACACACACATGCCACCTGGAAAAAGGTTGTGCATATAATAAACATGTCTGTTCATATGTGAATACTTGTAGCTTCTTAAAATCCTCTTCCTTTAAGAAGGCTTGAGTCGTTTGTCTAGATATAAATTTGCTTCTATCTACATTAGAAATTCATATGTTATTCTACTTTTAATCCTGTTAGTAGTTGTTGATGTTGATAATGGGGATAATAATAGCATAATGTGGAGAATAGTGACTGCATGAGACCGTGGAATAAATTATACAAGTTTAAAGATTATGATTACTTTAGAAAGGAAATAGATTACTTTAAAAAGGAAATAGAATCTCTGGCCAGTTTCGAGGTCTGACTTTTCCTGAACTAGTCTTTCTAGGTCCATTCACATAAGCATTCAAGCCAAAGTTCCAAGAACATTGCACTAGGGATTACACAGCAATATGTATCCCAAGAAGCTCCTTCCCAGAATGAAGAACATGATTCAAAAGAATGAGGGCAGGGGCTGTAGAGATAGCTCAGAGGTTAAAAGCACTGGCTGCTCTTGCAGAGGACCTGAGTTCAATTCCCTGTCCCCACATGTTAGCTAACAACCATCAATGACTCCAGTTCTAAGGGAATCTGAAGCCCTCATCTGACTTTCTCGGGCATTGAACAACACAGGTGCACCTACCTACATACAGGCAATACACTCATACACATAAAACAAAAATAATTAAAAAAAAAATAGTGAGGGCAGGACAAGGCAATGAAAAATAGGTTTCCATTCATTTAAAACAAATGCACCCCAAACACCACTTTTGGCCACATGCAAACCAACCTACTGGCATCAAGGACATATGGAGCCAACACATACCCCAAAAGTCAATATTGTCTCCAACTTGGTTATATTACAGGAAATTCTCTTTTCTTATTTCATGCCTCCAAAATCTTCAATGGCTCTTTAAAGTCTGAAAAACAAATGTCAAAATGCGTAAGCTAATAATAATCATGAAACTACCCTAACCTGTTTTTCCAGCTCCACAAAGCTGGGGCTCCAGCTATACATTCTCCATTTTCTTTTCGTTTTTTATTTTTTTATTTTTTTTGTCTTTTTGAGACAGGGTCTCCCTGTAGCCCCAACTGGCCTGGAACTTGCTCTGTAGACCAGGCCGGCCTTGAACTCACAGAGATCTGCCCGCCTCTGCCTCCCAAGTGCTGTGATTAAAGGTGTGCACCACCACACCCAGCACATTCTCCATTTTCTATCTCCACATCTTTATTCTGGCTATTCCCCCAGTCCAGACTGTCCTTTTAGCACCTTTCCACATCAAAATACCTCTACCTCTCTCTCCCTTTAAGATTAAGCAAAAATGTCATATCCTTTCTATTTTTTATTTTTTTATTTGTTTATTACATTTTAAGGGATTCACAATATAAGAGCACAGTTGTTTTCAGGTCACATTGACATTGCTCAGTTTGTCATACAATTAGGTTATTGGTGCTAGCATCTACATATGAGTAATACCATGCGTCATTTGTTTTTCTGGGACTGTGTTGCTTCACTCAGCATGATAGCTTCTAGTTCATCCATTTACCTGCAAAGCTCATGATGTCATCTTTCTTTACCACTGCATAAAACTCCATTGTGTAGATGTACCACATTTTCTCTATCCACTCGTCAGCTGAGGGGCACTTGGGTTGGCTTCAGCTCCTTGTTATTGTGAAGAGAGCTGAAATAAACGTGGCTGTGCATGTATCTCTGCGGTGAGATGAGTCTTTTGGGTACATGTCCAGGAGTGGTATGGCTGAGTCAGGTGGCAAGTTCATTCCACGTATTCCAAGGGTTCTCCACACTGCTTTCCATAGTGACTGTACATTCCCACCAGCAGTGGATGAGTGCTCCCTTTTCCCCACAACCTCACCAACACTTGGTATCATTTGTTTTCTTGATCCTAGCCAGTCTTATTGGAGTACGATGATATCTTAAAGTGGTTTTGATTTGCATTTCCTTAATTATTAGCGACATTGAACACTTCTTAAGATGTTTCTCAGCCATCTCTAATTCCTCACTTGTGAAGTCTCTGTTCATCTCTTTGCTCCATCTATTAAGTGGATCATTTGTTTTCTTTCTTCTTTGTTTTTTGAGTAGTTTATATATTGTGGAAATCAATGCTTTGTCAGATGTTTCTGCAGTAAAGGTTTCCTCCCACTCTGTGCGATTTCTCTTCACTTCCTTGATTGTTTCTTTTGATGTGCAGAATATTTTGAGTTTAATTAGGTCCCATTTGTGAATTGTAGACCTTAATTCTTGCGTAGCTGCTGTCTGATTTAGGAAGTCTTTTCCTATGCCTATGTCTTGTAGTCTGCTGCCAACTTTTTCTTCCATCACCTACAGAGTTTTGGGTTTCACGTTGAGGTCTTTGATCTATCTGGAATTGACTTTTGTACAGGGCAAGAGGTGGGGGTTTAATTTCATTCTTCTACAAGTGGTGATCCAGTTTTGCCAACACCACTTGCTGAAGATGCTGTCTTTCCTCCATTGTGTCTTCTTGGCCCCCTTGTCAAATATGAGGTGGCTGAAATTGTATGTGCTCAGGT
>VZQC01014087.1:545028-613933 GCA_009823505.1 Rhizomys pruinosus
AAAAAAAAAAAAAAAAAAAAAAAAGAAAATATCCATTGGATCCTGGTGGAGTCACATTTGAGTACAAAACTGAACACAATGACTGTCCTCCCTCCGAATCCATTAATCATTCTTCCATCTGTGACTGACTGTTGACATGTCTAGTTTTGTGCAGGCCTAGCACAAGCAATAGCAGTTGCTATATGTTCATAGCTGCAATGGTTGTGTCAAGCCAAGAAGATAGTGTTTAACAACCCTTCTCCCTATCATTGGGCTCTCACATTCTCCCGACCCCTTCTGCCATGTTCCTTGAGCTTTAGAAGAGATGGTATAAATGTCTTAGCTATTCCTTTTTCTGAGTACCCTGAAGTAGCCATGACCTCCCCAGCCATGGAATTTTGACCATATTTTCAGTACCAGGTATGAATTCCTTCCTGTGTCTTAGACTACTCAGAGAGCAGTTTGTTATACCCATAATATCATGCCAATATTACACTAGTGGACACATTCTTCCTGGCAGGTTGATATTGTAGTGCAAAGGGGTCATACCCATGTAAGACTACTGATGTTTGTTTTTCTCCCAGCACCCTACATATATAGCACCTTCCAGCACTATGTATGCTAACCAGCATCGAAAGGGCATCCAGTTCAGCTACACCATAGTTTCTTTATGCCCTGCAACCAAGATGGCATCTTTAGCAACAGTATCTTATCATCTATATATGGTGGGAAACAACAATAACAACACCAATAACCTGTGTTTATTGGTGGGCTCTGGCACCTCCCTGACCAGTAATCATATGGAAATTTCCCATATCTGGCATTGGGATTTCCATTTGATCACTCATAGCTTCTGGGATTGGCATTATCCACCCATGTAGGGTACCCCTGCTAAAACTCCGTTAAAAAGATTACAGAGTAGTGGTTTTCCATGTGGTTTCCTCTTTCATCCTTAGCTTTGGCTCATAACTTCTTCTTTCCCCCTCCCCGACCTCCTCGCCCTTTTAAATTTTATTAGCCCAGTATTTCTTCCCTTGACTTTCATTTTTCATGAGTTGTACTGTATACACACCATCAGGCTCCCCCTCCAATATTCACTTTCTAATTTCTTGGTCTTTATATAAACATTCCAAGTTAAACACAAAAACAATTTGAAACTATGATCGACTTATGAGAGAGAATATGCAACATTTGTCTTTCTGGTCTGTTTTGCCTCATTGAGTGTAATATTTCTAAGTCCATCCATTTTCTCAAAAGTTTCATAATTTCATTTTTCTTTAGTGCTAAATAAAATTCAAAGGTATATATGTACCATGCTTTCATTCTTCAGTTGATGGACATCTAGGTTGCTTCCAGTTCCTGGCTATTGTGAATAGAACAGAAACAAATATGGATGAACAGGTATGTCTCTGGCAGGATATGATCCTTTGGGAAAATACTAAGAAGTAGAATACCTGGGCCACATGGAAAATCTATTTTTAGCTTTTTGAGAAAATTCTACACTGATTTCTGTTCTGCTCAAATGTAG
Organism: Rhizomys pruinosus; assembly: GCA_009823505.1. Taxonomy (NCBI): domain Eukaryota; kingdom Metazoa; phylum Chordata; class Mammalia; order Rodentia; family Spalacidae; genus Rhizomys; species Rhizomys pruinosus. The sequence goes on from VZQC01014087.1 coordinate 546,536, forward strand.
GCAGACTACAAGACACATTTCTCAGTCTAAACTGATAATCCACTTTTTGTAGTGAAAATTTGAAGCAATGTCTGATGAAGCAGTTTCTCTGTGTGAAAATTTCACCTTGACATGATCTTAAGCAAGAAAGACACTGATCCTTGCTATTCATGAAAAAAGCGTTTTTAAAATCTGAGTTAAGAGATTCACATTATACCAACGTAGTTGCTTTCAGATAAATAAAAATATAACAATAATGTCATTCTGCTTGCCTTTCATCTGGGGATTTGGTGTTATCATCCACAAATGAGGGAAACCATTCTCCATTTGTCTTTCTGGGACTGTGTTACTTCACTCAGCATAATGGCTTCGAGCTCCATCCATTTACCTGCAAAGTTCATAATGCCATCTTTCTTTACTGATGAATAGTACTCCAGTGTGTAGATGTACCACATTTTTGTCATCCACTCGTCTGTTGATGGGCATTTGGGTTGGTTCCAGCTCTTTGCTATTGTGAAGAGAGCTGCATAAAAAAAAAAAGACTGAGAGAAAGATACAGGACAGTTATGGCAGACTGCATGGTCTGGGGTGGGGTGGGGTGGGGAGAAGGGAAAGGGGAATATGCCTGAACTGAATTGAGAAATGATGTATGAAATACACAAAACATCAATAAAAAAAGTAAAAAAAAATCTGAGTTAAACTCTCAGAAAACAGAAAGGTGACTTCAATATTTGAGGGAATGCCAGGATGGTGTCCATATACATCTCACTAGGTCCCGAGCATTTGGAGGACCAAATCTAAAACATACACATCTTAGTGCTTGCAAGCGTGGCCTAAAAAGCAAGCAATTACCTGATGGGCACTAGCAATAAAAGTATGTGCACTGACTCCATCTTGAGACTCACATAAAATAAAGAATGATAGTTCCTGATTATACAAAGTAGCACACCTTTGAAAAGTTTTCTCAGCTAATAAACAGGTCTCATATGTTTACAAAGTACTGGAGCATATGGTTGGATGTATTACTCTTTTGGAGAATTTTTTATTATAATTATTTTTTTAATTTATTATTTTATGTGTATGAGTATACTGTCTGCATGTAAGTAGGTACATCCGTGTTGTGCAATGCTGCAGAGGTCAGAAGAGGGCGTCGGATTCCCCTGGAACTGGAGTTAAAGATAGTTCTTAGCCACCATGTGGGTGCTGGGAATCAAACCCAGGTCCTCTGCAAGAGCAGTCAGTGCTCTTAAACGTTGAGCCATCTCTCCAGCCCCTAGAGAATTTTTTTTACAGTTGGTCCTAGCAAAGGTGAAAGATGTTCATGGGTACATGAATATCCTACTGAAATCCTATGTACAGTATATTTCTGAACCAAATAAATGTACCAATGTGCCTTCTCTGTCTACTTTTTCTATGAACCCATCAAACTAAATGTGTTATCTTCCATACAATTCTATCCCATATCCTGGAAATTTCAGAATCACCCTTTCCTCTTTCCTCTCCCTTATATCTAACTAAGTCTGTCATATGTCAGACGTCTCTACTGAAGAGTTGGGCACAGTAATGCACAACTATAATCCAAGCAACTAGGAGACAGGGCAGGAGGGTCATGAATTCAACCCAATCTCTTTTGTGCTTATTGCCCACAGCTCTAGGCCGAACTTTCTTTCTGAACTAATGCAGAAGCCTAATTGGTTTCTCTATGTTTCGTCCTGTTAACCTTACTTAATTTTCTATATCATATCTGGCATGATCATTTTTAAACATATTTTATAAAATTTGATCCCATCATTTCTTTACTGAAAACTCACTAGTGATATCTCAGTGCCTAAAAGAAATGCATCCTGTGATTCTTTGCTTCATTCCCCTCTTTTCATTGAATTTTCGCGACTTTCATACAATATAATTTGATGGTATTTAGATCCCTTCTCCTATCCACACCACCCCGTACTGCCACCACCCACTTTAATGTCATTTATAGGGCCTATAGAGAGTCTAATTTGTGTTCTCAAATGTCCATCAGTATGGGTCCATGCACTGGAGCCTGGTTAACCTACTAAGAGACCCCTTTGAAAGAGACTGTTTCTCCCCTCCTGGCAGCCATTGGTTGCCAAAAGTTCCTTAGATTTGGTTGGGATTTCTTATCCACTACCACATGTTTATGTTGAGATTTTGTCTCATTTGAGCTTGCATGAAATTTGTGTATGCCATCACTATTGCTGTGAGTTCATATGAGTAGCAAACCCCTGTCTGGAAAACTGTTTCCTTGTGATCATCCATCCCTTCTGGCTCTTAACATTCTTCATCACCCATTTCCACAATGATTCCTGAAAGTTGGAAGACAGAAGTTTGGTACAGGTGTTCACAAATAAGTACTCTGCAGTCTCTTGTTATCTGCACATTGGCCAATTGTGGGCTTCTGCATTAATCTCCATCTATTGCAGAAGGAAGCAGTACAACAGCAAGTAATTAAGATTCAGTTTAATAGTATAATTATTTAGTGGAAAACTAGTATTAGTTTCTCCCTATGCCCTGGGACATGTCTAAACTCATGTTCCAGCTCAGTATCAATGTCAGAAATGGGCTCCATCCTAGGAAGTGAACCATAAATCCAATTAGAGAGTGTTTGGTTAATCCGTACTATTTATGCCACTATTGCCCCAGTGAGTATAATGTGCCAGGCCAGTTGTTGTTGCAGTTCCCAGAATTCACAGCTGGGTAGGGTTGATGATTGTGCTTTCCTTCCCGTAGCATGCATAGCAACCTCCAGCACTATGAAAGCTAGCCAGCAGAGATGAAGCTCTGGTGTCAGCACCAGCTTGATTTCTTGATTCATGGTATGTAATGTCCTCAGCAATAGGGTCTTACCATCAAGTTCTGGTGGTAAGAGCAAGGGCAATGGCAAGTATTATTTCAGAGTTTGCAGGACCCTGATCAACAGCTTCTGGACAGGGAGCCCATTCTTAGCATTGAAATTTTTATTTTGTTACCCTATGATATCTAGAAGGGGCAATGTTCTCCTCTTATAAGGTAACTCCTTTTAATCTCTTTTTATAATGTATATGTATATACTTTAAGAAGCTTCTATAGTGGTATTTCCATAAATATGTTTAAAGGTCTCGATTGTTATTTATCTCTCCACATCCTTCCTCCTCTGCCTTATCCTCCCGTTCTCCATTTCATTTGATCATTCCTACTCTAATGCTCCCCTTTCCCCCTTAATATGATTGCATTCTACCACCTTCCTAGGAAGCCTCCCATACCTCCATGGGCTATTTTGGCTATCCTGGGTTTTTCTGTTTCCATATGAAATTTGAGATTATTTTTTCAATTTCTATAAAGGATTGCATTAGAATTTGAATGCATATTGTACTGAATTTGTAGATAGGTTTTGATTTGGCTGGCCATTTACATGATATTAATCCTACCAATCCATGCAAATAGATCTTTCATGTGGTATCTTCTATTAATTTCCTTCTTCAATGTCCCAAAGTTTTTGTAATTCTTTAAAAAATATTGTATTTGTTATTTTTAATTTATTGCATTAGTTTATTGCCTGCATATAGGTAGGTGCAGCCATGTCATACAGTGCCTGCAGAGGTCAAAAGAGGGTGTCAGAACTCTTGGAACTATCTACAGATGGTTGTTAGCTACCATGTGGGTGCTGGGACTCAAACCTGGGTCCTCTGCAAGAGCAGTCAGTGCTCTTAACTGCTGAGCCATCTCTCCAGTCCCCCCCAAAGATTTTAGTATACAAGTCCTTCACTTCTTTTGTTAGAATTATTCCAAAATATTTATGGATTTGAGGCTATCATAAATGAGATTGTTTTCCAGATTTCTTTCTCAGTATGTTTGTGGCTGGTATATAGGAAGGCTACAGATTTTGGAGTGATAATTTAATATCATGCTACTTTGTTGAATGTAATTACAAGCTCCAGGGCTGTGTTGGAGTTTATGTGAGATTTTAGATCTAATAATGTTTTGTTTACGAAATTGAGTATCTGTAGGGAGGGGCATATATGTTTAGGATTGCAATCTCTTCTCGTTAGATTTTTTTTCCTTTAATGAGTATGAATTGACCTTCTCTGTGTCTTCTGACTAGTTTTAGTTTGAAATCAATTTTCTCAGATATTCAAAGAACTATAGCTCCTTGTTTCTTAGTTCCATTTGCTTAGAATATCTTTTCTCATCCTTTTACCATAAGGTGGTGTTGACCATTGCCAATGAGTTGTGTTTCATGCAGGGAGTAAATTGATGGATTCTAGTTTCTAATCTAATCAGTCTAAGTATTAGTTATTATTCTTTTGCTATGATAAAACACCATGACCAAGGGAAATTATGAAAGGAAGAGTTATTTGAGCTTGCAATCCCAGGGTAATCAATCTATCATGGTGGGAGGCACAGCGGCAGGAGGTGACCAGAAAAGGATGAAAGAGCAGAGGCTCACATCTTCAAGCAGGCACAGGAAGGAGAGAGCAACTAAAGATCCAGCAAGGATTAAGAAATCTCTAAGTCCTTGCAGGGTATGGTGGTGCACGCCTTTAATCCCAGCACTTGGGAGGCAGAGGCAGGCAGATCTTTGTGAGTTCAAGGCCAGCCTGGTCTACAGAGCGAGTTCCAGGACAGCTGGGAGGCACCAGAGAGACCCTGTCTCGAAAAGAGAGAAAAAAAAAAAGAAATCTCTAAATCCACCCTCAGTGACATGCTTCCTCCAGCATGGCCACACCTTTTAAGACCTTCCAAAACAGCACCATGAACTGGGGACAAAATGTCCAAATATTTGGAGCCTATGGAGGACATTCTCATTCAAACCACCACATTCCATTCCCTGGCCCCCATAGGCTCACGACTATATAAAATGCAAAATGCATTTAGTTCAACCTTTAAAATCCTTGTCTAAATACTATTCAAAAGTCCACAATCCTTGAGTCTCTTCTGGGACTCAAGGCAATATCTAATCTATAAACCCCTATAAAGTCAAAAGGCAAGTTACGTACTTCCAACATACAATGGAACTGAATATACATTCCCATTCCAAAAGGGAGGAATGGGGATATAGTGAGGAAATACCAGACCAAAGCAAGACCAAAAATCCAGCAAGGCAAACACCAAATCCAGTAGCTTAGATGACTCAACCCCACTAGCTTTGCTGCATAAAACACACATCTCTTTCTTGGGCTGGTACCACCCCCTGTATGACAAAGGGACCTTCTAAAAGGAAGAGTTTATTTAGCTTGCAGTTCCAGGGGAATCAGAGTCCACCATGGCAAAGTCATGGTGGCAGGAGATGACTGGAGCTGGAGCAGAAAGCAGAGGCTCACATCTTCAAACAGGCACAGGAAGCAGAGGATGACTGGAGATGCAGCAAGGCTTAAGAACTCTCCAAGCCTGTCCCCACTGTGCTTCCTCCAGCATGGCCACAGCTTTCAATACCTCCCCAAACTGCCACCAACTGGGGACAAAGTGCCCAAATACTTGGGGCCTATGGAGGACATTCTCATTCAAACCACCATAGTCTGTGACTTATTACTAGGTAGTTTAGACCATTAATATTGAGAGTTATTATTAATCAATGTTTATTAATTTCTGCTATGTTGGTGCTGTAGTGATGTTTTCTTAGATTTTGGTTAACTGTTCTGGGACAATTTATTTATTCTTTGTGCCTTCTTGATAGTGTTTAATCTCTTCTGACTGAAATGTTCCATTAACTGTCCTCTTTAGAGCTGGTTTTGTGGACATAAATTCCTAAAATCTGTTTTTATCATTAAAGGTTTTTTTTTTCTTTCTCTTTTAATTAGTACAACTGATAGTTTTACTGGGTATAGCAGTCTGGGCTGGAATATGTGTTCTTTCATGACTTATATGACATTATTCCATGCCCTTCTGGCTTTCATATTCTCCATTGAAAAGTCAGCTATTTTTCTAATGGGCCTGCCTTTATATGTGACTTCATCTTTCTCATGACTTTCAATATCTTTTCTTTGTTCTTTATGTTAGTGCTCTGACTACTATATGTTATGAGAGGTTTCTTCTCTAGACCTATCTACATAGTGTTCTGTATGCCTCTTATACTTTGAGAGGTACCTCTTACCATAGGTTTAGGAAATTTTCTTTTATGATTTTATTTAAAATATTTTCTGTGGGGACTAGAGAGATGGATTAATAGCTAAAAGCATTGGCCGCTCTGCAGAGGACCCAGGTTCAAATCTCAGCACAAACATGGTAGATAACAACCATCTCTAACTCCAGTTCCAGGGGCTCTTATACCTTCTTCTAACCTGCAGGAGCATTGCATGATATGGGTGGACTTACACATGTACAGGGAATACACTCATATGCATAAAATAATAAGAATAAATAAATAAATAATTTTCTGTGGCTTTAATTTCGGTTTCTTCTGCTATGCCTATGATTTGTCGGTTTGGTCTTTTGACAGAGTCCCAAAGTTCTTGAATATTCCATTCCTGGGTTACTTTAAATTTTGACCTTTTCTTTGACTGAGCAATCAATTTGCCCAAACTTGTCTTCAAGATCTGATATTCTGTGCTCTAGTTCCTATACTTCTTCTTCACATCCTTCCTCTAAGATTTTTGTTTGACTTCCTTGTATTTTTATTTCATGTTTTATTTCAGATTGGCTTTTCTTCAGAGAGTCTATCTCTTTATTGAATTTTAAATTTTTTTAATTGCTTTAGTTTTTTCCTCAAACCATTTGTATTTTCATGGTCTTCAGTCACTTTTTTGTTCATATTATCTTTGAGTTCTTTGAACATATTTATAATTGCTAGGCTATCATTCTCTGGAAACATTATGGTAGGGTTGGTCATTTCTTTAGTAGACATATTATCTTGGATATTCATGTTGTTTCTGTTGTTTATGAGAAGTAGGCATCTAAACTTGTGTGGTGGTATTTCTTGGTATGGGTATATGACCTCTGTAGACCAGGTAGCCTTCAACTCACAGAGATCCGCCTGCCTCTGCCTCCCAATTGCTGGGATAAAAGGAGTACACCACCATGCCTGGCAACTTTATGTTAATTTGAAAATCAGGTGAAAGAAGTAGTCTCCGTTCAGCTAGAGATAGTTGTAACTATTGAATTGAGATTCCAAGATTGACACCACAGGGTCCTAGATCAGCAGAGTGGGATGGGGGCACCATGTGAATAAGTTGGTTGATTAGTTAGGGTGGGAGCTCACAGGTCTTTAGTCCACACATAGCAGATAAAGGGGCACAGAGAGATCTCAGGGACAGAGCTCAGGACCACAAGTCTGGGGCATGTAAGGATCCCAGAGACCCAGTCCTGGCTCAGAGGTGAAGTGACGGAAAGTAACTGGTCCTGCCAAGACTGGAGAGGCACAGCATATCTGGGATGGGACAGGATCCTTGTGACCTGAGGAAGTCTGGGAGCTAAGATGGCAGAGCGCTAGGGAGTCTCAGGGATGGAGTTCTGGACTGGAATTGTGGGGCAGGGAAGAATCCCAAAGACCCAGGCTTCACTGAGAGCTGAGATAGTAGAGAATCTTAGCTTCATTCCTATCTGAGTACCCTCCAATCACACCATTCCCTAGTATGCCATACATGACTTCTAAGGCAGAGGTAGGCAAATTGCTATCTCATGTACTTTTCAATTATAACACTGCATTATGACTATTTTTCTTTATTAATACCTCTAGTTCTTTCACTAAACTCAAGGTTAGAAAGTGGATCTGGGTTAAACTCTTCTTTATATCTCCATCTCCTAGTACAGAAGTAGGTAATATCAGGTGTTCTGAAAATATTTGTCAATGCTCAGCCCTTCATTAATATACTCTTACTGAGGCTTTCATCAAATTCATGCTGGCAATTAGATGGAAACCTCATGACCATCTGGATTCAGATGCTCAGAATGATGGATATAGACTTTAATACCAGGAGACTTCTCATAAAAATAAAGGAAATATTTTCTCCCATCATTTTTTGAAATGGGGTTTTATGTGGCTTTTCCTGAACTCCTGGCCCTCCTGTGTCTGCCTTCCAGGTGTTAGGATTATAGACATGGAATACCACATCGCACTCAGGGAAATTAATTTTTAACTCAGAAATTTTTGAAAAATATTTTTGAAAAAAAGAAAAAACATACAAAAAAGATAAGCTGGAAATGAATACTGTAGTTTTTTACATAAAATATGTTTAATTCTGGCAAAGACAAAGAATTCAATTTTATTCAATATTATGGTTAGTACATTTATACTTCTCACTAAGTAAACAATTTGAGAGCTCATATGCATATCTTTTTAAGGCAGTTATATATGTTTTAGCAGGGAAAAAATTCCAAAACAAGTTAGTTGTTTTGTTCATATGAAATATCTTAATTCTTTTTGAAAATACAGTCTGGTAAAAAGAACCTTCCACCAATATTCATTATTAACCTGCTGAATAGCGGATGATTTCCTCTGGATGACCTCACAACCATCTGGTTCAATTAGTTTTGGCAAATAAAAAGTTCATTATTTGCTTTCTTTATATAGATGAGAAATTAATTTGAAAAGAATAAAAAATGAGACATTGCTTTAAAGTGTATTAGTGTGTACCTACTAAAATAAAGCCTACATCTACTGCTGAATTAAAGACCCTGCATTAAAGCTATAACAAACAATGAAAAAAGCACTTTTCCAAGAAAAATGTCAGGAATGTTGTAGTTAATAATCTGATTCATGAGTCAGATATAAGGTTGGTCTCAGCGATCTCTCATTTCCCTTTCAATACCAATATTTTATGGTCTACAAAATCAAGTCTTCTTAACCTGTGATTTAAAGATATTTACTTTAAATAAAATCTGCCTTACCAGAAACAACATTTGTTAATAGAATCACATTTTCAATGTCATTCATTATAAAACCAGAGACATTTTTCATAATAAGAGAAATTGGAGCCAATGACAAGTTTAAAAGCACACAATAGGGCTTGGGGTTGGAGGTCTTCTGTGGTAGAACACTTACCATCATGCACAAAGTTGTGAGTTGCATACTCAGCACCATGAAAAAGAGCACACACTCAAGAATTCAGAAACGCTGAGTTGAACTCGATGGCACACACCTTTAATACCATTACTTGGAAAGCTGAAGCAGGAGAAATGTCATGAGTTTGTGTCCAGCCTGGGCTACATAACAAATATGAAGCCTGCCACATCTATTGACAGAGGCACTGTCTTAAAACAATACACAAGTGCCATAAATGTTGGGTCATATATGTAATCCTAGCACTTAGGAAGCAAAAGAAGGAGGCTCATGGCAAGTTTGAGGCCTCTCTGGTCTACATAGTGAGTACCAGGCCAGCATGGACTACAGAGTAAAACCTTCTCTCAAAAACAAAATAAAACAAAACAAAGCAAAAAGCCTACATATATGGGACTATGACTATGTCTAAGTTGGTAAAACGGTTGCCATGCAAGCATGAGGACCTGAGTTTGAATCCTCAATAGCCAATTAAAAGCCAGCCAGGGTAGCATACCTGTAACCCCAGCACTGGGGCAGGATGGAGCAGAAACAAGATGATTCTTGGAGCTCATTGGCCAGCAAATTTGGCTTACTAGGTGTGCTCTAGGTTCAATGGAAGACCAAAAAAATAATAAGATAGAGAGCCACTAAAGAAGACACCCAACATCAACCTCTGGTCTCCTACACACATGTTCATGTGCAACTGCATGCACATGGCGCACACACAAATGAACACATACACACAAACCCCACTCATATGCACACACACAAACACAGAGGGGGGGGGGATTTGGGTCTTAAAATGAGAGGGCTAAAGGGAAAATACAGACCATTTTATGATAGGTGTTAATAGTTATCCCTACAAATGAAAATGTAGAAATAAAGCTGAGTATGGTGGTGCATATGTAATCCCAGAATTTGGGAGGCTGAAGCAGCAGAATTACTGTGAGTTTGATGCTAGCCTGGTAGCCTGGGCAATCTAGTGAGTTCCAGGCCAACCTGAGCTAGTTTGATCCTGTCAAAACATGATGAATATGCTGGACGTGGTGGCTCACGCCTTTAATCCTAGCACTTGGGAGGCAGAGGCAGGTGGATCTCTGTGAGTTCAAGGCTAGCCTGGTCTACATTGCAAGTTCCAGGCCAGCTGAGACCTTGTCCCAAAAAGACCCCAGAAAAGTGAGAAATAAAGAAAGAAAAGGTATAAATTGCTGAAAGAAACATGAGATCAGATACTATATACCTTTACTAAGTAAACTTTTAAGGCCCCAAAGTATTGGTTTCTTTTTATTTAATCAAGGATTTTTACATTTGTGTGTGTACAAACACATAAATGTCACAGCATATGTATGGAAGTCAGAGGACAACTTTCACAAGTTGGTTCCCTCCTTACACCTGTTGAAGCAGGGTCTCATGTTATTTACACTCCTGCTGGCCCACAAACTTCTGGGTGATTCTCTAGTCTCTCACTTACAGCTCAGAAGGTAGGAGTGCTAGGATTATGAATGAATGCCATTGAATGTAGCTTTTTACGTGAGTTCGAGGATTGAACTCAGGTCGTCAGGCTTGCGAGGCCAGCACCTTTCTCACTGAGTCAACATCTCTCTCCAATTCCACTATAATCAAGAATTTTTTAAATTTTTTAAATGTTTATAATTTAAAGTTACTTTCTCTTTTAATAAAGTCAGGATACTTTCCCTCAAATGGAGAAATGTCTCAAGAAAGACATTACGAAGGCTATATCATGGTCAACTTCACTGGCTCTGATAGAAACCCGTCTCATAAGCTCATATGCTCTTGTGTCTTAGGTAGTCTCTTTAACAGAAATTCATTATGATTAAGTGAAATGGCTTTTTTCAAATAATGTGATCAATAATTATTAAGGTGAAGACCGCAAATGTTCATTAACATCTGGATCTGCTTGAAGTTTTCACCAGTGCTCTTTTAATTTAGAAAAAGTTGTGCTTTTAATTTTTTCATCTAGAATAAAGAGAAAACAAAATATCGCATGGGTTTTTAAGACATGGTGGTCAGTAAATTTTCTACCACTGACCACTGAGCTATAGCTACAGTCCCCTAAGCACAGGGATTTCTAAAGATCTCAAGCGTTATTCAGTGAGAGCCTCTGGAGATTTTAACTGTTCACCTAGAGTTACAAACTAAATTTCTCAGTGTGACTGATTTTCATTATGGGAGGGGAAAGAGGCACTTCTCATTTCAGATACCAAAAATAGGAAAGAGGATGAAAATCATTAGCCTAAGTTGCATCTTAAACAAAACAGCTAGCTGATTCACTGGACTAGTGAATAGTTACCTTGTATCTATTGTATGTGGTTATTATATGTATTATGTTTAGAGTTCAAGGCAAATTCCCATCATAAGGGACACAAATAAGAAAAATGCCATTTCTGCTCTCAATAAGCTTGCAGTTCTGTAAATCATGAGATAAGCAAATATCACTTTAATAGCAGGTTCAATGTGCTGAGTACCAATGGATTAACACAATGGTCAGTTTTTCCTTATGTTTGGAAATACTTTTGACATGGCAAAGATTTTTACTCATTCAAACATTTGTTTTAACTGAAGGCCCAAATTCTTTCTATGATCTACATAACAACAAAAACAGTTTAGGTTCATTTTCAGTTTTCCTTGCCAATGAAGAAAAGCAGAAAGTTCTCACATAAACAAAACCTCCCACTTTTTTTAGTGTTTCAAATGCTTTACCAGAAAATCCTGCTAAACATTGTTATTGTTATTTCAACAGAGATCCAAATAGTCTGCCATTTCTCTGGCAGATTCAGCTTGCCATTTTTAATGGTGGTGAGTATATTAACACATTTATATATCTCTGAATGATGGAAAAGGTGCCATTTTTTCTGGGAAAGACAAACATCAAATTGAAGTCTTGGATTTAAGTTCTAGTTTTATCACTAACCAGCTGTGTGACCTTGGAAGTTATTTCTCTGCTTTTTTTTCACCTATAAAAATGGAGAGGGTGTGGGGGATGGCTGAGCATGTAAAAGTGCTTGCCTGGCAAGCCTGCCAGCCTGAACTTGATCCCTAGAATGCACATATAAAGCCGGATGCAGTGGCATACATTTGCCATCAGAGATAGGAGAATTGGCTGGAAGCTCGTGGGCCAGCTAACCTCAAATATTCAGTGCAGTGATAGAACCCAGAGAGACCCTGCCTCAAAATAATGAGAAAGGCAAAAACTTACTCCCAAAAGTTGTCCTCTAACATGGGTGCCATCACATGTACACACATGTACACATTTACACAGAGAGAAAGAGACAGAATAAATAAGTAAATAAACAAAATAGGGATATTAATACTAATTTTTGTAGTTGATATGAGGTCAAAATATGAAAATACTTCATAGTCTATACAAGTCACATGTGTGGGGAGTGGAGGTTGTTCTGTTTTGTAGGTTAAGCTATTTATCTCCTGCCCAACACACCTGCCAATCATTGGATTGTGTCTTAGCTTTAGTTAGACATACTTGATAAATAAACAAGAGTGTGTATACAATATACAGAGTACTATTTTGATATATGCATATGTTGTACAATGATTACCACAATCAAGATAGTTCACCTAAGACCTCACGTAGTTTTCTTCCCTGTGGAGAGAAAACATGCAAGATCTATTCACTCAGCAAGTGTACATCATTATTAACTATAGTCATCACACTGTATATGAGATTCCCAAGTAATTGATATTCTGCTCTCTACTTTTATGATTTCATCATTTTTAGATTCTACATACAAATGAGAATATAGTACTTTTCTTTCTGTATCTTGTTTATTTCACTGGCCATAATGTTCTCCATGTTGATCCATATCTTCACAAATACCAACCTTTTCTTCTTGTTAAAGGTTAAATAGTGTTCTGTTCTGTATATGCACTACAATTTCTATCTTTGCACTTGTTTATGGCTATTTAGACTGTTTTAAAATCTTAGCTATTCTGAATAATGGTGCAGTGAGCATGGCAGGGCAAATGACTTTCCATACTGACTTCATTCTTTAGCTATAACTCGGAAGTGGGGCTGATGGATAGCATTGTGTTCCTAGTTTTAAGTAGTTTTGAGGAAACTCCGTACTGTTGTCCATAATGGCTGCACTAGTTTACATTGTACACCAACAGTGTACAATGATTCTATTTTCTCCATCCCCTCACCTACGCTGGTTACCTTTTGTCTTTTCATCAGTAGTCACTGTATCAAGGATGAAGTAGCAGCTCATTGTGGTTTTGATTTGTGTTTCACTGGTAATTAAAGATATTGAACATCTTTGCTATATTTTTCCTGCTGTTGAGCTGCTTGTGTTCTTTATCATTTTTCTCATTTCTCTGCTTTTTTACCTGTCATTTTGTATATCTTTACTGAATTTTGTATATTACCTTTTTTCATTTTTTATACATGTTTACACATTCTCCACCTCACTGTCCTCTCACTGGCCCTTTTCAGAATGTCCTGGCCTATATATGCCTATAATAGACATTTTTGCTGGGTAAAGTATTCTGGGTTGGCATCTACAGTCATTTAGACCTGGGAATACTTTGGTCCAAGTTCTTCTGGCTTTCACCATTTGCAATGAAAAGTGAGCTGTAATTCTGGTGGGATTTCTTTTATATGTGACTTGTTCTTCTCTTGCAGCTTTCAGTAGTCTCTCTTTGCTTTGAGGATCTAGTGTCTTTACTATGATATGGCATGGGGCATTTCTTTTCTAGTCCTGTCTATTTGATGTTCTATGTGCTTCTTGTATTTGTATGGGTATGTCTTTCCTTAATTTGGGGAAATTTTCTTCTCCATACAATCCTGTTGAAGATCTGGTCAATACCATTATCCTGGGATTCTTCCCCTTCCTCTATATTTTTCATGGTCTTTTCATGGTGTCCCACATTTCCTGTTCATTCCATCCCTTTGTATTTTTAACTTTTCATAATCTTTGCTGGATCAGTCCAATTCTTCCATGCTATCTTCCAGTATTGATATTGTATTTTTACTTCATTAATTCTGTTACTGAGGCCTTCTCCCATCCTTTTCTAATGGCTGGATGAGTGTTTAATTTCCTTTTTCATTTCAGCGTGAGTTTTCTTCTGTATTCCCATATCTTTTGTGAATTCATCCTGAAGTTTATCATTGTCTTCTTTTAATTTATCCCTTTCTTCTTTTAGTTCTTTGATTTGTTTGTGTGTTCTTTAAATACCTTGAATTCTTTGATCATGTTTATAATGGTACTTTTAAGATCCATGTCCTAGGTTATATCTAGGGGGTCCTCATTATAGGAGTCTTCTACAGGATTGGTAGTATTTAGTGAGACTTATTATTTGGGTTTTTCATGTAATTGGTTTTTTGTTGTGATTTTTGCATGTGCATATCTTTTGTTGTTTGTGGTTCTACTATGAAACTCAAGTGTTTCTTTGTTGATTTGAAGACTGACTTTGCTTGTATTCTTTAGGTACCTTCATTGTCTTCTTATTAGGTATCAAAGGCTGGTTGGTCTAGGCTTCAGGTTTTCACTTCTGATTTTGTACTGGAGAGACCAGGTAGTTCTTGCACAGACAGGCTTGAACCCCAGACCACATTGGGGGTTCACCTACAGTTCTCCAGTGCTGGTCTCAAACGTCCATATCTGGGTTCTGCAACAGGGAAGGCTAGCCTGGAGAAGAGGGAGGGGCCCCAGGTATTCTTCAACCAGTGGATAGGGAATCTGGAATGTCGCCACCAGGAGCTTCTGAGGCTGTTGAGGTGTCTGGGCCCATCCTCTCTCACCCACTGGGAGCTGCTGGGGCCACTGGGGCATCTTAGCTCACCTTCTCTCACCTGCCAGGAGCCAATGTTTAACATCATTAGGCAGCAGAGAAATGCAAATTAAAACTTCTTTGAGACCTTTGAGACTTCATCTTACCCCAATCAGCATGGCTAAGATCCAAAAAGTAAAAACAGCAAACGCTGGTGAGGATGTACAAACTGGTGCAGCCACTCAGGAAATCAATACACAGGTTTCTCAAAAAACAAACAAACAAAAATCTCCCACATGATGCAGCCATACCACTCTTGGGTATATTCCCAAAGGACTTCGTATCTATTACAGAGATTACTGTTCATCCATGTTGATTGCTGCCCTATTCGCAATATCCAGGAAATGGAAACAACGGTGATGCCAATCGACTGATTAATAGATTTTTAAAAGTATAGTATGCACTTAGGAGGCAGAGGCAGGTGGATCTCTGTGAGTTCAAGGCCAGCCTGGTCTACATAGTGAGGTCCAGGACAACCAGAGCTACAAGGAGACCCTGTCTCAAAAAGACAGAAAAAAAGTTTAAAAAGTATGGTATAATACACAATGGGATATTATTCAGCTGTTTGGAAAAAGAAATTATGAAATTCACAGGTAAATGGATGGAACTGGAAACAGTCATCCTGGGTGAGGTAACCCAGACTCAGAAAAGGAAATGTTGTATATTCTTTCTTAAGTGGATCCTAGTTTTCTGAACTTCTTTATACTGACCTTCTGAGCAGGAGGGGCTTTTATGATGGTTAAGTCAGAGAGAAGCGATGACAACAGAGCCTATACTTGTGTTAGTTCCCTAAAGCCCAATCTGTCTGGCAGCTTTTCACAATTTATAATGAGACAATGGATATGCAGAGGCCCTTTTTAAGTGTCATCATTGCACTCTAAACAGTCCTTTACTTTCCATGTTTTGGAAAGCAGAGATCTTTCAAGGTGGACCTACTTTCATATGGGAAAATTTCTATTTCTGATGCATGTAAAGAAAATGGGAATGTGAAAGTTGAAAAAGCAAAACACCAAAGAAGAGAAGATAATGATAATGTGGGCAAACAATATATTGACTTCTTAATTGACTGAAGTATAGGCAATCATAGTCTTGAGTTTCTATTGTTTTTTCAATAGAGAATCATAGAATGACTAGAAAAGGTAGAATAGTCTCTTGGAATTAATTGCATACAGTCATAGTTTTGTTTGGTTTGAAAAGATTGTGTTCATTTAAAAACTCTAAGAGAAGGCTTACACTCTTTGCTGTAACAGTGATAAGGCCATAATGCTATAAAATGAAGGGTGGTTACAGGCCCAAGTTTTATTTATGTCTATGTGCGCATGTATAAAACCTACCTCCTTTTTAAAGGATGACACTCAAAAGCCTTTAGAGAGACAGTGACATCTGCTATGGGGGAGTCACACTTGGGACAACTTGACTGACCATTTTTGGCATATGCTGGTCTAAATTGGCTCATCTATTGGCTAACAATCTTTTCTGAATTAGGTCCAACTCTCCAGCAGGCACATTTCCATCTGGTTAAGTTTAGAACTCAAGCTGTGTTTTTTTTTTTAAAGAAAAAAAAGAAAAAAATTAACCTACCTTACAATGATCCCAGTCTGAGCAAAAGGTTTTTATTGATATTACCTCTGTTCTCCCTTTAAAAGCATTTTTCATTTGTCTTTGTTTAAATCCTGGAGTGAATGATACAATTGCTGGGATTCTTAGAAACTAGATTTTAAAGAAGAACAAGGATGGTATTTGCTTTATTTTGAAAAAACACACAAAAGAAGGCAGGGAATAAGAAAATGCATGCATCTGCAAATACTGATGCACTTGCACAGTAAAACAGGAACCAGGTATATCAGATGCCTGAATTCTTTCTGGAGAGGGAGGTAACCCCGATAAACAGCTGTTTATTGCAGACAGAGCCTTCTGCTGTGTGTTCTCCCATTGTTTCTACCTCATACACCTGGCTGTGGGATAGTACATCATATTATCAAGTCATACAGATGATTAGGAGAGAGATGACAATAAGCAAAGCCATGCAGTCTGTGACATGAACTAGCAGGACAGTAAATTAGAGGCCTGAAGGCTTTATCTTATCATCAGCTCAATAATGATGATGTTGGCCTTTTCAACATTCTTCTCTGCACTTCTGAGTATAAATTCTCATAGGAGAGTTGACTGGCTTAAGATGGAAGAGAAAGACAAGTTAGAGGATTGATATGATTTGTATTTCTTCAGAATATGTTCACAATCCTGATCTTGACAAAGAAGGTAAAGGTAGAGCTACTTAGACCTAAATGCTTTGTGATTCTGGCATATTGTTGAGGCTTAGCAAGTGTCTCCTAGTTGTTACAATTTTAAAACATTTTTCTTTTTAAAAATATTTTATATGTATGGGTATGTTGCCTAGATGTATGTGAGTGCACCTGTGTCATGCAATGCTACAGAGGTCAGAAGAACGTGTCTGATTCCCCTGAAAATGGAGTTAAGGATGGTTCATAGCTGCCATGTGGGTGCTGAGAATCAACCCGGAGTCTGATGCAAGAGCAGTCAAGTGCTCGTATCTACTGAGCCATCTCTCCGGTCCATTAAAAACATTTTTCACTTAGTTCCTCATCTGCATCAGTATAGCAATTTTGGGTATGGTGCTAGAAAACTAAGAATATTTATATATTTTATCCAATTAAATATTTTCATTGTGAAATAAGATAAGGCTCACGTGGAGTTGAAAATTGTAGAGTTATTTTGTACGCTTCACCCAGCTTTTCTTAGTAATAGCATATAACCATAAAATATAATCAAAACCAGGAAACTGACAGTAGCACAACACTACTAACTAAACAATAGACATTATTCAGATTTCGAGATTTATATGCATTCATTTGGGGGTCTATATTTTCAATGCTGGGAATGTAATCCAGAGTTTTACATATCCTATGCAAGTATTTTACCGGTGAGTTATACCCTCAGCCTTTGGAGTTATATTTTTTAAATGCAATTTTATTTCATGCAACTATCACCATCACTGGGATACAAAAGCATCCTACCACAAGAAAGAAGCTCATATGTGCTACTTTTTTTATAAACAGGTAAAAACAGTTTAAAATATGTTTTAACCTCTCTGATGTGATGACTTCTGTCAGGAAATACTCTCTTGAAACCTTGTTCCTAGCTCAAACAGACATCCTTGACCTCCAGAAGAATATTATTTTCGCATTACATCTTTGGTACAAGTGGGAACAGTTTCTTCATTCCTTGATTTTCCAGATGTAAAGGGTCAACATTTTTAAGACTTAAAATATGAAGGAAGAATACCAAGAAAATAGAGCACACAGCATCACACACACACACACACACACACACACACACACACACACACACACAAATAAAGCTTCTAAAGACCTTACTTCTAATTTCACATTAGTTAATTTGCCCACAAGTTTCTCAAGTTACTCCCATGTCTTATTGTTTTCTTACATATTTGTCTTTCAGCATGCATGTTCTGCCATTACAACTTCCCAGACAACTTGATAACTTGCTTGCTTTCCAAATCTCCATATGGCAGATGCCAATCCATTTCCTGTTATTTGTGAAATGGCTGTTCCTTCCTTTCTTATCTTCCATGAACTACACTCACCTGTAATCCTATATAGTCACCCAGTACTTATGGTTTCCCATTTGACTTTCTATCCACAACCTATTGGTGGCTAATATGATTAATAATTTCACCTTGAATTTGAGACCCATGAAAGTAATTAATTTAGCAATGGCATAAATCCATGTTAAGCTCTCTTAGATTTCCATAAAGTTATCATCACAGCTCAGAGTTTCAGGACATAGTTTCTCATGTTTATTACTATGAGGTGCTTCTCTACACATTTGAACTAATTAGGGAAAAATAACTACATTCGTTTTACATTGCAATGTAACAAAAATAGCTACAAACTTAATTGCTGAAAAGAACACTTATGGCTTGGCTCTTTCTATCCCCTGAGCCTAGCCCCGGCTATCCTGAATTAAACTTTGCTCTGAAGAGCTTAGACCTCGTGGCCTTTCATTCTGGGGGAGCGCGCCATAACCTTACATTCTGGTGCCGGTGACTCGGATCGCCTTTTTTCCCACCCCTCGGAGCAGCTTCCAGTAGCCGGTAAGCCAGATACTGAGTGCAGGCTACGACAGCATCCACCAGCATTTGGCCAAAGGTACCTTATCTCCTCTCCTTATCCTACACTACTCTATTCCCGTGTGACTGTGCGTAAAAGTTAAGAGTGCGTGTTATGGTTCCACAGCTCTCGGGCTACGGAATCTGATTGGGCCCTAACCCATGGTTCCACCAAAGTTGTTTCACCTCATCGGGCACTCATCACACTCGTGATGACCGAGCACGGGGTTTATACGTGTGGCCCTCATGGTAAGACTTCCTAAGTCACCTCGCAGTTGGGCAGGCAGCCGGCCAGACGGGCACCTGAGTGAGGGGAGATTCTTATCTCCCACCCCTACCTTCTGTGTAACCCTGTGTATGTTCTGCTCCCTCTAGCCGCCCCCTCTGCCTCAACACTTCCAGTTCTAACTACTGTTCTCTCCGATCCTCTTTTTCCATTCTTTTTAGTCTCCCGTTATAGCCATTTCCATTTTGGATCCAGGAGTGCCGGCTAAACCAGGGATCCCCTCCGATTTTCCCCGTCCAGTTTGCTGTCTATTACCAGGACGCTGGAGACAGACTCTGGACCCAAATTCTGGCCTCCTCTGTGATTTTTGGGACGCCAACTTCACAGACCTGCAGGCCCCGATTTCAGATACTCCCACACTGGTCACACAGACCTGGGGTCTCTGAGCGCCCACTTAGAACTAGGGCGGACGTGCCTTAGTGCTCAGGTGGGTGATGAGACAAAAAGAATCTATTTTCCTTCCTACAGACCTCTTTTCTCTCTCTCCCTCTCCCTTCTTCCTCAGCCTCCAACTCCCAATATGGGAGCCTCACACTGTAAAAGGAGAGACCCTGGACCTCACACACTTGGAGTGTCTCCTACACTCTTTAAGTACCTTAGATCTCCGAATTCTCAGCTTTGAGAGACTTCTGCCAGCGCTCTGGTAAATGGTCAGAATACTTGTATGTACAGGCATTCTTTGCCCTTCACTCTAGTCCCCCTCTCTATTCCTTCTGTGACTAAAAGACTTACTTCACTTATCTTTTTCCTCTCCCTCTCTTTCTCTGCCCTCTGCAGTCTTTTTCTTTCTTTTACTGTTCCTTCTCCGCTGCCTCACTGCATGTGCCAGTGCCATCTCCACCTTGTGGTTTTGCTATAGAAATAGGCCTCAGAGCTGACTGTTTAAAGATCCCATTTTGGTTTGTGTTTACTTTCAAAAGATAACTTGCTTGCTTTGAAATTATCTATTTTTTAAGACCTTTGTGGACCAGATTCAGGACTGGAAATGGATTCTTGGACTGGATTTTGTTTTGGGTGGGGCAGTTTTGTTGCCCCTTGGGACCAGGTGTGGTGGCACACACCTTTAATCCCAGTCCTTGGGAGGCAGATGCAGGCAGTTTTTGTAAGCTCAAGGCCAGCCTGGTCTACAGAGCAAGTTCCAGGCCAGCTGAGACTAAAGGTAGACCCTGTCTCAAAAAAGACCAAAAGACCAAAAAAGTAAAGCATGTGTGTGAGTGTTGGTAATTCCCACATACTTGAAAATTACACATGTGTATGTGACTATTGGTAATTTTCCACCTGAAGTAAATCACGTGGTGTTAGAGAAAATAAATACAGGTAGCTGCCTCCATTGAAATAGTTCTTGGCATTGGGCAGGTCCTCCAAGGGACTCACAGCTCCTGGCCACAGGAGTGTGTACCATATACACAACTCTGGCTAGAGAGTGGGACCCCCTGGTGCTTAAGGTCCCTGCCGTACTCCCAATCCCATCTGGTCAGTGGGCTGGGCCTTAGGTGTGAATGAGAGTTGTTTTTGAGTAAAAGGAGGCATCAAGCATATTGGAGCCAGTAAGAGGAATGTGGGCAAGATGAATGTGCATGTTTGAGGTGGCTGGGGCCTACTGTCCCTGCACTGGGAGGAGTTGTGGATGTTTTCAGGCAGAAAAGGTATGAAAAGGCTGAACAAGGGACTAAAATTTTGCTGTTTTTACAAAAAGCCTATTCTGAGTCTCTGAGAAAAGACAGGTTAGAGATTTTTGTGATGCATCAGACAGGGCTGGAGGTTGGTCATATTTCTCACCTCTCACCACCTGCACTTGCTTCAGACTCAAGTAATTTCTGAGTACTGTTACAAACTTAAGAGTCATATTTTACTCTGATTTAGGTTTTCATCTCTAATTTAGAGTTTTCATCAAGGTGCTAAAGTTTTGGGTTTGAAACTAGTTAAACATATTTGTTTCATGGAGCTGTTTAAATGAATAGGCTTGCATCTAATGCTAATGATTTACTTGATACATTGTTTCTGGGAAGGAAGGGCTGCTTCTGGAGGCCTGACAGGGCTACTGCAGTCCTCATAGACAGTCTTTGGCCCAGAAAAAAGTTTAAAAAATTGCTGTGTGAAGTTGTTTGTCATTAACCATTTACATTCCTGCCATAAAGCAAGCAGCATGGATGCCTGAGTGGATATAGAGGGTGTTTAGTCCTGAGATGTTTGAAACTAAGAGCCCCAGTCGCCATGCACCACGTGCAGCTTTTTCTCCCGCCTGGCATTCAAACATACATGCTTCCAACTATTCCTATGACAACCGTGCTAATCCACACCCACTCCTCAGCCGCCATCTTGAGGCTTTGTCTGCGCATGTCCCTGTTTACGCCCACATGACAAAAAACCTAAATTCAAATCAGACTTTATAACTACATCCATTTCTAAATGCAATCAATTTTCATTCTTTACTTTTGTACAATCAATGTTTTGGTTTTTTTATATTTTGTTTACAAAACCTGCCTAAATTTTAAGGGATTATTTCAGATTTTGACATTTGCCATTTCATTGTTTTTCCTTATAAACCCCATTTTATTCAGAAATCCATTTTGTCTGCTTCAGGATACGAGCCCCTGTGTCTGAAATTAAGAAGGTGTGTTGACCACACCCTGCCCAACCTGCATCCAGCTTTTGCCTCAGGCAGTCAACTTTCACTTGGCTGGGATCTTTTCATTTTTCCACTAACTAAATTTATTCTCATTAAATTAACAGGTAATATCACAAGCCACCAGATTTTCCTGCTTACCCAGTCCACCATCCTTCACAGGTGTACAAGAACAGGCTGTGCTGCAAAGCACAGTAGGACATACAGTCTATATTCCACCTAAGCAAGTGTCTTAAACTCTAAGTGATTCTTTGTATGTGGTAATTGTCTACAGCCCTGGACAACGAAGGACAACTTTAGATAAAAGAAAATTTTCCCACTGTCCAGAGTTAATGGATACAGTTAGATCATGTGTCTGTCCAAACCTGTCTGTGTGTTATAACCGTTCTTCTATGTGTCTTTGTAACTGTCATGTGTCCATGTTCTGTGTTTTTGTCAAAACAAAGTGGCCACTTCAAACTTGTTTTATTCTATGCTGTGCACAAAAATTAAGTTTACTTTTGGCATGCCTCTTAAATTTTTTTTCAAAGGCCTGATTTAAACCCGGGTTCCTAGGTTTCTACACTGTTTATCTAAAGGTTTTATTTCTTCTCTGTCCAAAGTATTTTTCCACAGGTATTACAACTAAAAATTTTCTTTTCCAGTTTTTTCTTGTTTCCAGACGTCTGAAGACCTGATTTTTTGACCCTTATGGGTTCACTAACAGATTTTTTTCTCCTGTGCTATGTAACTCTCCTTCTGACCAGAGACCACTTTTAAAAAATCCCTGGATTCATTCATACTCTGGTACTTGGACAGTGGCACATTGTTTCCCCTGCAATCCCTTCCCTCCACTGAAACAGCCTAAGTACCTTTGATATTGTCAGTTCTTTAATTATTACATATAATTCTGTTTTCCATCACTTGTTAAAGTATTTCAATAAGATCATAGTTTTAAAACCAAAGGTGCAAGATGTCATCTTAGCCTTGGCAGCACAATTAATCAGAGCTGCATGTTTTTAAATAATGTTTCTAAAGGTGTTTTTTCCAATGCATATGATGGTTCAATACAACTGCTAGGATAAAATCTCTTAAAGGAATGTGTGCATAAATATGTGTGTATGACATTGTTAAACAGCATATTAAGATCTATCTGTATGATTACAATGCATGTGCCTTTGCTTAGCACAACCTTTACAAAGTGTCATCGCCAAATGTATTTATTAGAACCTTATTTATGAGTGTATGCATGAAGTACTGTTCACTTTTAAGAATTCTATAATGTAATTATGGCATATACAAGAAATTGTGTTCCACCTACCAGGTACTATATACCTAGTTACAGCCTCAAGTGAAACAGACATATATAGAGTTACCCATACATACTAAAATTGTTTTGTATATCTGTTATACTTTGCACATGTTACTTTTAATATCTTTGGGAAAAATTAGGTTTTGCTTCCGGTGACCACACGGACAGTGCAAATGTAACCAATTTGGGTGAGCCCTAAGTATTATCTGCCTGCTGCTGGTATGTGACAATGCCCCCCCCTCCCTTTTCCTTTTCAAAGCTATAATTCAAAATCTGGGGACAAGTGACATGGCCTTCATTTGAGAAGGTACTGGTTTTAACCTCTTTATTATCTTGGGTTTGTTTCATGGGCTATGTTGTTAGAAACTTTTGCCTTGCATGGTTTAAATCATTGTACTTTGAGTACCTAAATGACCTTCATAGACCTTAAAGAACAAATTGTAGGACTTACTGCATAGGTTTAATGTCAACTTGATACACCTGAGCTGAGAAACCTCAATAATTGCCTTCATTGGACTGGCCTGTGCCCATTGTGGGCAATGCCATTCTTGGCCAGATATTTCTATATTGTATACAATAGGCTGAATATGAGCCAGCAACACAAGCTAGTAAATAGCATCCTTTCCTAGCCTGTGCTACAGCCACTACCAGGCCCCTACCATGAGCTTTTATTATTAGTCAGAATATTTTTGCCACAGCAATTAAGAATTTATTAACAGTGCTTAAGTCAATGTTCAAGCTTTACTTAGGAGTTGTATGGTAATTAATGTACCAAATTAATTCAAACAATCCTCTTGGAGGTTTAGCAACCACACTTAAAGCTCTAATCTGATTTGGCAAGAGGGATTTGATGGGACAATATTTTGGCCCCTACCCTCTGAGGTCGACTTGGGTCCTAGGGTCCTGCATCCACAACTTTGTGCATGTCCTGTGGCAGCAAGCCACCAGTCATCCTGAGCAGGGAAGTCTTGGAGATTCACTTAAAGGGACTTCATCCTGCCAGTGTCCAGTCAAAGGAGGAAAGTCCATATAGAGGAGAGACTCCTCATGCTTCAAAGAGAAGCTCTGGTCAAGCAAGGCCTGATTTTGTCCTCACATAGATGGGACTGGTGAAGAGAGCCAGGTGCAAGGCCTGAGTGACCCGTTAAGGACCCAGATCCTCAACTGACCTCAATACCAAAACAAACTTCATTTATCTGAGCTAACTGTGGTTTTTAAACACCCCAACAGAAAACTGCAATCTAAAGAAGAAAAAATGAAATAGGTTATTATCAGAGAAATAGGTGAGAGACCTACTGTGCCAAGTTAGGAATCTACTGTGTCATGTTAGAAAATATCTCAGAGATAGATGACAGATCTAATGGGCCATGCCAGAAAATACCACATTTTATATTCTCATGGTTATGGCTCTCATTCTGGAGCCCCGTGTATTAAAGCTGGCCCTCATTCTAGAGCTCTGTGTACTAAAACTTTTTCCAATTTCTCAAACCAGGGTACACATCCTTTTTCCCTCTGCATTCCTTAGACCAGGACCCTCCAATTGCTAATGCCCCCTGTAGCCCCCTGTTGGTCCCTGCACTGGTATACTATGTAAGACTCAACCAGCTTGTCCTTTCAGTTGCAGAGAAAACACCCACTAAGTACTGGCCACTATCGATCTGAGCCAAACCCACTGGGCAGAGCACCCCAAGCAGCCAAAATGAAAAACTGAATTCTAACCCTCCAGCCTGACAGCTGTTCCCCCAGGACTTCACCCCTGATCAGCTCTGAAGCAGATACAGAAGACAGAGCACCGCCCTTGTTCCCATAGGAACAAAAGGCTAGAATGTCAGGATGTGAGTTCCAGAGGCATTGAAATGCAGAGACACCTAAAACCGGTGGTGCCCAGGATCCTGCTCTACCAGGCCAGCCTTTGGTTATGCTAAAGCAGGCCACCACTGATTACTCAGGAATCTTCCGCCTTGCCTTCCGACCCACCCCACCCTCACTGAATCCCACTCCCACCTTCTCCCTTAAATTCCCAAACTAGACGCCATTCTGGGCTTGGCTCTTTCTTTCCCCTGAGCCTAGCCCCGGCTACCCTGAATTAAACTTTGCTCCGAAGAAAAAAAAAAAAAAGAAAAGAACACTTATTACTTCACAGTTCTATAGAAGTCCAGGCATGACAAAGGCATGACAGACAGAGCTGCACTTATCTGCTCAGAGCCTCTTGAGGCAGAAATAAGAACGTTGGCCAGGCTGCATGGCTTTCAGGAGACTCTACTGCCCAATTTTCTTCTTTGCTCTTTCAGGTTATTGAAAACTTCATTTCCTTGCACCTGTAGGACAGAGGTCTGTATTTTCACTGCTACTTGTTGACTAGGAGTGTTCTCAGATCCTTCAGGCTGCCCCTCTCCATTAGCAGCTCACAATATGATATTTCCTTTATTCAAGGACAGATGAAACACATCTTTTTGACTTCTTCCCCACAGCTAGACAGGACTCTAATTTTAAAATGTTAATTATTTTCCTCTAAATTTAAATGCTCTACATTTTAAATAAATGTCATATTGAATTTTTGCAAATTTCATACATTTTGATTGTATTTTTATCCCCTCCACTATTTACAGTCCCTTGTTACCCCCACCCAATTTCATATATATATATGAAATGGATATCAAATCTATGTTCCCAAATACCCTTAATTGTGGGTTCATCCACTGAAGCCCTGTCTGCTTAGCAAGAGTCTCATCCTTAAATGACACTTTCATCCTCCCAGCAGCTATCAATTGCTGATACTTCCTTAGGTAGGGTAGAGGTTTCCTACCCACTTCCACATGTCTATGTTGGCATTTTGTAAAGACTACTTTTAAAGCAGTCATGCAGTTAAGAAGGGGGCCCATTAGATAATCTATCTTAAGATCAGTTGTACCACTTGACATAACCCACTCACTGAAGGAAGTCGCATCATCTTCATAGTTCTTGGGATTGTATAGGGAATGGACATGGGAGGGAGGTTGACAGAAACTTTAGGGAACACCTTAAAATCCTGCTTTATGTAGGAGCTATCATTTCTTTTTTGAGATAGGGCTTCACTTTGTAGCCCTGGCTGACCTGGAACATACTATGGAGATCAGGTTGTCCTGGAAATCAAAGTGATCTGCCTGACTTTGCCTCCTGAGTGCTAGGATTAAAGGCATTTGCTACCATGCTCAGCCATTTTCTTTGTTTGTTGTTTGTTTGTTTTTTTAAAAAACTTCTTTGGCAGATTCTTTACCTAGATTGAAAGTTGAATAAAATGTGTTATATTTTTCCATCAAGCATTATAAACAGGTAACAAGTAAGATCACATAGTGATTACTTCAGTCCTTGGGAACATGAATCAGAGCTAGGAATGACATGTACTTCTAAACACAGTGGACTCAACCTCTAAGTTGCCTTGGTCACACACTCTAAGAAACTGTGAAAATACTGGAGTTTGCTATGTGTCCCTGACATGAAAAAGGTCAAGAACATAACTTCATTCCTTATGGAAAATCAAAACAAGCTATTCAGACCAATATTAAATGTGCTAAGAACTAAGATCTGCTGTCTCTCCACTAGAGACAAGGCCACTGTGATATTTAATACAATACAAGCATACTACTCAAGATTTGTGTGGGCTGATGCACATTAGAATTCAAGTAAAGTGGAACTGACTTTTTTCCTATAGTATCTAAAAGAGAAATGTATAGGACCATAATTATGCATCAATTTTACTTTTTTCTTTAATTATAATTTTCATGAGAATTTTATACATGTATATAATAAAATATGATCATATCCACCAGCCATTTCCTTCCCTCATATCCCCCCAAAGTGTCTCCCTCCCTACTTCATGTCTTTATTTTTTTCCTTTTCCGGATAACCCACTAAGTCCAACTAGTGCTATTCATTATGCACGGGTTTAGGTCCACCCACAGGAACACTGGAAATCTACAAGTCGCAACACCCTCAAAAAAGGATTTGCGCCTCCCCCCACCAGCAGCCATTAACTCCCAATAGCTCTTCATTAAAGGGTGAGTCCTGGAGAGTACCTCTCCTTTCGATACAGGAATTTTCACCAGTTTGACCTCGTGTATGCCTTGTGCAAGTAACCACCTCCTGTGAGGTTGTGAGTGTCATATTCATGTCATGTCTAGAGCACAGCATTTCATATACTCCTCCCCATCCTTTGGCTCTTTCTTTCTAACTCCTTTTCTATTTGGGTGAGGTAGGGCAGTAAGATGTTCTATTTAGCACTCAGTTTCATATTCTCAGCAATTTGTCTAATTATTATGCATAAATTTTAACATACATGATGAATATCTGTGATAATAGCAACACAAATGGGGAGGGAACAAGTTATAATTAATAGTTTTGGAGTATCTGATTTTTTTTAATTTTTAAACTTTAAAATGGTAACGCAAAATATAAAACTTGCGTATATTAATGGGGTACCACATAAGGTTTGGTACACATATATATTGCATAATTAAATCAGATCAAGAATATTTATCTCCTCTGAAATGTGGACTAATTTCATTTATTTCAGAAGTATATGGTAGATACTTCATATTTCTTTTGAAAATACTTGTAATTTACATAGTTGGAGGAGAATTAAATGGGAACTTAAAAAAAGAATATTTACCTCTTCAAACATCAGTTTTTATGTAATGAAATTTTTCAAAATCTTTTTTCTAGCTTTTGAAATGCACATTCTTTAGTATTGTTACATATATTCACCTTGCTCCGTATCAGTACATCTGAGCTCTTGCACATATCTAGTTGTATTTTTAAAATCAACTTTCTTCATCTCTCACTCCTCCTAGCCTCTATTTTCAAATTCTATCAGATCAACTTTTGTGGGGATATTGCTGTTGGTGTTGTTGTTGTCATTGTTGTTGTTGAGACAGGATCTTATTGTGTAGGCCAAATTGGCTGAAACTTGTGAAACTTGTGTGCTTTCTGCCTCTGCTTTCTGAGTACTGAGATTATAGACTTATGCCATCACACTCAGCTAAATTCAATCATTAGATTTCACATATGAGTGAGATTATGCATTTTTGTTTTTCTGTGATTGACTTAATTCTCTTAACATATGATCCCCAGTTTCATGCAGGTGATTGCAAATGACAGGATTAGACTTTTAAATTTTTAATTGCAGACTAGTATCCTATTGTATATATGTGGTAAATTTTCTTTAACTATCCTCAGTTGATGGACACAATGTATTTCTGTTTCTTGGCTATTGTAAATAGTGCTGACATGAACATGAAAATCCAGATGTCTCTTTGACATACTGATTGCAATTCTCTTGGCTATATACCTAGCAGTGGAACTGCTGGATCATATGGTAGCTCTATTTTAATGTTTTTTTTTTTTTTTTGGTCTTTTTGAGGCAAGGTCTTCCTTTAGTCCCAGCTGGCCTGAAACTCACTCTGTAGACCAGGCTGGCCTTTAACACAGAGATCCACCTACTTCAGCATCTTGAGCATCTTGAGTGTCTTGAGCATGCACCATCATACCTGGCTATTTTTAATTTTTTGAGGAATGTCTATACTACCTATAGTAACTGTTCTAAAATACATTCACACTAATAGTGTGCAAGGTTTCCCTTTTTGCCACATCCTTACCAGCACTGGTAATCTTTCTCCTTTTTATTTTATGTGTATGGGTATATTGCCTATATGTGGGTAGGTGCATGTGTATCATATAATACCTATGGAGGTCAGAAGAGAGCATTGAGTTTCCCTAGAACTGGAGTTACAGATGATTGTTAGCTGCTACATGGGTGCTGGTAATCGAGCTTGGGTCTTCTGCAAAAGTAGCCAGTTCTCTTAACTAATGAGCCTTCTCCCCAGCCCCCAGCACTTGTAATCTTTAGGGATATATATATATAATAATATATAGTATATATATATAATATATAATATAATATATGATATCTATATTAATGGCATATATATATATATGCCATTATTACTGGAGTTAAGCAATATCTCATTTTGGTTTTGATTTGCATTTCCCTAATGATTAGTGATGTTTATCATTTTAAATGTACATTTGGTTGTATATTTCTTCTTTTGAGAACTATATATTTTGACCTCTTAATAGTTTTTAGTTGGGTTTATTGATTTTGTTTTGCTATCATGTTGTGAGAGTTCTTCCTGTTCTGAATACTCATCCTCCAACCATTTTCGAGATTTTTGTCTTGCTGATTTCCCTGGGCTAGTCCTCAAACTCCTGGACTCAAGTGATCCTCCTCCCTCAAGTTTCCTAAGTAGCTCGAATTACTATATCAACTCTGTTAAATGTATATGTTCCACATATTTTCTCCCATATGTAGATTGTCTCTGTACTCTGTTTAGTATTTTCTTTGCTATGAAGCAGATTGTTATTTGATGTAATCTCATCAAATATATATCTTCTTTTTATTTAATTTACTCTTTGACTCTTTTATACACATATGTATGTATAGTATACATCCATTATCTGCCTCCCATCCCCTCTACTCCCCTCTCCCCACCAAACCCTTATCTTCATTTCATATCTTTTAGTTTTGACTTGGCTTTTGTTTGGTGACACAGTGAGTTTATCCAAGACCATCCAAGAGGCCATAGCTGTGGAGCTACCTACTGGAACATAGGTAACTCACCAGTGGCTACATTAGTACTCAATTTCCAATAGCTTGCCTGGATAGGGCTGGAACCCACAAGCCCATCCATCATCTCTCACTGTTTTGTCTTTATCTGACTGTGGTATCAGGGTGATAACGGCTACATAAATTAGTTTGGAATCATCCCTTCATTTTTCTATTTTACAGAGTAATTTGAGTGGTATTGGTGGTAGTTCTTTTAATGTCTGATAGAATTCTGCAGTGAATCCATGTGGCCCTGGGCTATTTTTAGTTGGGAGGGTTTTTTTTCAAGTTTAAGAGAAATTTGATTGATTTAAGAATTACATACAATGAATTTTGATTATATTCAGACTTCCTCCCCCATCTCTGCCTTCACTCTGTCCCCTTCACCACCCCCATTCTTGACTTGGTCTTCTATATGCAAAAGAAAATCACCTTCCATTTTACATAACACATCTGAGGTGGGTGCCACCTACAACTGTGACACCACCTTGTGACCTCTGCAGGTACCCACACACAGCAAACACACATACACACGCACATAGAAAGTAAGGACAAATACAAAACATCACAAGCCGAAGAAAAGGGAATTTTATTAATTTGGGTCTCATCTTACAAGAATTTGCTTCATGGACAATAATCAGGACTAATTGCTTTTACTCAACCTTGTAACCAAAAAAATTACTGTTTTTAATGTAAACAAGCTCAGTGAGCCATGTGTTCTTCTTGTGACATCATCACATGACCTTAATCCCTCAGGACACTTCTTTGGCCTTTATCCAAGGCTATGTATGAATGAGCGTATGCGTGTATTCCATATTAAAGCACTGCAGTGTGTTTTCTCATTGCAAACAATGAGAGAAGTTGAGAATCCTTTGTTGCTCTGTGTGTGTGCTATTCTAGATCTAAGACATCGAAGGGTAAAGTTCTTCTCTTTTAAGATAACGATGAGGAGACTGAAGAGATGGCTCAGCAGTTTAAGACTGCTCTTAAAGAGGACCCGGTTTCTGTTCCTAATACCCACATACCCACATGATAGCAAACAACCCTCTGTAACTCCAGTTCCAGGGGGTCTGATGCCCTCTTCTGAGCTCCACAGGCATTGTACAACATGGATGTACATACATACATGCAGGCAATGCATTCACACATAAAAATAAAATAACCAATAAGTATTTCAAAAAGGTAAGTTTGGATTTGATTTGCTTCCCTATTTCATGCTGGAGGTACTGTTTCAGTAATGAATGAGCAAAGCTCTTGCTTAAGAGCACAATTCCAAGAAACATCTGAAGGAACAGATTCTCAGCAGTTCAGGTCCACTGTTGGCTTTAAAACAAATGCTAGAAGTTAGGCTGTCTCTTTTTTAAACATCACCATAATGTGTCTTAGAAACACTGTGTTGTCTTTCTTTTTGTTACTTTGGCTATGTCTTTGTGTTTATCTTTCAAAGAACCTTTTTGGTTTGGTTGATTTTATTTGTTACTCTTTTAGTATTGATTTTGTTAGCTTTCTAGATTTAGTGTTGATGAGCGATCTGATGCCATTCATATGTTTTTGCCTTTCGAGGTGAGTTGGCATGTTTCCCATACATCTCTTAATATTATATCTTTTTGCATTTATGACATCTTAACATAATATGCTTTGTAAAAGTTCTTCTCTAGTGGAGATGGAGAGATGGCTCAGCGGTTAAGAGCTCTGAATGCTCTCGCAGAGGACCCAGGTTTAATTCCCGGCACTCACATGGTGGCTAAGAACCGTCTTTAAGGCAGGTGTGGTGGTGCACACCTTTAATCCTAGCACTCGGGAGGCAGGGGCAGGCAGATCTTTGTGAGTTCAAGACCAGCCTGGTCTACAGAGTGAGTTCCAGGCCAGCTGGGGCTACAGGGAGACCCTGTCTCAAAAAGACAAAAAAGTTCCTCTCTAGTTTTGTCTCCTTGGGGCTCTTAATGCTTGTTGTGTTTGGATGCCCATTTCTTTCTCTAGATTTGAGAAGTTTTCTGCTTAATTTCATTGAATAGATTGATTAGATTCTCTATACCTTTAGTGGTTTTGTTTTAAATCTCAGCACCTTCTTCTCTGTAACATACAGTTTTGGCCTCTTTATTAAACCCCAGAGTTTGTGGATGTTTTGATCATGCTTCCTTACTGATGTCAAATGTAATATTTATTAACCTGATATTCTTTCTTATACTCAGTTGAGTCTATTAGTGATGCTTGCCACAGTTTTTTACACTATTCATTGAGATTCTCAATTTTAACAAAATGTTCTAAATTGCTTATTTGTTTTTTCAGAATCTCAGTTTCCTTGATTTATGTATGTTGCTGACATTTTCAACCATAGTGCTGATTTTTTTATCCACTTTACTAATTTTTTCTCATTCTTTTGATTTTATATTACTTTGTTATTCTTGGACTGTGTTACTTCACTTAACATAATATCTTCTAGTTCCATCCATTTACCTGCAAAGTTCATGATGTCATCTTTCTTTACTGCTGTGTAGAACTCCATTGTGTAGTTGTACCACATTTTCTCTATCCACTTGTCTATTGAGGGACACTTGAGTTGGTTCCAGCTCTTTGGTACTGTGAAGAAAACTGCAATAAACATGGATGTGCATGTATCTCTTCGGTAGGATGAGTCTTGTAGGTATATACCCAGGAGTGGTATGGCTGGGTCAGATGGTAACCTCATTTTGAGTCTTTTAAGGGTTCTCCACACTGCTTTCCATAGTAGTTGTATGAGTTTACATTCACACCAGCAGTGACTAATTTTTTGCTTTATGCTGCTGACTTTCCCAGTTTCTTAATTGATTTCATCTGCTTATTTATATTCCTGTGGTCATTGATAGTTTTGATGAGTTAGAGCTTTTAAGCATTTATCCAGCAATGTACTTATCTCAGTATCTTTAATTCAATAGTTATGTAGTTACAATCTTTTGGAAGAATCATAGTATCTTACTTTTGCACGTTTCTTGTGTTTCTGTGCTACAGTTTGTGCATGTGTTGCTTTAGCTATATCATTTGTCTTTATTTGGTGATCTTCCTATTGAACAGTCTATGCTTGAGGACTCAGTTCCCCAATACTGTTTAAAGATAAGTAAACAAACTGCTGCAACATCAATAACACCAACAATGTAAGATATAGAAATACACTTAAAATAATTACAGGACTGTAATATATCACCACTTATCATAAAATAGAAAATGACAAAACAATCAAAATGTGCTGTGGGTCTAAAAATTATTTATGGTACTAGAGAATCTTATTTGGGAGCTTTGTGATGGGTTGGTGACTCCAATGTTTAAAAAGCAAAGGTCTGGCTGGGTGTGGTGGCGCACGCCTTTAATCCTAGCACTTGGGAGGCAGAGGCAGGCAGATCTTTGTGAGTTCAAGACCAGCCTGGTCTACAGAGTGAGTTCCCGGCCAGCTGGGGCTACAGGGAGACCCTGTCTCAAAAAAAACAAAAACAAACAAACAAACAAAAAGCAAAGGTCTGGAGAGATGTCTCAGGGGTTAAGAACACTGGCTGCTCTTGCAAGACGACCCAGGTTTGGTTCCCAGCACCAACACGGTGGCTAACAATTGTGTGTAATTTCAGTTCCAGGGGATCTGACACCCTCTTCTGACCTCCATAGGCATTGCACAACACAGGTGCTCTTACATACATGCAGGCAATGCACTCATAGATGTAAATAAAGATAATAAATAAAATATTTTAAAACTACGATTCTGAAATAAGATGTCCTAAGACAATTTTTGAGAAATAGCAATGAAACAAATAAAAAATGACAATGTAAGAACATTGAGGATTTTTTTGTGTGTTATGGAAGGTAATGGACAGAGCAAAAGATATAAAGATGACATGAAGTTAAAGTAAGAAATGTAGAAGGAGCAAAATTTTAAGAAGACTTTTCCCAAACATTGCAGAGTATTATAAGATAAAGAGAAGCCAAATAATATCTGGTTCTCTAAAAAAGTGTGTTTTGATTTGTATTGAATTTACTATGGATTAATCTACTCAGATAACTGGTTATATTGCTTGAGACTTGAAGACCAGGTTCCTTCCAGAGAAAAGAGGCTGAAGAAGCACATTAGTCTTTAGGCCTGTGATGCACATTGTGCATAAAGTTCCACACAGATGGATATCAGAGTGTCCATGGTGTTCCAGGTGCTGCTATGCACTAGTGGTTCAATATTGAAACGAAAATTAGATACAACTCAATGAATACTAACAGCTATAAACAGCACAGGCATAGATCATGGAGATAAATGGCTTTAAACTCTGACTTGACTATCCACCAGTACAGTACTGCTGTGATGCTCAGCTTTATTAACCAGGTGAATATGGCTACTCACAAAGAAATTGAAACATTTCATTTTTAATTAATCTTGCAAATGATGAGAGGTAGAAGTTAATTGTCATTTATCTTGCTTTTCTGTGTGGAGTGGATATTCAATTATTTTAGGAAGTCTATTAAAAATAAGTTCCTTTTGGCCTTGATTCACTTGCAGCCTGAGCAGCTCCGTTCTCTCTCCATACACTGTCTCACTTAGAGCCCTGGGCCTAAGCCCACTCCTGCTCTTCTTGCCTCAGACCTCCAGACTGCCTCCTACCCAGACCCTGCACCAGGACTAGCTTCATTCTTCAGCTTAGTCTGTTGGATTCTCCACAGGCTGAGCCACCCTCATCTTGCCATTGGTTCCCTGATCCTCGTGCTACAAACCTGCGTCCTACCCTAGTAAGTCAGATCCTGCCCACTGCACCTTGATTCCCCTGCTCCCCCAGAGCACCTCTAATGTCTCCACACAGTCTATCCCTCTTCTAGCCTTGGGGCTAGGCCTGCTCCTGCTCTTCCTGTCTCTCTGGTCTAGCTTCCTAACACCGACCCGCCCCACTGCATTCGGATTCCCTAAACCCAGACTAGCTGAACTCTCCAGCTTAGTTTGTTAGACCCTCCATAGGCGGTCCCCACTCCTCTCATGCAACTGGACACGTCATGAGCTGCCTGCCACAGGCGTGCTTTCTACCTCCATAAGGCAGAACTCTCCTCACTGTACCTTGATTACCCAGGTCCTTGAGCAGCACTATTCTCTCTCCCTACTCTGCCTTCTAACCTTGAGCCTAAGCATTCTCCTGCTCTTCCTGCCTCAGATCTCCAATAGACAGGTCAACTAGATAAAAAATAAAAATAAGCACAGATATATCTGAATTTAATGGCATCATGCATCAAATAGA
This sequence comes from Rhizomys pruinosus, assembly GCA_009823505.1. Lineage (NCBI taxonomy): Eukaryota > Metazoa > Chordata > Mammalia > Rodentia > Spalacidae > Rhizomys > Rhizomys pruinosus. The sequence goes on from VZQC01014087.1 coordinate 581,521, forward strand.
CCTAAAAACATCTACTGAATATTCCATGCAAGTACCAAAGAATACACTTTCTATTCAGCAGTTTCTCTAAAATTGACCACATACTGGGACATAAAACAAACCTCAACAAACACAAAAAAGTAATATTCCATGCATTCTATCAGACCACAATGAAATAAAGCTTAAAATCAGCAGCAAAGGAAGCTCTAGTAACTACACGAATTCTTGGAGATTAAACATCTCATTCCAGAATTATGATGGGTCAAAGAAGAAATTAAAGAAACAAGAGTATTCATGGACCTAAATCAAAGAGAATACAACACTGCAAAACCCTCTGGGACACTTTAAAAGCAGTCCTGGAGCTGGAGACATGGCTCAGCAGTTAAGAGTGCTTGAATGCTCTTGCAGAGGACCCGGGTTCGATCCCCAGCACCCACATGGCAGCTAAAAACCATCTTTAACTCCAGTTCCAGGGGAATCCGACGCCCTCTGTTGACCTCTGCAGCATTGCATGACACGGGTGCACCAACATACATGCAGACAGCACACTCATACACATAAAAAAATTTTTTTAATTAAAAAATTAAAAAAGCAGTCCTAAAAGGGACGTTTATAGCTCTAAGCAAGTATATTAAAAATCAGAAAGAGCATATATAAATGGCTTAACATTATGACTCAAGATTCTGGAAAGGCAAGAACAAACCAAACCCAAACCTAGCAGATGAGAAGAAATAACAAAAATCAGAGTAGAAATTGATGAAATGTAAACAAAGAAAACAATACAAAGAATTAATGAATCTCAGAGCTGGTTCTTTGAAAAGTTATACAAGATAGATAGATCCTTAGTCTAGTTAACCAAAAGAAAGAAAGATCAAATATAAATTAACAAAATCATAAAGGAAAGGGGAAACATTACAATAGACAGACACTAAAAATTCCAGAACATTATAAAGGAATACTTTAAAAACCTATGCTCTACTAAATGTGGTGCTACAATCCACAAATGAGGGAGAACATATGTCAGTTGGTTTTCTGACTTTGTGTTACTTCACTTAGTATAACACTCTCCATCTATTTACCTGTGAATTTCATAATTTCATCCTTTCTTATTGCTTGAGTAGTACTCTGTTGTATAGATGTGCCACATTTTCATTATCTATTCATCCATCAGATATGGGACATTTAGGTTGTTTCCATTTCTTTGTTATTGTTAACAGAGCCGTAACATACATAGATGTACAGGTATCTTTACAGTATGATGAGTCCCTTGGGTATATGCCAAGGAATGGTATAACTGGGTCATATGTTAGGTTCATTTTTTACTGTTTTTGAGAGATCCCCACACTTCCTTCAATAGTGACTACACTAGTTCACATTCCCACCAGCAGTGAATAAGTGTTCCTTCTTCTCCACATCCACGCCAGCATCTGGTGTCCTTCATTTGCTTGATCTTAGCCAGTCTTATTGTGGTAAGATGGAATCTTAAAGTGGTTTTTATCTGCATTTCTCTAATTACTAAAGACATTGAACAGTTTTTAAGGTGTTTCTAAGCCATTTTTATTTCATTGCTTGAGGACTCTATGTTCAGATCTATAGCCCATCTTTTTATTGGGTTGTTTATTTTCTTGTTTCTTTGTTTTTTGAGTTCTTTGTATATTCTGGATATTAATCCTCTGTCGGATATGTAAGTGGTACATATTTTCTCCCACTCAGTGGGTTTCCTCTTCACTTCCTTGGTTGTTTCTTTTGCTGTACAGAACCTTTATGGCTTAATGAGGTCCCATGTTGACTTTAAGGCAAAAGCAGCTGATGTCTGATTAAGAAAGTCTTTTCTTATGCTGACATCTTGAAGGGTACTGCCTATGTATTCTTCTAAAAATATCAGAGTTTCAGGTTTTTGTAGGAATGAAACTTTGTCTGGCTCAAGGCAGGACCTGCAAGTCCTGTCCCAGAACTTCCGCTAGTTATCTGATATCTCCATAGACATTCAAGTTGCCTCTGTGAGTTATCTGTAGCTCTGTGAGGTCGGGATATTGCAGTATATCCTGCCTCGCCTATCTCTGCAAAGTTGCAGACCCTGATGGCCTTCCTTTGAGGTACTGAGCAAAATGTCACACCTCTAGTTTACTGGTTGCACAAACAGGAGCTCTGCAGCCCCTGGTAGGAGCCAGGATGGCCCACACTTCCCTCTCCCTCATTCATACCCTTCTGCCCCCCACTTCCTTGCCCAGAGCACAGTAGGTTTTAGTATATATATATACACATTGCTGGCATGAACAAAAAGGAGTCACTTTTCTCCCAGACCCTCTCTTTGAGTCCGTTTCATTTCTTGTTGGGTGATTTCTTGCAGTTCCTGGGCAGGAGACAGCTCTGAGGCTTACAGCCTTGTGAGGCTGCCAGCCTGGTTCTAGGAGGGAAGACCATTGTGTGGATTGCAGCCATGCATGATTAAAGGACCAATAGATTATATATACATGAATATATGTATAAGCATATCTATATATATCTATAGTATCTATATATATCTAGACACACCCCCAGTATTTTCACTTTGAATTCTTTGATCCACTTGGAGTTGACTTTTGTGCTGGGAGAAAGATAAGGATCCAATTTCATTCTTCTTCGGGTGGAGAACCAGTTCTGCCAGCATCATTTATTGAAAATTCTTTCCCCCATCGTGTATTCTTGGTACTTTTGCCAAATATCTGAAATTGTATGTACTCATGTTTGGGTCTTCTATTCTATTCCATTGATCTATGTGTCTATTTTTGTGCCACATGCTTTTTTTATAACTATAGTTCTGTAATATAACCTGAGATTTGGTATTGTTCTTTTTGCTCAAGATTGTTTTGGCTATTCAGAGTCTTTTGTGATTCCATAATAATTTTTGGATGACTTTTTTCTAGCTCTGTGAAGAATGTTGTGGGTATTTTGATTGGCATTGCATCAAATCTATAAATTCTTTTTGGTGAGATGGTCATTTTCACAATATTAATTCTAGCAATCCATGAGCATGGTAGATTTTTCCATCACCTAGTGTCTTCCTCTACCTCTTTCTTTAAAGATTTGAAATTTTCATTGTATAGGTCTTTAATGTTTTGGTTGGGTTTATCCCTAAATATTTTTCCAGGTTATTGTGAATGGGAAGGTTTCCTTGTATGCCTTTTTCTGATTGGTTGTTGTTGGTATTTAGAAAGGCCACTGAGTTTTGCAAGTTGATTTCGTAACCTGCAACTTTATTGAAAGTATTAATCATTTCTTGCAGTTTTCTGATGGAATTTTTGGATCTATTATGTATATTATGTCATCTGCAAATAGACATAATTTGACCTCTTCTTTTCCAATTAGTACTCCTTTAATTCCTTTCTCTTGTTTTATTGCTCTTGCAAAGCATTTCAAGCACTATATTGAAAAGGAGTGGAGATAGTGGGCAACCCTGTCTGGTTCCTGATTTTAATGGGAATGCTTCCAGTTTTTCTCCATTTAGAATGATGTTGGCTGTGGGTTTGTGTTATATAGCTTTAATGATATGTAGGTAGTTTCTCTCCAGACCAATTCCTTCTAGGACTTTTAACATGAATGCATGTTGGATTTTGTCAAAGGTCTTTACTGCATCTATTTATATGACCATGTGATTTTTGTCTTCAAGTCCATGAAAATCTAAAAGAAATGAATAAATTTCTATATTCATAGAAACCACCAAAGCTAAATCAAGAAGAGATCAACAGTTTAAACAGACCCATAACAAATAAAGAAATTGAAACAGCACTACAAAGCCTCCCAACCACAAAAATCCCAGGCCCAGATGGATTCACAGCACAATTCTTCCAGATATTCAAAGAAGATATACAACCAACACTTCTTAAATTATTCCAAAAGATAGATTCAGAGGGACAACTCCAAAACTCCTTCTATTAAGACAGTATCATTTTAATAACAAATCAAGGTAAAGACACAAAAAAAGAAAACTATAGGCCAATATCCTCAATGAACATAGATGTAAAGATTCTCAACAAACTACTTTCAGACAGACAAAAATAAAAAAAGATCATCCACCATGTTCAAGTTGGCTTTATTCTAGAGATGTAGGGATAGTTCAATAGATAAGTCAATAAATGTAATAAATCAAATAAATGAACTTAAAGACCAAAATCACATGGTCATCTAAATAGAAGCAGAAAAGACCTTTAACAAAATCCAGCATGCATTTCTGTTAAAAGTCCTAGAGATAATTGGACTGGAAATAATACATAGAGATAATTGGAGATAATACACCTCAACATAGTTAAAGCTATATAAAACTAAACCACAGCCAACATCATTTGAAATCAAGAAGAACTGGAAGCATTGCCATTAAAATCATGAACAAGACAAGGCTGTCCTCTATCTTTACTCCTTTTCAATATAGTGCTTGAAACTCTTGCTAGCACAATAGGCAAGAGAAGAAAATTACAGGAGTACTAATTGGAAAAGAAGAGGTCAAATTATCTCTATTTGCAGATGATATATTATATGTAAGAAAACCCCAGAATTCATCAGAAAACTGCCAGAAACAATAATTTCAGCAAAGTGGCAGGTTACAAGATAAATTCACAAAATTAGTAGCCTTTCTACATACCAATAACAAGTAATCAGAGAAAGTAAGTAGAAAACTTCTCATTCACAACAGCCTCAAAAATTTAAAATATCTAGGAAAAAAACAAAGCAAATACTTTAAAGAGCTCTACAGTAAAAGTTTAAAATCTTTGAAGAAAGACATAGAGGAAGTCAACAGGAGATTGAAAAACCTCCTGTGCTGATGGATTGGTAGAATTACTATTGTGAAAATGACCATCCTATGAAAAGCAATCTATAGACTCAATGCAATGCCAACCAAAATCTCTATGACATTCTGTCATTTGTTCAATGTCTTTGAGTCACGCATGAATGCATTCCACATGGTGTCCTTCCCTTCTTGGCTCAGCTCCAGGACTTGTCTCCTGCCTGCAGGCGGACAGTCTCTAGGCTTCGCTCCCACAAGAAGCGGGGAGGGAAAACCCACAGGAGATCACCCATGGAAATGAATGGACTCACACGCACGTGGAGAGTCAGGGAGGATAAGAACTCCATTTATTTTCTGTCAGTGAGGTCTATATATTCAAGACTACTGTGCTCTGGTCAAGGAAGTGGGGAACAGGTGGAAGGGAGGGGTGAGCCAACTTGGTTCTAATCGGGGGGCTGCAGAGCTCCAGTTTGTGCAACAGGTAACTAGAGGTGTGGCATTTTGCTCAGTGCCTCAAGGGAAGGGGCCTGGAACTTTGCAGAGATAGGGAGAAGAAAGAATCATTGTAATATCCCAAATCTTCTTGCTATAGATAACTCTGAATGCCCACAGTTATCAGATAACTGGAGATCTTCTGGGACAGGTCTTACAAGTTCTTGCTTCAAGCCACACACAAAGTTTCATTCCTACAACATTCTTTACAGAACCAGGAAAAAATCCTAAAATCCATATGAAATCACAAAAGACCCAACATAGCCAAAGCAATGTTGAGAAAAAGAGCAATGGTGGGGGGAAATCACCATACGATTTCTCAAACTACATTGCAGAACTTTAGTCACAAAAACAGCATGGTATCGGCACAAAAACAGATCAAGGGAACAAATTAGAAGACCCAAACATGAGTGCCTGCAATTTCAGCCACCTGATACTTGACAAAATTGCCAAGAACACACACTAGAGGAAAGATAGCATCTTCAACAAAATGGTGCTGGCAAAACTGGATTTCCACCTGTAGAAGAACAAAAATGGACCCTTATCTTTCACCCTTCTCAAAAGGCAACTCCAAATTAATTAAAGACCTTAATATGAAACTTGAAACTCTGAACCTGTTAGAAGAAAACCTAGGTAGTACCCTCCAAGATATAGGTGTAGAAAAGACCTTTCTAAATTGGACATCAGTTGCATAGGTGTTAAGGTCAACAATCAACAAGTGGGATCTACTAAACTTAAAAGCTTCTGGAGTGTTCCCTGATTGAGGCTCCCTCAACCCGGGTGTGTCAAGTTGACACGAAAGGTATCCAGCACACCACATGAGTCAGAAAAATGGAAAGGAACCACAGAGGTAAAGGGAAAGAAAAAGTTGGAGAGAGACGGATAGTAGGAAATAGATGTTACCATGGGGGAAATGGAGAAAATGGGGATATTAAACTGAGAAAGGAAGAGAGGAGGATATACAAGGAACTATGGTGGTAAAAGGGAAGAAGGAACTCAGGAGAGGAGGGATAATAGGAGATAGATATTATCAAGGAAAAATGAGGATAATGGGGTAATTTAACTATGGAGGAAGGACAGAGTTTAGATAGGGAAAAGAGATAAATAAAGCTTAGGTAGTGTGAAAAACCATAGGTAAATGTATTAACTCAAAAATCTACTGAAAAATACACATACAATATCTGAACAGGAGTGCATGTGTATAACTGAAGGCTATATAACAAGAAACATAGTGCCAGACAAGAGAAGCTTCCCATTGAGACACCTAAAGTAACACAGGCTATTTATCTCCCAGAACTTGAAAGTAAGACCCTATTGCTGAAGATAGGACATTCATCAAAAGTCTGATGGAAGATTTACCAAAACCTGCCAACTGGACTTGAGGCTTATGACAGCTATGGGCTTCGTCCCAAGTATAGGACTGCCTTACCTGTTGAATGAACACCACTGCTCCCCTCCAGGAGGTAATGCAGCTGAAGCTGTGTTCAGCTTGACCCCTTTGCAGTGGTTTCCTGTCTTTTTCTTGGCACATTTCAGCTCTTCAGTCACGACTTTTTTATAATTTCCAAAGCTCTTCCTCTTTCTGTTGCTGGAATTTCTGGAAATCAGGAGGCTAACAGCCTGTCCAGGTGAAAGAGAGAGAGCTTATTCATGCCAGCAGGCTGACACTTGGATCAGTCTGTAATAACAACAGACCCCAGCTCAAGTTTTTAGAGAAATTTATAGTAAACACATATGCAGCAGTTTAAGCAAGCAAGTAGTATATACGTGGTAAATAAGGAAGTGGTAACATAAAAAACACGATCACAGATCACAAGAATGTAGCAGTTTGGCAAACAAAGATTTTAATTGTCTGGTTTAAAACAATGCAGGGAGTGAAGGGAGATTCCTATTTATCTTCCTCATTTTTTTTCTTATTTTCTCCTATATTATCTTGAGTTCTTCCACAGTCCATAGTTCTTTGCAATCATCTCATTGTCAATGAGTTTTATTGCCATCGAATTCCCTCCTCTTCATCAACATAATCCTTTATGTTTATTCTAGAAGAATTCTTTCATAGTCTTGGCAAACCACCTGGAGTCTAATTGCTTCTATCTAGTTTCGAGTAAACCTAGTAATCAAGTTTCTCAAACCAGGTCCAAACAAGAGGCCTAGCAGGGCCATGACTATGAAGGAGCCAGCCAGGGACCCCAGGTGCTCCAGGTACTTTTCCAATAGGACTCATTTTTTCCCATTCCTTTTATTCTCTCTAGCAGTTTCCCTGAATTATCTCTATGTTAGATTGATTTGCATAAAAACAACCTCTTCTCCCAGATAGACACAAAATTTTCCTGTTTCTCATGTGATCAGATCTAGCCCTGTGCGGTTTTGTAGCACCACTGCTGCCTGGAAGTCTGTCTGATTTTGTTAGGTGACAATACTTTGTTGAACTAGACTTAGATCCTCCCTTACTAAGTTGGACAACTGGCTGTGCTGGACCTTTTGGCGTCCATTGCTATGGCTCCACGGACTCTGTGCCTGCCAGTGTTGCCCCCAAAGAATAGGAAGTAAAACAAAACCTCTTTTTGGTCTATGATGCTAGGTATGCACTTCCTCACCTCAGAGAAGGTCTATGTCAGGGACAAGGAAGATCATAAGTCAGTCCCCTCAGGGGTGGCAAGGATGGGTGCCACTTGGGCAGGTGAAGTAAGTTCCACTAGGGGCTGGGGACTTGAGAGAGAGAGAGATAGGTACAATTCTCTTGTTTCTGATACACAAGGCTTCCCCTAGGGGCTGGACTGGGGTCCCAATGAGCCAGGGGCCTTTTCTTATTCCACTGACTATGGATAAGTTTGTGAATCATACCCCAGTCAGTATAGGTCATTTGGCTCACCCTTAAGCATATCCAACAATCATTTCTCAAGTCAGGATTGATTTGAGCTAGCAGCTTATGGCTGGTATATATGAGCCTGAACATCTTTATTAGATGGGCATCAGGGTCAAACTTAGATGGGCCACCACTCAGGAGGAGGTCTTTTTGTTTGGGGGGGGCCAAGAATCTAAAGTATTAATCGTGCTAGTGGTACCAATACATTGGCTGCTGTAATTTGAGCAAGTTTGTAGGGGGTCTCTCCAGAGGCTGGTCTGGAGTGGCTCTCGAAGTTCACTCCTGTCTCAGGTACATGGAAGCCTCAGTGTGGGTGTGACGTATCCAAGGCTTGATGCCTTCAACTTTGAGAGCTGAAGGGGTGGTCAATATGATTTGGTATAGCCCTTCCTGTCTCGGGTCTAAGTTTCCCCATACAGGAAGCTTGATCCAAATCCAGTTTCCTGGGCTCAGGGAGTATAAGGAACCCTGTACTTCAAGGGGGAGGGGAGGTTCAGGTGATCAGTGATCTCCTTGATTGTGTTAACTAAGTCTTTCAAAAACTGCTGCAGATGAGTTTTCCTATACTCCCAGAAGTCTCCAGAGTCTCTTAGGGGGGAAAACAGAAGCGCCTAAGCAGGGTTTCAAAAGGAGAAAACCCTCATTTGCATGGCAAACATCGAATCCTGAACAGCACAAATGGCAGGATCTCTGGCCAGGAGAGATTTGTTTCTTGGCAGTGCTCAGCAGCTGCAGCTTTTAGAGATTTGTTCATTTTCCCAACCCAGCCTGAAGACTGTGTGTAGGGTTCAAGTTAGTCCCACTGCTTTAGACACTTGTTGAATAAGTTTGCTGATGAAGGTCAGGCTGTTGTCTGACCTGATGGCTGTTGGAACTCCAAAGTGTGGGATGATCTCTCTGACCAAGTTTCAAGACACTTCCTGGGCCTTTTCAATGTGGATGGGGAAGGTTTCCATCCAATCCCAGAATGTACAAACAATAACTAGTAGATACTCTTACTGGGCTATATATTTGTGAAATCTCCTTCCAAATTTTCAAATGTTTAGGTTCCCCATTTCTGTGGAAATAATGGGGCTTGGGGACCCATTTTGGGTGGCACATAGTAGGCATGCTTTGTTAGCATGTTGAGCTCGTGTGGTCAGCCTTGAAATTGCTAGATATCACTGTAACAAGTCTCATAAGGCTGTTTTGCCCAGGTGATTCGTCTTGTGGACTTGCCAGATCCATCAAACTGGGCATCCCTTCCCCGGAGACTATGACTTTACCTCGGGTTCTCAGCTGCTCCTTGGCCTACTGTCATTTTTCTCTCCTCTGGGCAGTTTCAGAGCCCCCTGGGGAGCTGTGGAAGTGCAAAACACATATCCCAGGAGTTTGTGGGAGGGACACTCAAGTCTATGCTTTGCTGGAGAGCTGCTCATTTAGTTGCCTGGTCTGCTAGCTGATATCCCCAGCTCATTTGGTCCTTGTTTCTTATGCAAGCTTGGCAATGCACCATGGCTATGGCTCAGGAAACCCAAAATGTTTCTGGGAGTTGGAGGATTTGGTTGCTAGTTTTGATATCTTTTCCCCCCAGAGGCTAGCAAACCCTTCTCTAATTGAGAGTCAGTGTAGACAGTAGCCTGTTTTTCCCTGAGAGAGAGAGAGAGAGAGAGAGAGAGAGAGAGAGAGAGAGAGAGATCACAGAGGCATGGAACTCTGCTTTCCGGGCAGACCAATGATTGAGCAGTGGTCATCTTCCATGACTTTGTCTGCAGTCACCACCACATACCTGATGCACATTCCCCCAGTTGCAGACTTCGGCTCCCATCAGTAAAGAAGTCCAATTCTGAGTTGGGGGTGGTTCATCTTTCCAGTCTGGATGGGAAGAGAACACCTCCTCCATAACCTTCTTGAAGTTGTGGAGTGGTTCTCCTTCCTCTTTTGGTATGTGGCCAGGTTGAGGATTTGAGTAGTCTCTATTTGGACTCAGGGAATCTTCCTCAGCATGCCCTGATATAGCCACTTGCTCCTTTGTTATCCAGAGGCTACACCTTCCATTTAACAAGGAGGTGACTTGATGTGGTACTATGATGTGTTGTCCCAAAGTCATCTTGTCTGCCCCTTGTACCAGTGCTACCATGGTTGCCAGTGTCCAGGGGCAAGGGGCCATTCTGAGTCCATGCAGTCCAGTCTTTTAGACAGGTAGGCTACCAGCCTATTTCATGGTCTTAACTGTTGGGTCAGCACTCCCAGCCCAACCCTTCCTTTCTCACACACATAGAGGGAAAAAGGTCAGGTGATGTCTGAGAGTGCCAATGCGGGTGCTTCATTCAGTCTTTCCTTGAGTTAGTTTTTTTTAAAGCATCTTCTTCCTCTTTCCCTCACTATAGTGAGTCTATAATGAGTCTTCTGAGGATGTTGTGGAGGAGTTTGACAATATCAGAGAACCCTGGGATCAAGATCCAGCAAAAGTCAGCCACCCCCAGGAACTCTTGGAGCTATTTCTTGGTTTGGGGTCTAGGGTACCAAATGATTACTCACTTTCCCTGCCATTAGTTTCCTCCTTCCAATGGCTGAAGTGACACCCCAAGTAAATGAGTTCTTTGCAGATTTGGGCCTTTTTCTTTGAGACTTTGTATCCTACCCCTTGTAGGAAGCTCAGTAGTTCTGCAGTCTGCTTCTCATAGATCTCCGTCGTGAGAGCTGCCAGCAGCAGATCATCAATATACTGCAGAATGCCACACCCTCAGAGGTTTTTCTAAGTCCTTTTCTAGTGCTTTCCCCCAAATGGTAGGAGAGTTCTTGAACCCTTGGGGCAAGTGAGTCCAGGTCAATTGCCCTTTAAACCAGTCTCTGCATCCTACCATTTGAAGGTGTACAGCGGCTGGCAAAAGCAGAAGGCATCCTTTAAGTCTAGGCATGTAAACACAGCTTCCATTGAAGATATCAGACTCAGCAAAGTATGCAGATTGGGGACCACAAGGTGTAGCAACTTGGTGGCATGGCGGACTCTGAAGAGGTCTTGGACTGGTTGGTAATCAATGGTTCCTGGTTTCTTTTCCAGGAGTAAGGGGATGTTCTGTGGAAACTGGATTTCTCTTAGGACCCCTTCATCCTTGAGTCTTTTGATGTGGGGTGCTATTCCAGGTTGGACGTCCAAGGAGTTTAAGTACTGTCTGTACTTCACTGGAGTGGCACCTGGTTTTATTGCCACCTTCACCACAGGGAGACCCTTTATAAGGCCAATTATTCCCCATATGTCCCAGACTGCAATAGCCAAGCATTGTCATGAAACTATTGTCTTCTGGCCAGAGATCTTACCGCTTGTGCTGTTCAGGGTGTGATATATGCCACACAAGCAGGGATTTTTCTCCCTTTGAAAATGCTTCAAATATCAGTCAATGTTTGAGGAGCTTTGAGCCCTTTTCCCCGATGTCTCTTAGTGGAGCCTCTGATCTGCTTCTGGGTGCACTTCCAGAGCTAACACAGGCAAGGGGCTGGGGGTAGTTGCTGGACCTAATTCCATGGTCACCATGATACTGAGCTTAAATAGCAAGACTCTCCCCAGTAGTGGCCCCAGGGCCTTAGGTACATACAGGAATAGATGATGGACAGGATGGTCTCCCACGGAGCAGTCTCGTGAGTCACAAAACTGGTATTTCTTAGTGGCCCCTGTTGCTCCTGTGATGCTAACAGTCATTAGTGAGCTTTCCAGTGGGGAAGGTCACTATGCAAGGTTGCATTAGTGTCCAGTATAAAGTCCATGCTTTAGCCCCCTTGATAAACTCTGACTATAGGCTCTTGGGGGCCAATTTTAATTGAGCTTGGTCATACCTCAATCAGATTCAGAGTCCCAGGTGGGGTTTCTCAGTGTCAAAAATCTGCTATGATTCTTTGGAAACAGCGACCACTGCAGGCCTGAATGCCCTTTGCCGTGGTGTCCTTTTCAGGCTCCTTTGTTCCTTCTTCCTGCTGGAGGCATTAATTTTTTTTAATGTGTATCGAGTGTACTGTCTACATGTAGGTTTGTGCACCCGTGTCGCCACGGAGGTCAGAAGAGAGCGTTGGATTCCCCTGAAACTGGAGTTAAAGACGGTTCTTGGTTGCCATGTGGGTGCTGGGAATCAAACCCGGGTCCTCTGCAAGAGCAATCGGCCCTCTTAACCACTAGGCCATCTCTCCAGCCCCTGGAGGCATTTATTTTTCCAATGTTGTTTCTTCTTGCAATTTGTATACTGATGTTTTTCTAAGGGGTCTGGGCTTTTTCTTCTCCCATGATTGGGACTGGGCTTCCCTTGGTGTTCTGTCTCCCAGAACACTACTAAAATAACTCTGACATTTTTTTCTTGCCATTTTTCTTATTCTCTTCTAGTGGCCACTTCCTGATTGGCTACCACCGTAGAGGCAATATCAAGAAGCTGAATTATGTTCATTCCCATCAAACCCTTCCAGTCACTGCAGCTTCCACCACACTTCATAAGCTGACTGACTGATGGACAAAAGCTGTGTTGACCATTGATCGGTTCTCTGGAGTCTCAGTGTTGAAGGGGTTGAAATGATAAGAGTCATCCCAGTGTCATTCATGACATTTAATGGGAGTTTCCTTTCCCCCTTCACTCATTTGAGTTAAGTTGGTTGCCCCATGGGTATTCCATTCTCAAAGTGTGGATGGCCACGGAGCCTGGCAGAGTGGGCAAAGAGGCACGAGGACATTCTCAGTAGCGAGGCTGCCTGAATTAGGAGAACATCCCCATTTTTCAGGAGGCTGGGGCAAGGCGCACAATGGTGGTTGTGCTTGTTCATCGGGTCATGTTGGTGTCTGTGGTAAAGGCAGGTAGAAATTGAAGCCTGAGACCATTTCAGCTTCAGAGGTTTAGGGCTATATGAGGTTGATGGCTGGAGCCGGGCCTTCTGAACTGGCCAGTCAGGGGAAATTTCAAAGTCGTGTTCATATCCTTGATGGATGGGAAGACCCAGGACCATCTTGGTTAACATAGATTTGTGAGTGGCCAGGATAGCAGGCACTGGGGGCGCTTCAGAGTCCTGTTCAGGTCCTTGATGGATGGGAGGATCTAGGGCCTTCTTGGTTAACAAGATTCGAAAGTAGCCCAGGTAGCAGGTGCTGGGAACCTATGGAGGACATGGTATCTGAGACAATTGGAGCTGTGGGATGCAGGGCTAGCCCAAATCAGGAGTCTACATAGAGGAACTGATCAGGAAGTCCTGGGCTGTTGATACAGACTTCTGTCACTCTTCTAATGATAGGCAGGTCTAGTGTGCCTCCTGGTGGCTAGTCCATGTTAAAAGAAGGCTACTCAACTTTGCAGAAAATTCTGTTAGGAGGGTTTCACCTTAACACCATAATCTCCTGAATTAGCCAGGTTTAAAGTCCAGCACCATCTGGAGGACAGTTTGTGTGTGACGCTTGGAGTGGGAGGAGTCCATTTGAAATTTATATGTGCCCAGAATGTATGCAGAGTGTTCACAGGACTGGGTAGAAATTTAGTCTCTCCTTCACTCAGACGTCCACCTGGCCAGTCACCTTGAAGCAACTTAAGAGGTCTTACCTTAGGGCCACAGGTACAAACCCTGTGCTTGTTCACCTTCTATTATGGGAGGTGAGCGCCCTTTTAGGTGAAATGCCCTCAGCAGAACTGCAGTTTGGGGCCTTCTCACATTCTGTAGCCACACAGCTGTGGAACCATTACTTTCATTCTCACATTCACACACAATCATTCCTAGTTTAAGGCAATTGTTCCCTAGTTATTGTCATTAAATTCCTGTTTTACCTAAATGGCACCAGTATCACCTAGGAATCACGTAGAGGTTTAATTGTAATCCCCTTTCCTGGAGGTCAGTGCTATCGCAGAATCCCATCAAGGCTTTGGATGTAACCTCCTGCTGGTGATCAGCCTGTGCCTTCTCCTGTCTGTCTACCCTGAGGGCCCTTATCTGGTCTGGATATCCACTCTGGTTCTCCGTCTCATTTTACCTTGTGAGAGCTCTGATCCAAGGCCTTGCAGTGTTCCTTGGTCTCCTGAAAGGAGACCCCAGAAGCACTATGGGGATGCACACTTCTCTGTTCCAAGGTCCTCAGGGAAGCTGCAGGTCCCAGGAGTGGCAGCCCCTATTACCATCAGGCATAGCAGCTCTCACTGGGGCCTCTAGAAACGTAGGAATCTCTAGAAATCGGGAGACCAACAACCAGTCTGGGTGAAGGAGAGAGTTTATTCACACTGGCAGGCTGACACTGGGATCACTCTGTAATAGAACCAGCCCCCAGATCAACTTTTTAAGGAAATTTGTGGTCAATTCATATGCTGGAATTTAAGCAAGCATCATACATGTACTAAACAAGCAAGTAGGTACATTTAAACATGTGGTTACAGATCACAAAAATGTAGCAGTTTATCAAATAAAGATTTCTATAGTCTTTAAAAAAAGCACAGGAGACAAGGCAGACTCCTGTTTACCTTCCTCATTCTTATTTCTTCTCATCTTATCTCCGGGTTTTCTGTGGTCCAAAGTTCTTAGCAACCATCTCATTGTCAATGAATTTTGTTGTCACCACATGTCTCTCTTTGGAATAGGATCTATTCTTATCGTGACTCTTAGGTTACATGAAAGCAGAAGCCTTGTTTTCCAATTTTGATTTATTTCCAGAAATTTGTTCATTTCCTTCTTAACTTCTTCCTTGATCCAAAGATTGTTCAAATGTAAGCTGCTTCATTTCTATATATAACTTCCAAATTTCTTTTGCTAGCTTTATTCTATTGTGGTCAGAAAAGACACTCGATAGGATTTGAATTTATTAAAATGTGCTGAGACTTGTTTTTCAGACTATTATTGATTTATCCTTGAGAATGTTCCATGCGCTGATGAGAGAAAAATATGTATTTACCACCTTTTGTGTAGAACACTTTGAGATGTTTATTGGGTTCATGTGGCCTATGGCACAATTAAACTCTATTATATCTCTGCAGATTTTCTTTCTGGATGTTTTGGTGAAAACAGAGTGTTACCGTTCCAACCTGCTATTTTTATTGGAGTTTCTCTCTTCATTAACACTTGCTTTACATATTTGAATGCTCTGATAATGGGTGCAAATATACTTAAAATTGCAATTTCCTCTGACCCCTTTATCATTATATAATGACATTCCCTATTGCTTTTTCTGGTTTTCCTTTTAAAGGACATTTTGTCTGCTGTTTGTGTAGCTATTTTTGTTTTCTTTTTGTTATTCCACCTTTTCATTTTTATCTTTGTCCTTGGATGTGAAATTAATTGTTATGATCAAAGTATAATTGGATTATTGTGTGTGTATGTATGTGAAGATATATATAGATAGATATCTATATCTATATCTATATATGTATATATATGTATATAGATATAGATATAGATATAGATATAGATATAGATATAGATATAGATATAGATATAGATATAGATATAGATATAGATATAGATATAGATATAGATATAGATATAGATAGATATATATATCCTGTGCTGTGCAGGTATATATGGAGGCTAGAGGTTGATATTATAATGAATTCTTCAATCACTTTTTCACCTAATTTATGTATGTGGGGTGGGGGAATGTATGTGTGCAGTGTGTGTGTGTGTGTGTGTGTGTGTGTGTGTGTGTGTGTGTGTTGTGTTCATGTATTATGCACATTCATTCACATGTCTGCAGGTGACTGTGCACATGTGTGAGTATATGCATTTGGAGGCCTAAAGTTGATGTTAGGTGTCTTCTGTCACTCTCTACCTTATACATTCAGGCAAGTGCTCTTGATGAAGTCAAAGCTCATCATTTTGACTAGCCGACTTGCTCCTTGAATTTTGTCTCTGTCTCCCTGTTGGGATTACATGTGGATTGCCATATCCACCTGGTTTTTGCATGGATTCTGGAGATCCAAACTCAGGTCCTCATGCTTGCATAGGAAGCTCTTTGTTCACTGAGCCATCTTTTCTATCATAATTGGAATATATATATATATATATATATATATATATATATATATATTCATTGTTGGGCCTGGTGGCACATGCCTTTAATTCCAGCATCCGGGAGGCAGAAGCAAGCAGATCTCTGGAAGTTTAAGGCCAGCCTGGTCTACATAGTGAGTTCCAGGACATCTGGGGCTACAGGGAGACCCTGTCTCAAAAAAGACATATACATATATATGTCAAAAAAGACAATACATATACATATATATTCACTCTACCTTTTATTTTTCTTCAAATACCATACATTTTATTTTCCCTCTAACTTTACTCCTTTACTTTAAAACAATGAAATTTTGCAAACATATTAGCCTATTTTAAAAATAATAAAAAATATTTTAATATTTTATTTATTATTTTAATTTTATGTGTATGTGTGTATTGCCTGTATGTAGGTAGGTGCACGCATGTCATGCAGTGCTGTGGATGTCAGAAGAGGGTGTCATAACCCCTGGAACTGGACTTACAGATGGTTGTTAGCTGCCATGTGAGTGCTTGGAATCAAACCTGGCTCCTCTGCAAGAGCATCCAGTGCTTGCTCTTAACTCTTGATCCAATCTCTCTAGCCTTCCAATAAAATATTTTTTGACTTACAAAATTTTTACTGAGTTTTTTGGTATTTCATGTAATACACCTTAATCAAATTTAGACCCCATCCCCACCCCCTGTAGACCCCATCCACACACACAGCAGATTTCAGTCATTCTGTTATATATGTTAAGTTCTATTTGGTCAAGCATTTGTATTCAGATGTCCCTTGCTGCATGTTCATCGCCTGGAGTCTAGCCAACCTATCTAGAATCACTCCTTTAAGAATTTTTCTCCCTTGGGGCTGGAGAGATGGCTCGGCGGTTTAGAGCACCAACTGCTCTTGCAGAGGACCCGGGTTCAATTCCCAACACCTACATGGTGCCTAAGAACCGTCTTTAACTCCAGGTCCAGGGGAATCCGACAGCCTCTTCTGACCTCCGCAGCATCGCACTACACAGGTACACCTATTTACATGCAGACAGTACACTCATACACATAAAATAATAAATAAAAAATAATTAATAAAAGAATTTTTCTCCCTCATCCCATAGTAATCATTTGCCAATACTTCCTCAGCTAGGGTTGGGGCCTACTGCCCATTTCCCCAGTTCAATGTCTGATTGAGGTGGCATAGGTCTTATGCATGCTGTCACCATTTTTGTAAGTTCACGAGCAAGTTCCCAGAGGCCTGAAAACTTCGGAAACTTTATCTTTTAATTGGAGAATTTATACCCAAAGTAATTGTTGATAAATAAAATCTTACTCCATCCATTGTAAACTGTACCAAGATTTTTGTTGTTATTGTTGTTGTTTATTGTTTGTTTCTGAGACAATGTCTTGTTAGGCAGCTCAATTAGTCTGAAATTTAGAGCTGGCCTCATTCTCACAGGAGTGTGATGCCATGCTTGAGTTACTTATACCTTTGTTGTAGTTCCTTTTTTGTCTTTTACAATATTTCTTGGTGATTAAATGAATTAACTTTAGTCATTTTTAATTCCTTGCTCGTTTAATTATTATTTGTTGTTGTTTATCTGATGTGGTTTTTTTTATTATCTTAACCGTGAAGCTTAGAAAAATTGCTTTTAGTGAAAACAAAATACTTTGAAATGACAACAATTTAACATAATAATCACCATAATAACAGAAACACAAAATAACCAGAGAAAATGAGTCATAAGAATAGTCTCCCCTTGTGTCACATTATGCCCACATTTTGAGTTTTTAGAGATTTATTTTTATTTGTGTGTGTGTGTGTGTGTTTGTGTGTGTGTGTATTTCATATATATGTCAATGCCAATGGAGACCAGAAGAGTGTGTCAGATCCCTTGGAGTTAGAGTTACAGGTGGTTGTGCAGTGTTTGCTGGGAACTGAACTCGAGTCCTTTGAAAGAACAGCCAGCACTCTTACGTAGTGAACCATCATTGTAGCATCCATATTTTGAATTTTTGATATCCCATTTTGCACATTTCTCTGTTTGCTACTCTTTAACATATCAATGAAGATTTCATTCTAAGGATATGAATGGTTATACACCCTGCCTACAGTATTAGAACAGCTTGAATTTATTTGTAAATTACTCCTACCAACAATTTTGTGCCTTTCCCTGATTCCTTCTTACTCATTAATGTCTCTCTTTCAACGTGAAGAACTTTATTTAACATTTCTTACAGAACTGCTATTGCTAAGCTACATCCTCTCAGTTATTGATTATCTTTACCCTCCTTTCATTTTTATGTTTTATTAGAAAATTAGGAAATTTATAACAAAATAAAAAGAACAATAATGTCATTATCTCATTTAGCATAGCCAACAAATCAGTGTCTAGTCATGTTCAATTTCCACTGCACTACTGAATACTGCTCATATGATTCTTTCTATTCTTATCCTAAAAAGAAAGAATATCTCTGCGATACTTAGTTGTACCTCCATATTTACCTCTCTAATAATGATACGTTTTTCTAAATGAGAAAGGAAGGAGATGCAGAGAATATATCACAGTGTTAAAATTTTCTATTAGGGGTCAGTTGAGGATCTGGTCCTCAGGGGTCTCTCGGGGTTTTTTTGTTAGGGGGGGAGCCTCTGGCTCCTTTTGGCTTTTCATTTACCAGTTCCATCCACACAAGGACAAAATCATGTCTTGCTAGACCAGGCTTCCCTTTTTGAAGCATGAACAGACTTTCCTCGTTATAGACTGGACACCAGCTGAGGTCCCATTAGTGAGTCTCCAAGACCTCCCTGCACAGGAAGACTGGTAACCTACATTTGCAGGACATTTCAAGACATGCCCCTGTGCATATTCCCCTGAGACTTAGTTGACCTCAGAGGGCAAGGAACAAAGTTATCCCTTAGGTCCCTCAGCCAAATTGGTATGGGCATTAAGTATGGTTGTTAAGCACCCAGAAAGGCTAAGTTACACAAGCCTGATACATTGCACCTATAGGAAAACACGACATCTTTTAGCAAAGAAAGAAAGAAAGAAAGAAAGAAAGAAAGAAAGAAAGAAAGAAAGAAAGAAGGAAGGAAGGAAGGAAGGAAGGAAAGAAAGAAAGAGAAAGAAAGAAAGAAAGAAAGAAAGAAAGAAAGAAAGAAAGAAAGAAAGAAAGAAAGAAAGAAAGAAAGAAAGAAAGAAAAAGAAAAAGCTGGGAGTCGTGGAGCAAGCCTTTGACCCTAGCACTTAGGAGGCAAAGGCAGGCGGATCTTTGTGAGTTCAAAGCCAGCCTGGTCTAAAGAGTGAGTTCCAGGACAGCTGAGGACCCTGTCTTGAAAAGACCAAAAATAAATAAATAAATAAATAAATAAATAAATAAATAAATAAATNTTAAAAAAAAAATAAATTAGAGAGAACAACAACAAAAGAACTGGAAAAAAAAAAGGACTGAACCAATGAAGTTCTCTCCAAAACAATAAGTGTCTAATTTTGGAAAAAAAAAAAACAACTCTGGAAAGACTCAGAAAAAGATGCAAGACATGTATGGCAGAGTGCAGGAACTCAGGTGGGGTGGGGGGCATGGAAAGGGAAATGACTCTAAATTGGATTGAGAAATGATGTATGATATATGGGAAAAGTTTAATAACAATAGAAAATTATTTTTTTTTCCATTTGAAAAGTAGTGCATATGGATAAGGGTTTCAGTTAACACAAGCCTGAACCACAGAAGTGCAATGAAAATGAAGCAGAAAGGACAAGCTGGACATATCCTAGGAGTAAGTGCCTGAATGAATAAGCAAGAGTAACAATGGACTTAGACAAAATACTGAATTTTGAGAGATTCTGAAGCCGTCCATAAGAGAGTAGGACATCAGGGCTGATTTTTACTGAGTTAAAGAATAAAGGAAGGATTTGCCTTGTGAATAATCCACATACCTAATGAAAAATGTTGCTTTGGGAGTTCCAGACATGTTCTGAAAAGGTCTTTGGACAATCAGTGCAATAGCAACAGATGCTAGAGTTTAAATTAAGACCAGTTTCACACTAGCTTTGGACACCTCAGGTTTTCTTTGACCCTTTCATCTTACAGTTGCTAGACAGAGAAATTTTTCTGCAAGAGTCAAATATTTTAGAACAGATCTCCATGAAATTTATGAGAGTGAAAGTCTATCTATTAAGCTTGAAGATAGTAATAGGGAGTACAAGCTAAAAGATAATGATAGGAATGAAAACACAGTTCGGAGTCATATCTGTTCACTGGGGGTAGGGAAGCCACTTGACAAGCTATTAAGAGAATGAAAAAGAGGCAAAAACTTCTACAATTAATGCTACAATGGGAATCAATTTCATATAACACATATTTATTAACTGCTGTAAACAAGAGCCTTTCTAGATTGCATGGTAGTTACAATGGTAGTCAAAATAGACCTTGGTCACCTGTTTACAGTCTAATGTGGCATACATAAAGCATAATCAGCATGCACGCCTGGATAACTGGAAAGGTGGAATAAAAAAATCCACATTTCTTTTAATAATGGATCACTTGATTACACTGGTCAGGATCCATGCTTTGTTGTATGTCTTAAACTTTAATTGCTCTCAAAATAGGTAAAGGGGTATTTGGGTCAGAAAATAAACGATAACTTTATTCTTAATTCAAGCTATAGTATTTAACTTTATATAGTAAGAATTTCAGTATGTTTTTGCATACATTCTCACTCTCTTGTACCATTTCCCGTGAGGCTCCAGGAGACAAACATGATCCAGAGTATGCAATGAAGTCATCTCTCTAGGGTTCTTCAGAAGCAATCAACACAGAGCCAGTACTGGAATGCATATTTCTTAACAACCACTCTAAACAGTACTAGTTTCAACTCCATTCTTTTCTTAGATGATACTTTAAAGAAGTTAAGTAAAATCTTCTCCATTAGGAACTGTCAAGTATAATTTGTTTAGGACAGTTTATTTATTCCAAATGTAAGTCCCCAGAAACATTTTTTTAAAAGATACTGCATTGAAATTGACTGAAGATAGGTTTCTGAGCCTCAACCACCTTGACAAAGTCTATAGGGTAAATTTCCAACAAGTTCCACTATTAACATGGACTTTTCAAAGTCCGAGGTATGTAATATTCCCTGTGAATTCATGGCAGGTCAGGGCAATCCTGACCTCAGCAGCTGCTTTCCCTTAAAAATTGGATCCCATTTTGATGTGGGGAATTATTGTCCAGATGCTTTCGTTAGTCATGTTCCTATGAGACTACTCACTCAGACAACAAAGTGAGCTCGTATTATCTGCTAGACCTGACATAAATTATGACAAGTGGGCCAGGATACCTGAAAGCAAACAAGAGTAGGAACCCTAGCTCGAGGCTATGAAACATTTGAACCTTTCCTAGGTTGCAAATTCATGAACATGGTATGTGTATGGTTATAATTTGTGTTTATATGTGTATATATGTGTGTATATATACATATGCATATGTATACTTGAAATACTATTTCTGATTTACTGATATAACACAGGTAAAAGAAGACTGAAAACAAAACGGTAGCTCTACTTTGTAATTCCAATTTAAAAAGAGAAGGAAAGGGGCTGGAGAGATGGTCTAGCAGTTAAGAGCACCGACCGCTCTTGTAGAGGACCTGGGTTTGATCCCCAGCACCCACATGGTGGCTGAAAACCGTCTTTAACTCCAGTTCCAGGGGAATCCTATGCCCTCTTCTGACCTCTGCGGCATTGCACGAGACGGGTGCACAGACCTGCATGCAGACAGTACATTCATTCATACACATAAAGAATAAATTAAAAAAATTTTGAAAAAAGAAAATAAAGTAGTATTTTTCATGTTTTTCTCCCGTTCTTTAGAAGAGGAGTATGTTTTTCATTTTTATTCAGAAAAAAAAGACTAGAATGAACCTTAAATTAGCTAAATGTTACTTATTATTGTCTTTCGTGCTCTAAGTAAAATATCTTTACTTTTGTTTTGCCTTAATATGAGAAAACCATGTAAGAGTAGGAAAATTCAGGACCTAGAATGTGGGGTCTAAGTTTCTCCTAAGCTCACTGATTTAGTTATGCATACCTCAAATATGTGTAGAGTGTCTATATTGTGCTAATTACTGGGATGCAATGATGAATACTATTGTGTGAATTTCGGTAAATCCCTTCTTTTCTTGAGTCTGAATTTTCTCAACTATAAGATGAAAATGTGGGATTTATTAACAAAAAATATTTTTAATTTTGAAGAAAAGAGATAAAGGGTGTGAAAATGCTTTGGCAATGGCAAAGCACAAAAATAGAAGAATACCATACTAGACTATATAAGGAGACACCACAAATTATGATCATATATTTATTTTCAAGAGGGAACTTGCTTCATTTGCACAGTATTCATATGGTTCACTTGAAGTCCCAGTTGAGACCATATCTCTGTCTCTGTCCATAAGCCAATTTCCGTTTGACAAGAGGCCACATTTCTAATAAGGTTTGTAGCTTCAAATCATGAATTTGCATCTTACATATAAAAGTTTCAAGGCCAGCCTGATCTACAGAGTAAGTTCCAGGCCCCAGTTGGGGCTACAGGGAGAACCTGTCTCAAAAAGACCCCCAAAATGTTTTCAAATGTTGTAGTTCCAGGAGCCCTTTTATAATCTATTTTTTATCTTTCTGAGACAGGGTCTCCCTGTAGCCTCAGCTGACCTGGAACTCGCTATGTAAACCAGGCTGAACTTGAACTCGCAGAGATCTGCCTGACTCTGCCTCCCGAGTGCTGGGATTACAGGCATGTGCTACCACACCCAGCTCCTTTTTATAATCTTAAATTTTATTTTAAAAATATTTGTATTGGGTTCAGCAGTTAAGAGCACTTGCAACTCTTGCAAAAGACCCAGGTTCAGATCCCAGCACCCACGTGGTGGCTAACAATCATCTATAACTTCATTTCCAGGGGATTCAGTGCTATCTTCTGTCATCTATGGGTGCTGCACACACATGGAACACTTAAATCCGTACAGACAAAACACTCATAGACATAAAATAAAAATTAAAAATATTTAGAAATATTTTTATTGATTCTCTAAGAATTCCATACAATGTATATTGACTGTAATTAGACTCCCTCCCCAGTCTTCACCCCCAGTTCACTCCCCCCAACTTCATATTCTCTATTATTTTTTTAAAGGTGTATCAAGTCTAATTTGTTTTCACCAAATGCTCTTAGGTATAGGTCCATCTGTTCTAGCCTGCTCAACCTACTGAGTGTCCGAGCCTTTAAGAAAATTGACTCTCCAACAGGTACTTCTTGACCATCTCCCCTATCCATGCTGAGATTTTTGTATGGCTTGAGCTTGACCATACTGTCACAACTGCTGTGAGTTCATGTGTGCAACTATCCTCTTATGTTTAGACAACACAGTTTCCTTGTATTCATTCACCAACTATGACTCTTACAATAGTTTCCCTTTAAGAAAATTGACTCTCCAACAGGTACTTCTTGACCATCTCCCCTATCCATGCTGAGATTTTTATATGGCTTGAGCTTGACCATACTGTCACTTGCTCTGAGTTCATGTGTGCAACTATCCTCTTATGTCTAGACAACACAGTTTCCTTGTATTCATTCACCAACTATGACTCTTACAATAGTTTTGACCCTCTTCACAATGGTCCCTGAGTGTTGGAAAGAAAGGGTGTGATAATGTGTCTCATTTCAGGACTGAGCAATCCAGAGTCTCATAGTCTGTGTGATGACTAGTTGTGGGTCTCTTTGTTAATCTTGGTCTACTGCAAGAAACTACTTCTCTGGTAAGAGTTGAGAAAGGCATTAATTTAAGAGCCTAACAATAAGTCATTAGAAGTTAGTTTTATACTATGTTCATTTAGCAGGGTAATAGGAGTAGGTCCTCCCCTGTGGCTTGTGACCTGTCTAGCCACAAGTTCTTGGCCCTGGTAACAGTGCCAAGTATGGGCTCCAATCATTAAGTGTTTGATTACTCCCGTGACACTGTCCTACTATTGCACCAGTGGCCATATCTTGTCAGGCTGGTAATTATAGCTTTCAGGGTTGACAGTAGAACAAGGTTGATGACAACTTTTTTATTCTGGGAGCATGCATAGTACTAGCATCCAGCACTATGAAAGCTAGCCAGTAAATATGAAGCCTTGAGCTCAGAACAA
The DNA here is from genome assembly GCA_009823505.1 of Rhizomys pruinosus. NCBI lineage: Eukaryota > Metazoa > Chordata > Mammalia > Rodentia > Spalacidae > Rhizomys > Rhizomys pruinosus. The sequence goes on from VZQC01014087.1 coordinate 605,750, forward strand.
GCTTGATTTCTCCATGTTTGTTATATGACTCACATATGTAATATCTTAAGCAATAAAGACTTACTGTCAAGTTCTAGTGACAAGAGCAAGAGCAATAGCAATAACTAGTATTGTCTGAGGGTCTGTGGAACCCCTGTAGTCAACAATTCCAACAAAGGAGCCCATTCCTGTGTTCTGCTGTTTATTTGCTAGCCTGTGGCGTCTGGTAGTGGCATTGCCCCTGTGCTGGCTAACTTTAGTGTCAACTTGACACACCTGGGTTGAGGGCACCTCAATTGGGGAATTGGCTCCATTTGGACTGGCCTTGGGCCAAGTTCGTGAAGTATTGTCCTGATTGTTGAATAATGTGGGAGGGCCCAGCCCACTGTGGGTGGTGCCACCCTAGGCAGGTTGTTATATACTGTATAAGAAGGCAGGCTGGGCATGGGCCAGGGGAGCAAACCAATAAGAAGCATTCCTCCATGGCCTGTGCTTCAGCTCCCGCCTCTAGGTTCCTGCCCTGAGTTCCTACCTTGGGCTCCCTGAGTGATGATGACCCAGGAAATGTGAGCTGAATAAACCCTTTCCTCCCCAAGTTGGTGTCGGTCAGAGTGTTTTGTTACCGCAATTGAAAATCGAACTAGAACAGCCCCCATGATAGTGTAACTCCATTTAATCACTTTTACATTGTATATGGATATGTTTTAAGAAGCTTCTATAGTAGGAGGTTTTGATATGAGTTTTTCCAAAGGCCTATAATGTTAGTTATACCTCTCCATGACTTTTCCTCTATCCTGACCTCCAATCCCAAACTCATTTAACCCTTCCTATGCTGTTATTTTCCTTTCCCCTTTTATTTTTCATTTATTTATTTATTTTTGGTCTTTTCGAGACAGGGTCCCCCTGTAGCCCCAGCTGGCCTGGAACTCACTCTGTAGACCAGGCTGGCCTTGAACTCACAAAGATCCACCTGCCTCTGCCTCCCGAGTGCTAGGATTAAAGGCGTGCGCCACCACACCTGGCTCCTTCCTCCTTTTATATCACTTCATTCTCTCTCACCTCCCATGATGCCTTCCACATATGTCCCTTTAAGAGTTTTCTGACATCAATGAATTTTCTAATTAAAACACACATATCTAACTATTCAAAGCTGGCTTCTACTTATGAGAGACCACATGCAACATTTATTTGTCTTTCTGGGTTACTTCAGTCAGAATGATTGTTTCCAGTTCCATCCATTTACCCTTGAATTTCATAATTTAATTTCTCTTAACAATGAATAATATTCCATTATGTAAAAGTTCTACACATTCATTCTCCATACATCAGCTGTTGGACAACTAGGTTATTTCCATTTCCTGGCTATTGTGAATAGAGCATCAATGAACATGGATGAGCATGTATCTGTATAGTAAGATATAGAATCATCTGGGTGTGTGTCTAAGTGTTAGATATGGCTGGATCATGTGGCAGATGTATTTCCAGCTTTTTGAGGAACCTCCACAGTGATTTCCATAGTTGCTGTGCCAGTTTTAACTCCCACCAATAGTGAATGAGTGTTCCCCTTCCCCCACATCTTCACCAGCATTTGTCATCCATTGTTTTGGGATCTTAGCCATTCTGATTGTGGTAAGGTGAAAACTCAACCTTTAATTTGCATTTCTCAGATGGCTAATGATGCTAAACATTTTGTTACAATTGAATGCATTGGTCTATCTTGTACCTCCAGTAGAACTTTCATCCATGTGTGATTTTCTAACAGCATACATTATTTATAACAAAAATATTGGCTCATATTGAAAATATTAGTTCAGAGTTTCAGAAGAAAGAAGATTCATCATCCAAGTGGTCAGCACTATACCTGGCCTTGGTCTCAGGAAAACAAGAGTAATCAAATTGACCCCTGTATTAACTTCTCTGCTTCATGACTACAGATGCAAGCTGATTTATGCTCTGGCTGCCATGCCTTCTGTGGTATGATGCACTATGCACCCTCAAATCATGATTCTAAATAAATTTTATCTGAAGTTACTTTTGTCAAGTATTTTGTCATAGAAACAAGAAAAATAATTATTACACCTGCTAAACTAGTGTCAAGAACAGAAAATATAATGTACCTGAAAAATGTTCTCCTTTTTTTGGTATTTTTGAGACAAAGTCTCCCTGTAGCCCCAGCTGGCCTAGAACCCACTCTGTAGACCAGGTTGGCCTTGAACTCACAGAGATCCACTGGTCTCTGTCTCCCAAGTGCTGGATTTAAAGGCCTGTGTCACTATACCCGGCCTGAAAAATATTCTTTTTTTATTTTTTTAAATAATCTTTTTTAAATTTTTATTTATTTTTTAAGCATATGAATATACTGTCTGCATGTAGATTTGTGCACCTGTGTCAGTCAGAAGAGGTTAACTCCAGATTCCCCTGGAACTGGAGTTAAAGACGGTTCTCAGCTGCCATGTGGGTGCTGGGGATCAAACCCAGGTCCTCTGCAAGAGCAGTCAGTGCTCTTAACTGCTAGGCCATCTCTCCAGCCCGAAAAGTATTCTTAAATGCACAATTAAAATATCAATACTCTGGGACTGGAGAGATGGCCTAGCGGTTAAGAGCGCCGACTGCTCTTACAGAGGACCCGGGTTCGATCCCCAGCACCCACATGGCGGACGAGAACCATCTGAAACTCCAGTTCCAGGGGAATCCGACACCCTCTTCTGACCTCCTTGGCACTGCACGACACGGGTGCACAAACCTGCATGCAGACAGTACGTTCACACATACAGAAATAAAATTAATAAAAAAAAATAAAAAAAAAATATCAATACCCTGATGTCTGAGTGGAAAAAAAATATCAATACCCAATGGCACTAAAAAGTAATCTCCAGTGTGCAAAAAAAAATAGCAAAAGAATTCTTTCTCATAAGTCAAAAAAATATTTTTTCTACCATCATTAAAAGAGAAAACCTAGAATTCAAGCATTCCTATGCCTAGATAGTCACAAAAGTGACTTACTTGGATATCTTTTTCCACATTGATTTTTAGTCACTTATGAAACAAACACAAAAGTTCTTTTTGATAACTTCTAAAACATTGAGGAGGACTTTCCCTTCACAAGAACCAATGATATTTTCTATCCCAAGAATAGATGTCATATTAAAGAAAAAAAACTTGTTCAGCTTTATAGATAGACCCTAACATATATCATCTAGTTTAAATTTCCAACATTAAAAGTAAATTCAAGGTGTTGACTGATCTTCATGTGTAGACTCAGGTTGCCTAAAATACTTATGAAAGATGAATGCCAGTCCAATTCTTTTTTTTTTTTTTTTTTTTTTATTAATTTTATTTATTTCTGTATGTGTATGAATGTACCGTCTGCATGCAAGTCTGTGCACCCATGTCGTGCAATGCTGCGGAGGTCAGGAGAGGATCTCGGATTCCCTGGAACTGGAGTTCTCCTGGAATTGGAGTTTCAGACGGTTCTCGGCCGCCATGTGGGTGCTGGGGATCGAACCCGGGTCCTCTGCAAGAGCGGTCGGTGCTCTCAACTGCTAGGCTATCTCTCCAGCCCGTTTTTGCCAATTCTTAAAACTCTGTAGGGATAGTCATAAAAACAGCCTGGCACTAGCACAAAAACAGCCATAGATCAATGGAACAAAATTGAAAATCCGAACTTGAGCATATACAATTTCAGCCACCTCACATTTGATAAAATGGCCAAGAAGACTCAGTGGAGGAATGACAGCATCTCCAGCAAATGGCGCTGGCAAAACTGGATCACCACTTGTAAGAGAATAAAACTAAACTCGTACATTTCACCCTGTACAAAAATCAACTCCAAATGGATCAAAGACCTCAATGTGAAACCTGAAATTGTGAAAATGATAGAAGAAAACGTTTGCAGTAACCTACAAGACATAGGTGTAGGAAAACACTTTCTGAATCAAACAGCAGCTGCACAGGAAATAAGGTCAACAATTGACAAGTGGGACCTCATTAAACTCAAAAGCTTCTGTACAGTGAAAGAAACAATCAAAGTGAAGAGGAAACTCACAGAGTGGAGGAAACCTTCACCAGTGATATGTCAGACATAGGATTAACATCCAGAATATATAAATTACTCAAAAAACAAAGGAGCAAAAAAAAAATGACCCAATCAAAAGATGGAGTAGAGGGAAACAGGGACTTCACAAATGAAGAATTAAAGATGGCTGAGAAACATCTTTAAAAGTGTTCAACGTTGGGGCTGGAGGGATGGCCTAGCAGTTAACAGCGCTGACCACTCTTGCAGAGGACCCGTCTGTGACTCCAGTTCCAGGAGAACTCCAGTTCCAGGGGAATCCGAGAGCCTCTTCTGACCTCTGCAGCATCACATGACACGGGTGCGCAGACCTGCATGCAGACAATGCATTCATACACATAAAAATAAATAAATAAATAAATAAATAAATAAATAAATAAATAAATAAATAAATAAATTTTTAAAAAAGTGTTCAACATCACTAATAATTAAGAAAATGCAAATTTAAACCATTTTAAGATTTCATCTTACCCTGGTAAGACTGGCTATAATCAAGAAAACAAAAGATATCAAATACTGTAGAAGTTGTGGGGAAAGGGAAACACCCATCCACTGCTGGTAGGAATGCAAACTTGAGCAACCTCTATGGAAAGCAGTGTGGAGAACTCTTTTTTTATTGTTATTAAACTTTTTCCATAGGTCATACATCATTTCTCAATCGAATTTAGAGTTGCTTCCCTTTCCATGTACCCCCACCCCACCTGAGTCCCTGCACTCTGACATACATATCCTGCATCCTTTTCTGAGTCTTTCCAGAGTTTTTTTTTTTTCAGTTCTTTTGTTGTTGTTCTCTCCAACTTGTATTGCTACAGTATATATACATATATATACATAGTTTTATATATATACATAAATACATACATACACATATCCCTTGGATTGGAGAACTCTTAATAGACTCAAAATGAACCTACCACCTGACTCAGTCCTACCACTCCTGGGTATACACCCACAAGACTCATCCTATCGCAGAGATTCATGCACAAATATGTTTATTGCAGCTCTCTTCACAATAGTGAAGAGCTGGAAGCAACCCAGGTGTCCCTCAGCTGATGAGTGGATAAAGAACTGGTACATCTATACAATGGAGTTCTATGCAGCAGTAAAGAAAGATAACATCATGAACTTTGGAGGTAAATGTATAGAACTAGAAGCTGTTATGCTAACTGAAGTAACACAGTCCCAGAAAAAAACAAATGACATATGGTGTCCCTCATTTGTGTATCCTAGCACCAAATCCTTATTTGTAAGGCAAACTGAGTAATTTTTTCTTTTTTAGTAAACATAATACCTGATGCCACTACTATTAAAAAGTACATTAAAACATACATCAACTTGCTATATAATTTAGGAATGTAAAGTAATATTTCTTTTTACCTTCATGCAACTCTACTGTTAAAAGGTGAATCCCTAAACATGTTTTGGAATTAACCTATAGTTTATTTTCAGATGTTGTAATTTTGGTATACGTGTGGAGTGTATATGTGCATACTTTGGAGTAATATAAAATTAAAGGGAACAACAACAAAAAAGACTTGTACAAAATACTGACTGAAACAGTAAACTTCTGCCCCAAACAGAAAACTTCCACATCAAAAATTTTTTAAAAGACTGAGAAAAATATTCAAGACATGTATGGCAGAATGCATGAGCTCTGGTGGGGTGGGGGGCAAGGAAGGGGGAATGGGTCTAAATTTGATTAGGAACTATTGTATGAAATGCCCAAAAGTTCAGGAAAATTTTAAGGAAAAAAGTCTATAGGGATACGAATTCTATCACATTCTTCAAAACATCATTTGAGAGTCTAATATTATTAGTTTATGTAATTCCCAGGATGTATAAGAAATAATGAAGCTCCAATGTGTAATTAATTGAATGTCACTTTTGACAAGAAACTAATTTTGAGTATTGACTTTCTTTTTTCTTTCTTTTAAATTGGAATTCATTATAATCCATTCAAATTTAACACTCATTCATATTTAGACAGAATTACACCACCACACCTTAAACTTTACAAGCACAGCTACTTTTTTTTTCTTTTTTTTTTAAATATTTTTATTAATTTTTTATTTATTTCTGTATGTGTATGAATGTACTGTCTGCATGCAAGTCTGTGCACCCGTGTCGTGCAATGCTGCGGAGGTCAGAAGAGGGTCTCGGATTCCCCTGGAGCTGGAGTTCTCCTGGAACTGGAGTTTCAGACGGTTCTCGGCCGCCATGTGGGTGCTGGGGATCGAACCCGGGTCCTCTGCAAGAGCATTGGCGCTCCCAACCGCTAGGCCATCTCTCCAGCCCCAGCACAGCTACTTTTTAAAATATTATTTTTATTTTATGTGTGTGTGTATTGCCTACATATGTGTAAGTGCACCTGTGTCATGCAATGCCTGTGGAGGTCAGAAGAAGATGTTAGATCCTCTGAAATTGGAGTAACAGTTGTTAGCTGCCTTGTGGGTGCTGGGAATCAAACCCAAGTCCTCTGCAAGAGTAGTTAGCACTCTTAACTGCTGACCCATCTCACCACCCCCCAAGAATGACTATTTTTATGAGTTAGGAAGTATATAGTTAGTAAATTCCATAAAAATACACTACTGACTTATAAGATAGTCTTGTTGCCTTTCTTTGATTAATATTTCTTACATTATTGATATATTGGGATTTACATTGTTCTTCAGGTTTCTTTTACTAATCTTTTTTTTTTTTTTTTTTTTTGAGACAGGTCTCCCTTTAGTCCCAGCTGGTCTGGAGCTCAATATGTAGACCAGGCTGGCTTTGAACTCACAGAGATCTGCCTGGCTCTGCCTTCCAAGTGCTAGGATTAAAGTCATGTGCCACCACTCCCAGCTCTCTTTTACTAATCTTAAGGCTCCTTTATTTGATAAGTGCTTAATCAGTGGAGAGCCATGGAAATATAGCAATTATTTAAGAACTCTCTTAAAAGTAAATTTATTGGCAGATTAGCAACCAAGACTTGCTATGTGAACACACTTTAGCTGCAGGACATAAGGAAGTTAAGCTGGAACTGAGCTAGAAGCTTCCCCTCATCCCCACCCCCCAAACCATGCTAGCTAGATTTATGGAGCCAGAAGGTGCTATGCAAGCTACTAAGTTAAAAAAGTCATCAACAGTCTTACCTATCTATAATACCAACTAAGCTATAATACCAACCTACCAGGCAAGATATGCCCATTGGTGAAATTGTGGCATGACAGTTATGGGGGTAACCAATCATTCTGCTTTGATTTGAGACCCACTCTAAAGGAGGGAATTTGTTCTTGGTACTATAAACCTGATCAAAAGTGCCATGAATGGAAAGGTCATATAAGGGAACCTTCTACATTGTTTGGTTAAATAGACATGTTGTCAAAATGCCTTCTAAATATTTATATTTAAAACTATCAATTAGGGCTGCTCTCAGTCTTAATCAATGAAGCTTCTGTTTGCAGTGGGCAACAGTTAATGCAGAGACTCATAACTGGCCAAAATGTGGAGAATAAGTGATTACTGAGTGTCAACCCTAATGTGACATCTATATAACCTCCTCCATGGCTCAGGGAATGTCATGGAAAAGGAGCTGGAAAGAATGTAAGAGCCAGAGGATGAGGTGAAGTTCTAGGACACACTCACTTCTAGATGGGACATGACTGTTGCACTCATGAACTCACAGCTAAGTTAGGAACAAACCTAACCAAAGACACCAAGGATCTCTACAACAAAAATTTTAAACCCCTGAAAAAGGAAATTGAGGAAGACATCAGAAGATGGACAAACCTCCCATGCTCATGGATTGGGAAAATAAATATAGTAAAAATGTCCATCCTACCCAAACTAGTGTACAGATTTAATGCGATCCCAATCAAAATCCCCAAGAGTTTCTTCACAGGCTTGGAAAAAAAAATCCTCAATTTCATTTGGAAAAACAAAAGACCCCGAATAGCCAAAGCAACCCTGAGTGAAAAGAGCAATACAGGGGGGATCGCTATACCAGACATCAAACTATACTACAGGGCTATAGTCATAAAAACAGCTTGGTACTGGCACAAAAACAGACCAGTTAACCAATGGAATAAAACTGAAGATCCAAACCTGAGCTCATACAATTTCAGCCACCTCATATTTGACAAGGGGGCCAAGAA
>VZQC01014087.1:628196-675229 GCA_009823505.1 Rhizomys pruinosus
AAAAAAAAAAACTGAGAGAAAGATGCAGGACAGTTATGGCAGAATGCATGATCTGGGATGGGGTGGGGGTGGGGGGGAGGGAAAGGGAAATAAGCCTGAACTGAATTGGAAAAAATGTATGACATGCACAAAGGATCAATAAAAACTAAATTAAAAAAAAAAAGAAAAGAAAATTCCCATGAAAAGGCATTGGCCAAGAACAAGATCAGATAGGGCTTGTCATACTACCAAGGATGATGGACATGGGCACCCCGGGAGAAGGCGGCTTTCTTTAGAGGGATGCACATGACCACTGGTACCTGTCACAAATCAAGGAAGCTCCTCGCTTCAAGGTGCACCTGATGGGTGGCATGTGTCCTCATTAGAAGTTGGTGCTTTGGAAAATCCAGAGTCAAAGCCCTTGGGTCTGTCCTGCTCTGGAGATTCTGGGATGGAGTTGGGGGAGGGCAGCCAGAACCACAGTAACAAGCAGTACACTAGCACTAGTTTAGGGGGAATGGAGGTCTGATCCATGCTGTGGTCACTGCCACAGAACAGGCTGAGAAGGAGCCAGGCAAGAATGGTCTCCTTAGAAGATAGTTTTGACATCAGACAGCTCTGGTCCAGTCGTTAGTCCTGTCTACAGACTCTTGCATCTTAGGTGAATTCAAAGAAGCAAAGAGTTTCCTGTCCTACCTCACTACCAGCCTGGTTGGCTAAATTTAGGCAAATATTCCCCCAGGTCTGTCCAGCCAGGTCACAGCAGATTAGAATCTTCCTCAGTACTGTAAGCACGTAGGATTCCAGCCACAATTTCTGAATCAATTCCACAGTGCCCCTTTCCTCTGAGGATTTTAATGAAGCCACCATCACCCCAGTCGGTGTTTGAGGAGTTGGCTACCACCCAGTAGGAGACATGGCCCCAGACCAGGATGTGTGAATGGCATGGCCACTCATCATTTGACCAACCTTGTGTTTGTACACTACTGATTTTTAAGTCAGGAAATCTGCAAACACAGTGAAGGCACCCTCCACTGGGCCGTTTTTATAGATCTCTGCCATGATCTCTTCACTGTTAGACACACTATAGGAACTTAACCCATAGAATTTGCATAAGTATTTTTAAGAGTCAAATATTAACCATCACTTCTTGAAATATGAATTAGATTAGAACAGCTGCAAAGATGAATGCACAGACCACACGAAAAGTTGTGGTCTGAGCTCGATTTTAAATATGCATTAATGTATTTCATGTTATCTTAAAGTATGAAGATCACGGTTAAGACCTCTGAAGCTTTGGGGCATGACCATTTGAAATTAATATGAAGGTTTCCCTTGAAAATATTATACTTTTCACTTTATCTTTTTCCTAAAGTCAGACCACATATAGTGTAAGGCTCTTAGGGAAACCGAAACCCTGAACTGAAATATAATTTTGAAAAGGACATTCATTGATAAATCTAGAAAGCTACACTTTATATTCTCAGCCCTAACAATTTTACATTTGGAACAAAATGTTTTGCATCTGCCTAAGAAAGCCATACTACCAGAGCCTTATCAGGTGGGAATGTTTGCTTAGAAACCAGCTTGTTCAATAAGGGTTCACTTAGTCAATCCTAATTATTGCAGAGCTAAAAATTCCATTCCCAGGTTGTTAATACTTACATATTGTTTTTTCTCTGTATTTTAGACCTTTGGTCATTTTGCTAATCTCCCTCTATCAGTGGGCTAAAGCAAGATACAACGGAGGAAGGAGAAGTAGCTTTCTTATGGTGAAGTGGGATTTAAGGATTATGGATTTCACATATCTCTTAGGATTCTTGATTACCATGAATTCAGCTTACAAGTGTTTTTTGCAATGGTTATTATTGTATAAGTGACTTTAAGGTATTGCATTAAAAGAAAAATAAACAAAAGGAAAGAACATGCATAGCTAGAAAATGTGTAATCTACATTAAGGCAGATAAACATGGGAAAATAAAAACCTATCGAGACTATGAAGTACCTCAATACATTATGTATTTGGATAAGTTTTCTACAACGAGATCAGCATACGTTCTGAGAAGAAAGTATTAGATAAGGATAGGAAAATTACCTTTAGATATTGAAATTGATTAGAGAAAAAAAGGGAGACATCAAGCTTCTTATGTATTCACAGTACAATGATATTCAGTGTTATGCATTAGTAACATTTTTGGAGGGATCTTTTTGAGACAGGGTCTCCCTGCCAACCCGGCTGTCATGGAACTCACTCTGTAGACCAGGCTGGCCTTGAACTCACAGAGATCCACCTGTCTCTGCCTCCCAAGTGCTAGGATTAAAGGCCTGTGCCACCACGCCAGGCTTGCATTAGTAAACATTTAATGACATTTATAAGTAAACAGTGTCTAGGCTGTATCAATTTGATGCCAATTAAGTATTACCTGGAAATATTTTATATAACCCTATTTTTAGTGACATCAATTTTTTAGAATGATATTTTTACTAATTCTTTAAGAAGTTTATACAGTGTATTTTGATCATATTCAATCTCCTCCAACATCTCCTCTCAGATCCACCTCCATCTCCCCCCTGCCAACACCAAGTGTTTGGGGAACAGAGCCTTATTTTTTAAAGGGTCTAAAATTGGGCATGATAGCAGTGAGGACTTACATCTTAATATGACATCTGAAAGCTTTGACAAGATGAAACTTAATAGGACAGCAGGGACATGCTGTTTTTCTAACTGAAAACAACATGTTTTTTCATTAAATGTTTTTTAATCATTTAATTATTTTTTCATTAAATTTTTTTTTGTCTTTTTTGAGACAGGGTCTCCCTGTAGCCCCAGCTGGCCTGGAACTCACTCTATACACCAGGCTGGCCTTGAACTCACAGAGATCTGCCTGCCTCTGCCTCCCAAGAGCTAGGATTAAAGATGTGCGCCACCACACCTGGGTCATTAAATGTTTTGAACATGTTAATTTTCCATTGTTATAATGAAATACTTGAGACAGCCTGTTCAACAGGGATGAGGTAATTTAGCTCACAGTTTGAGAAGTTGAAGGGCATAGTGCTTGCATTGGCTCAATACTGAGGAGGAGAGTTACAACACATCATGGTAGATGCTAATAATGGGAGCCCTTGTCTTGGAGCAAACATTGCATCTCAATAAGGGCTGAGCTCTCTTGAATACTACTAAGGGGTCCGGAGAGAATGATCTCACACCTTCCTTTGTGAACTGGGCTGAAGTACACATCTCCTCCATGTGCTTTAGTTTCCTAAACAGGGAAGTGAGGGGAACTGAAGACACTTGAAGGTGCTTCTTCTAAATAAAGTTTTATTGGAATACAACCACTTTCATTTATGTGCTGCTTGTGGCTGCATTTTCACTACAAAGGCAAAGTCAAGTACCTGTGAGAAAGACCAATTTGTCAACAAAGTTTAAATACTGATTACCTGGTGAATTTAGAAAAAGTTTGTTGAGCCCTTGACTAAGCTATCATAGATATCTTCCCACCAGAAGTGGGATATCTATGCAACTATGTAATTATGAATTACATACTTTAAAACTTCAATTTATGCTGGAGCTTTACAGACAACTTGGCTTTGTTCTTCATTTTTTCATGACTACAGTTAAGGCCACATCTGTAGAGTTTTGTTTTAATCATCATCTTACACTGATTTTCTTGCTTTATTTTTTATTTTTAATATACTTTTATCGATATTTTGTGTATTTCATACATAATTTTTCAGTTCAATTTAGACATAGTCCCCTTTCCCTTCCCCCCACCCCACCCCAGTTCATGCATTCTGCCACATATGTCCTATATCTTTCTCTCAGTCTTTTAAAAGTTTTTCTCTGCAGAGGTTTATTGTTTTGGGCAGAATTTAACTGAATCAATCCATTCTTTGACCCAGTCCTTATGTTATATCTTGCTTTATTTTTTAGAGAGTCTTTGTATGTGACTCAGACTAGCCATAAACTGTCTGTGTTGCTCAGGCTGACCTTAAACTCACAATTCTCCTACCTCAATTTACAAAGCACTGTCAATATGTGTGTTATCATAAGCTGATTCTTATTTCTTTTGAGACAAGGTCTCACTATGTAGGCCAGGATATCTTCAAACTTGACATCCTCTTGTCTCTCCCTCTTGAATGCTGGTACTAGGTAGGTAATATACCTAGTCATATGGTTGATGTTAAGCATGGTAAATGAACCTTACAAAGTAGCATCTGGAGAATCTCAAGATTAAAATCAGTAGAAAAATCTGCTTAGGGACTTCTTATGTTGGTGGCATAACATTTGGAAGAAATGGTAGCAACATCCTTCAGTGTTAGGATATTTACAGAACACATTTTGTATGATGAACAACATATGATGCGGGCTATTGCTGCCAATAAGACTTAAATCATATGCACTAGCAGCCCCCCACAGCATACTCCCGCCCAACCCCAGCCTGAGGCAACCATTAAGCTATCATCGGCCTGGACCGACTTGCACATGTTATGGAATTTTAGAAGAATATATGTTCTCTCTCTCTCAAAATCTCTCTCTCTCTCTCTCTCTCTCTCTCTCTCTCTCTCTCTCTCTTTCTCTCTCCTTTCCTTCCAGTACTAACATCCCAGCAGAGAGGTGAGCTCTTGCTGAGGGTGTGGGTGCTTTGAACAAACGTGGGCAGGGGATAATGAAGTTTCCCTCATTCCAAGGGAATGGGATCCTGGCTATAAATAGTGGGATGTGCAGGGTGTCTAGCCAGACCAAAGTTCAAATGGAAAGACGCTCCTTAGTCACAGAAACATGGGAGTACTACCCAGGACTGATTGTAGGTCCAGCAACCATACAAGCTCCTGGGGCTATTCCCCCACATGACCATTACTTTTTTATTTTTTAAATTTATTTATTATTTTTTATGTGTATGAGTGTACTGTCTGCATGTAGATTGGTACACCTGTGTCATGCAATGCCGCTGAGTCAGAAGAGTGCATCAGATTCCCCTGGAAATAGGGTTAAAGACGGTTCTTAGCCGCTATGTGGGTGCTGCGAATTGAACCCGGGTTCTCTGCAAGAGCAGTTGGTGCTCTTAACCGCTGAGCAGTCTCTCCAGCCCCAATGACCATTACTAACTATACAAACTATGAACTATACAAAAAGTTACTTTTACAAAAATTTGTACATACATTGAAAAGGTCACAAAGTTATCTTCTATGTATCACAAATTGCTAGATCAAAATCTTAAGGTACAAAAGTAAGTGTTCGTCATGTTTTCATGGATGAGATTTTTAAAGCACGTGTATGCAAGTTTAATCAGCAAAACTCATGGCGAAATCAAGCAACTCAGCCTTCCCTCAGTGCCAGAAGTTTTGAAGCATGAGTACCCCAGCTAGATGTCAGTGGCCATGGCTGAAGCAGGGAGCTGGCACAGTGCAGAACATTATGTTGAAACACAGCAAAAAGAGAAAGGTGTCTTTGGCTAAAACCTCAGCATCAAATGAAAAAGGAGAGTAAAGTATTCTGGGTTGGCATCCATAATCCCTTAACACAGGGAATGCTTTGCTCCATGTTCTTCTTGCTTTCATGGTTTGAGGCGAGAAATCAGTTGTAATTCTGATGGGTTTCCCTTTGTATGTGACTTGTTTTTCTTTTGTGGCCCTCAGAATTTTGTCTTTGTTTTGGGCATCTAGCATTTTAACTATGATATGGCGTGGGGTGTTTCTTTTCTGATCTTGTCTATTTGGGGTCCTATGTGCTTCTTGTATTTGTATGGGCTTGTCTATTTTTAGTTTGGGGAAATTTTCATCTATTATTCTGTTGAAGATCTGATCAATACTATTCTCTTGAGATTCTTCTCCTTCCTCTATTCCTATGATGCGGAGGTTTGGTCTTTTCATAGTGTCCCATATTTCCTGGTTGTTCCACTTTTGTGTATTTTTAAATTTTTCATAATCTTTATTTGAGCTTTTTAATTGCTCTGTGTTATCTTCCAGATCTGATATTCTTTGTTCTGCTTCCTCCATTCTACTTCTGAGGCTTTTTCCTTTTCTTTCTTCTTGATTGACTGAGTGTTCTATTGAACAAACAACCTGTCACCCCCCACTGGATGGTGGGGCTGTAGGTGTTTGGGCACAACAGCCTGCAGATAGGTTTTGCATGAAGGATGCTTGTACTCATGGATTATCACTTATAGCTAAAAATGAAAAAAAAAACTGAGAGAAAGATGCAGGACAGTTATGGCAGAATGCATGATCGGGGTGGGGGTGGGGGAGGAGGGAAAGGGAAATAAGCCTGAACTGAATTGGAAAAAATGTATGAAATGCACAAAGCATCAATAAAAACTAATTAAAAAAATGAAAAAGGAGAAAAGGATGGAAAAAAGCATCTCTTCCAGCTAAGCTGGGTCAAACTGAGGCACAGGTGACCTTGAAAGCTGGCAGCAAAAAGAGATGGGAACCTCGCCTGAGAACATACCTGGTAGAAAGCTGTGTTTCAACTGGGACTGGTTCTTTGATTTAGAATGGTTACAAGGTGACTCTCAGTGTGTCATATATGTTTGTAAACCATTCTTTTTCTATTATCAAGAAATTATATGTAGGGTCATAACATAACTCTGTATTTTATTTTTTGAGAGATTAACAAAGCAGTTGCACTTTTCTGCTCCCACCAGCAGTGTATAAGGATTCCAATTTGTCCACGTTCTTGACAATATTCTCATCTTTTTTATTACAACCATCTTAGTGAATATGAAGTGACATCTCACCATTATTTTCTATGCATTAATCAGCTATTTATATAATTTCCTTGGAGAATTTCTATTCAGATCTTCCTCCTATTTTTATTGAGTGGATTTTTTGAGTTGTAACTTTATTTATGCTTTTTTATATATGTTATACATTATCGTATAAGGCATATGAAATACAAAATTTTTCCATTCTAAGGATTATCCTTTTACATTTTTTAAACAGGGTCTCACATAGCATAGCCCTAACTGGCCTGAAACTCGATATGGAGACCAGGCTGGCCTTGATCTCACAGAAATCTGCCTGCCTCTGCCTCCAGAGTGCTGGGATTAAAGATAAGAGCCACCATGTCCAGAGTTACACTTTTTTTTTTCTATTTTTGAGATAAGGTCTTCCTGTAGCCCAGTTGTCCTGGAACTCACTATGTAGACCAGGCTGGCTTCGAATTCACAGAGATCCGCCTGCCTCTCGCCTCCTGATTGCTGGAATTGAAAGCATGTACCACCATACCCGGCTGAGTTACACTTTTTAAAAATTTTACTTTTTATTGAATTTTTGCAATTTTCATATAATATGGTTTGATGGTATTTAGCCAGTTCCTGTCGCATGCCACACGTCTTCGTACTCCTTCCCACTGCACAACCAGGTAGATTAATGACACCTAGATTATATAGATATACTATATAATATAAAATACTATAGCCCCTGATATTGTGTCCCTCAAATGTCTTTTGGTGTGGGTCCAACCACTTAGCCCACTAAGAGTCCCATCCCTATAAGACATTTTCTTGTCAGAATCATTTAAAGCACAAAAGGTTATTGGGGAGTGCTAGGGAGATAACTCAGTTGATAAAATACTTGTCTTGGAAGCATGACTTAAGTCGCAAGAACATGCCATTTTTTTAAAAAAAGCAAGACTTCGTGGAACCCACTTGTAAACACCAGGCCTTGGAGACAGAGACACCCCTGGCTACTGGGGCTCACTGGCTCACCAGACTAGCCAAGGCTAGACTCATGAGTTCCAGGCTAATGAGAGTTGTTTCAAATCAAATAGTTTTTGAGGATTCACACTTGAACCTCCACATGCACCTGCACACACGCATGCACACACACACACACACACACACACACACACAAACAGGCACCTCCCCTCAACACACACATATGAACATATGTGTGCACACACAAAGTTAAGTTTGATGATCAATTTCTGTTTTCCCTTGTATAAACTGTACTCCTGGATGTCACATCCACAAAACCACTGCTCAATCCAAGGTCATGAATAACTGCTCACATTTTTTTTTCTATGAATTTTGTGGTTTGGGCATTTACGTTTCAGTTTCTGAGCTATTCTGAGTAAATTTCCATGTATAGTGGAGAGTCCACTTCATTCTTTTGGATGTGGTTATGAGGTTGTCTTTCCACCCTTTGTTGAAGAGAATATTCTTTCCTCATTGATGCCAACCCAGGTTACTATACCTAGCAAAAATGTCGATTATAGTTGAAGGAGAAAGAAAAATTTTCCATGACATTAAAAAGATGATAGAATACATGTCTGGAAAACCAACCCTTCAGAGAATACTTGAAGCAATTCAAAGGACAGAAGAGAGGAGCAACTATCCCCAGGTGCCTAGAAAGAGAAATTAATAAAGGCATAACTGCAGAAGTAGAAACCTAGACCAAAAATGCAAATGGACAATAAGGTGAAAGGAAGCGACACACATCTTTCAGTTATAACCTAATATTAATGGACTAAACACCCCAATCGAAAGACATAGACTGGGAGATTGGATTAGGAAACGGAACACATCTATATGCTGTCTCCAAGAAACCCATCTCACTCTCAAGGATAGGCACCAACTTAAGGTGAAGAGATGGAAAAAAATTATTCCAAGCAAATGGTTCCAAAAAGAAAGCAGGAGTTGCTATTTTAATATCAGATAAAATAGACTTCAAAGTAAAAGTAATCGGAAGAGACAAAGAGGGTCATTACATCTTTATCAAAGGAACAATTGATGGTGAATATTTCACAGTCATGAATATATATGCACCATACTCTGGTGCAGCAAAGTTAATAAAGACAATTCTCCAGGATGTCAAGGCAAAGATTAACCCCAGCACACTAAGAGTACGGGAATTCAATACCCCACTGAGCCCTCTGGAAAAGTCAACCGGACAAAGAATAAACAGAGACACATCTGAACTGCATGATATGATACACCAAACAGACCTCACAGACACCTACTGAATATTCCACCCAAATACCAGAGAATACACTTTCTACTTAGGACCCCATGGAACATTCTCCAAAACTGACCACATACTGAGACACAGGAAAAAATCTCAACAAATGCAAAAATATTGAAACAATTTCATGCATTCTATCAGACCACAGTGCAATAAAGGTCAATATCAACACCAGGATAAACCCTACTATCTACAAGAACACATGGGGACTAAACAACACACTCCTGAATAATAAATGGGTCAAGGAAGAAATAAAGGAAGAAATAAAGAAATAAAAGCATTCCTGGAACTGAATGACAATGATAATACAACACACAACCTATGGGATACTTTAAAAAGTAGTCCTAAGAGGGAAGTTTATAGCCCTGGGTGCCTACATTAGAAAAACAGAAAAAGCATAAGTGAATGATCTAACACTGCAGCTAAAAACAGTTGAGAAACAACAACAAATGAACCCTAAACACGACAGGAAAAAATAACAAAAATCAGAGGAGAAATCAATGAAATAGAAACAAAGCAAACAATACAAAAAAAAAAATCAATGAATCCAAAAGTCGGTTCTTTGAGAGAATAAACAAGATAGATAGACCTTTAGCCCAGTTAACTAAAAGAAAAAAAGAGCAACTCCAAATCAATAGAATCCATGATGAAAGGGGAAATATCACAACAGACAATGAAAAGATCCAGACAATCATATGGGAATACTTCAAAAGCCTATACTCTACTAAGTTTGAAAAACTAGGAGAAATGGAAGAATATCTGAAATCCTGGGAATCACCAAAGCTCAACCAAGAAGAGATTGACAGCTTAAACAGATCCATAATATATGAGTAAATTGAAGATGTAATAAGAAACCTCCCAACTAAAAAAAGTCCAGGCCCAGATGGTTTCATGGCAGAATTCTATAAAACATTTCAAAAAGATTTACAACCATTATTACTTAAATTGTTCAGAAGGATACAAGCAGAGGGAAATCTCCCAAATTCCTTCTATGAAGCCAGCATCACTCTAATACCAAAAGCAGGCAAAGATACAACCAAAAAGGAGAACGATAGATCCACCTCATTAATGAACACTGATGCAAAAATTCTCAACAAAATATTTGCAAACCTCATAGAGACCCACATCAAAAAGATCATCCATCATGACCAAGTTGGATTCATACCAGAGATGCAGGGATGATTCAACATATGAAAAATCAATAAATATTGGGGCTGGAGAGATGGCCTAGTGGTTAAAAGCACTGACCGCTCTTACAGAGGACCCGGGTTCTATCTCCAGCACCCACATGGTGGCCGAGAACCATCTGAAACTCCAATTCCAGGAGAACTCCAATTCCAGGAGAACTCCAGTTCCAGGGGAATCTGACAACCTCTTCTGACCTCCGTGGCATTGCAGGACACGGATGCACAAACTTGCATGCAGACAGTACATTCATACACATACAGAAATAAATAAAATTTAAAAAAATTAAAAAAGAAAATCAATAAATATCATAAAACACATAAATGGACTAAAAGACAAAAACCACATGATCATCTCAATTGACACAGAAAAAAAAAGCCTTTGATGGAATCCAGCATCCCTTCATGCTTAAAGTACTAGAGGGAATTGGATTGAAGGGAATCATTCTTCAATGTAAAAAAAAGCCATATACAGGAAACCCACAGCCAACATTATCCTAAATGGAGAAAAGACAGAAGCATTCCCCTAAAAGTAGGAGCTGGAGGGATCATTCCCTCAATGTAATCAAAGCATATACAAGAAACCCACGGCCAACATCATCCCAAATGGATAAGAAAAGTTGGAAGCAATCCCCTTAAAGAGAAGGCAGGAACATGGCAAGGCTGTCCACTATTGCCACTACCTCTTCAATACAGTGCTTGAATACTTGTTCGGGAAATAAGGCAAGAAAGTGAAATAAAGGAGGAACTAAGTGGAAAAGAGGAAGTTAAACAATCCCCTTCTTGCAAATGATATGATAATTTACCTAAGAAATGCTAAAAATTCCACCAGAAAACGCTTAAAATGATAAAAAGTGTTCAGTAAAGTGGCAGGATAACAAAATCAACCAAAAAAATCAGTGGCCTTTCATTACACAAACAATAAAATGGAGAAGGAATATAAGAAGGAATCTTCCCACTCCAAAAATAGCCATCAAAAGAAATAACATAGGAAAAACCTAACCAAAGACACCAAACTTCTACAAGAAAAAAAAGTTAAAAACCGTAAGAAGAGAATTGAAAATGACCATCAAAGTGGAAAGACAGCCATACTCATGGATTGGAAAAAGTAATAGAGAAAAATGTCCATCCTAAAAACCACCCAAATTAAGATACAAAGTCGATGCAATCCCATCAAAATCCCCATGAAGCGGGTTTCACAGACTTAAAAAAAAATCCTTGAATTCATCTGGAAAAACAAAAGAACCCCAAATCTAAACAAAACCTGAGTGAAAAGTGCAATACTGGGGGGATTACAGTACCAGACTTCATTATATTACAACGAGGGCTATAGTCATAAAACGCCCTGGTGACTGGCAAAAAAAAAAAAAAAAAAAAAAACAGAACCATTGACCAATGGAACAAAATTGAATATCCAAACTTGAGCTCATATAACTTCGGCCACCTCATATTTGACAAAGGGGCCAAAAAAGCTCAATGGAGGAAAGATAGCATCTTCAGCAAATGGTGTTGGCAAAACTGGATCACCATTTGTAGAAGAACAAAATTAAAACCCTGCCTCTCTCCCTGTACAAAGTAAACTCCAAGTGGATCAACGATCTCAACCTAAAACCTGAAAACCTGAAGGTAATAGAAGAAAGAGTCAGCAGCAAACTACAAGACATAGGTGTAAGAAAAGACTTTCTAAATCAAACAGCAGCCACACAAGAAATAAGGAAAACAGCTGAAAAGTGGGACCTCATAAAACTCAAAAGCTTCCGTACAGTGAAAGAAACAATCAAGGAAGTGAAGAGAAAACCCACAGAGTGGGACAGAGCATTAACATCCAGAATATATAAGTTACTTAAAAAACAAAGAAGAAAACAAATGACCTACTCAAAAGATGGAGTAAAGAAATGAACATAGACTTTACCAGTAAGGAAGTAGAGATGGCTGAGAAACATCTTAAAATGTGTTCAACATCAGGGCTGGAGAGATGGCCTAGTGGTTAAGAGCACCGACTGCTCTTGCAGAGGACCCTAGTTCGATCCCCAGCACCCATATGGCGGCTGAGAACCATCTTTAACTCCAATTCCAGGGGAATCTGACGCCCTCTTCTGACCTCCGAGGCATTGCACGACACGGGTGCACAAACCTACATGTAGACAGTGCATTCATACACATACAAGAAAAAATAAAAAAATTTAAAAAAAGTGTTCAACATCATTATTAAGGAAACGAAAATGAAAACCACACTAAGTTATCATCTCCCTCCAATAAGACTAGCCAAGATCAAGAAAACAAAAGACACCAAATGCTGGAGAGGTTGTGAGGAAAGGGGAACACTAATCCACTGCTGGTTGGAATGTAAACTGGTACAACCACTGTGGAAAGCAGTGTGGAGAACCCTTAAAAAACTCAAAATGGGCCTACCGCCTGACCCACTGTATTAGTCACTAATAACTGTATTAGTCACTTTTCTGTTGCTGTGATAAATCCACCATGACCAAGGGAACTAATCAAAGGAAGAGTTTATTTGAGCTTATGATTGACGGTTCCAGGGAATTAGAGTCCATTGTGGCAGGAAGCATGGTGGCTGGGGCTGGAGTAGCAAGCCGAGGGTCACATCTTGCAATGAGCACAGGAAGCAGAGAGAGACTGGAGACCACAAGGCTTGTTAAACCCACCAAGCCTGCCCCCAATGACATACTTCCTCCAGCACGGCCACACCTTCTAAGACCTCCAAGAACAGGGCCACCAACTGGAGACAAAATGTCTGAATACTTAAAGCCTATGGGTGGACATTCTCATTCAAACCACCACATTTCCCTCCCTGGCCCCCATAGGCTCCTGACCATATAAAATGCAAAATGCATTTAGTCCAACCTTAAAAGTCCCCATAGTCTTTACCAGTCTCAATTCTATTCAAAAGTCTATAGTCCAAAATCTCTTCTGAGACACAGGCCAATCTCTTAACTGTAAGTTCCTGTAAAATCAAAAGGCAAATTACATACTCCCAACATACAGTGGAACTGAATACACATGCCCATTCCAAAAGGGAGGATAGAGGCATAGTGAGGAAATACTGGACCAAAACAGGACTGAAAACCAGCAGGGCAAACACCAAGTCCAGTAACTCCATGTGCAGCTTCTGGGACTTGAATTCCAAAGGGCTTAGATGGCTCAGCTCTTCCAGCTTTGCTTGCAACATACATCTCTTTCTTAGGCTGGTACCACTCCCTGTATGCAGCTATCCTTGGCAAATATCTCACAGCTCTGGCATCTCAAATGTCTTCTTGGGGTCTCCACTGCCAACCAGACTTCACATTCACAGCTTCATGCAATGGCCTATCAGGGCTTTCTTTATGCAGTGACGCCCCTGCTGCACCCTGCCTGGCCTCTGTGGCTCTCTGAAACCGTGGAGGAAGAACTGATGACCCCTTCACTCTTGCAAACTTCATGCCTCTAAAGCCAGCACCACATGAATGAAACCGCCACATTTGGCTGCAAGTTTGGGATGGACCCTGGCCTATTTCAACCACATTTGCAACTTTTCTCTGCCCTGAACTTGTCTGAGCAGAAAATCCTTTCAGTATTTTCCTTTCAAAAGTTGGAGGATTAGCTAGGTGTGGTCTTGCCCTGAAGGAACAGTTTCTGTTTACTTGAGGCCTCTCCTTAATCACTTTAATCTCACTTTTTCCATTGTTTACTTGTAAATAGCTAGGCCCCTCCTTAATCACTTTAATCTCCTTATCAAAGGGAACCTCTCCTTCACATGCCTTGGCTACACCTTTAATCTTCCTAGTGCAGTTTTCAGATCCAAACTGTACATTCTGCATTTCTTTCTGCCCCATCTGCTCTTTTTCACTGTAGATCTGTACAATATTCACCATTAATAGCCACACCACCATTTCTACATTAGGCTGTCTTGAAATATCCTCTGCCAAAGACATTAGTCCATTGCTTTTCAACTTAGCATCAGGCAAATATTTGGGCTGTGGGCAAACTGCTGCAAGGCTCTTTATCAAAATATCCCAGTTGCTGCCTAAGTCTTTATTTTCCTCTGGAAATACATTTTTTGCAGCAATGCTTTCTTCCAGGCTTCTACTAGAATGGCCCATTAAGTTCTGCTTAAAGTAGTCAACAGCTTTTCTAGCCCAAAGTTCCAGAGTCTTCCACATTTCTCCAAACATCCACATGGTCAGCTTCTTCACAGCCAACAGCCCACTCTCTGGTACCAAATAATTGTATTAGTCACTTTCCTGTTGCTATGATAAAACCACCACGACCAAGGGAACTTGTAAAAGGAAGAGTTTATTTGAGCTTAAGATTGACGGTTCCAGGAAATCAGAGACCATTGTGGCAGGAGGCATGGTGGCTGGGGCTGGAGCAGCAAGCCAAAGTTCACATCTAGAAATAAGCACCGTCAAGAGAGAGAGAGAGAGACTGGAGACTGCAATGCTTGTTAAACTCACTAAGTCTGTCCCCAATGACGTACTTCCTCCAGCACGGCCACACCTTCTAAGACCTCCAAGAACAGTGCCACCAACTGGAGACAATATGTCTGAATACTTAAAGCCTATGGGGGGACACTCTCATTCAAACCACCACACCCACCCATACAACTCCTGGGTATATACCTACAAGACGCATCCTGCTGCAAAGATACATGCACGGCTATGTTAATTGCAGCTCTCTTCCCAATAACAAAGACCTGGAACCAACCCAAATGCCCCTCAACTGATGACTGGATTACAAAAGTGTGGTACATCTACACAATGGAGTTCTATGCAGCAGTAAAGAAAGATGACATCATGACCTTTGCTGGTAAATGGATGAAACGTAAAGCTATTATGCTAAGTGAAGTAACACTGTCCCAGAAAAAAAAGGCGAATGGTTTCCCTCATTTATGGATGCTAACACCAGATCCCCAGTTGGCAGGCAAACTGAGCAACTTTATTATTATATTTCATTGTATCTGAAAGCAACTGTGCTATTCCACTGCGAATCTCTTAATGGGCTCTAGAATTGTCCTACCACTTGTATTCACACTTTGGAAGACTCAAAATGAGCTTGCCACCTGACCCAGTCATACCACTCCTGGGGATATACCCACAAGACTAATCTTACCGCAGAGATACATGCACAGCCATGTTTACTGCAGCTCTGTTCACAATAGCGAAGAGCTGGAACCAACCCAAGTGTCCCTCAACTTATGAGTGGATACAGAAAATGTGGTACAGCTACACAATGGAGTTCTATGCAGTGGTAAAGAAAGATGACATCATGAACTTTGCAGGTAAATGGATGGAACTAGAAGATATCATGTTAACTGAAGTAACACAGTCCCAGGAAAACAAACGATAAATGGTATCCCTCATCTGTGGATGGTAGCACCAATTACCTAGTTGTAAGGCAAACTAAGCAATGTTAATGCTATATTCATCATGATCTGAAAACAACTGTGCTCTTATATTGTGAATTCCTTAACAGGTTCTAGAACTAAGCTAACATTTATTTTCAGAGTTAGGAATTTTTGGTATATGGATGGAGATTATGTATGCATATTTTAGAGTAATATAAGATCAAAGGAATGTGGAAAAAATGAGTTTTTCATGACATGTTTAACCACAGTATTTATTTTACGGGGGTGCTTCTTAGTATTTCTTATACAAGGCTGCTTGAGCTTTTGCCCAAGCCTTTTCTAAAATATTATAGAGTAGTTAAAAGTATCAGGCTGGTGTAACTTAGCCTTTCTGGATGCTTAATGACCATACTTAATGCCCATACCAATTTGGCCGAGGATCTTAAGGGATAACTTTTTTCCTTGTCCTCAGAGGTCAACTAAGTCCCAGGGGACTATGTATGGGGGCATCTCTTGAAATGTCCTGCAAATGTGAGTCACCAGTCTTCCTGTGCAGGGAGGTCTTGGAGATTCACTAATGGGACTTCAGCCAGTGTCCAGTGTATAAAGAGGAAAATCTGCTCATGCTTCAAAAAGGGAAGCCTGGTCTAGCAAGACCTGACTTTGTCCTCAAGTGGATGGAACTGGTGATTGAAAAGCCAAAAGGAGCCAGCCCCCCCCAAACCTGAGTGACCCTTGAGGACCAGATCCTCAACTGCCCTTGAGAAAACAAAAACCTTGGTTAATCTGGGCTGTGTGGCCTTAAGCATCCAAAAGGAAAGTATAACCAGAAATATATAAATAGTAATGCCTGAGAAATTGTACTTCAGGTATAAAACTTGAGATCTTGGTAAAAAGACAAAAAGTTTTTTAAAAAAAGTGCACAGTTGTTTTACCTGTCTTAATGGCAAATGCAGCTACCCTGTGGCTTCCACTGCATTTGCCATCCTTCAAAGACGTGAGAAGACACAGCATTTCTACCCTCCAATGTGGACTGAAGACTCATGTCTCTCCAAGAATCCTCCAAACCTTCAGTGCCAGATGGAGACTGCTGAGACATACAGCTTGTGGACTGAGAAACTACTGGGGTTTCAGCCTCTTCAGAGTATAGACTGTCATTGTTGGACTACCCAGGCTGTATCATGATCAGCACAGGTAGATCAAGACAGGACGTGGTGCTTACTACACCTCATTTGGTGATCATGGGAAGGGAAAACTCCAGTGTGGAACACAAGGGCAGAAGTGATGGTGGTTTGGGCTTGCCAAGGAGGAGACTTCAAACATGACATCTTTCAGCCTAATAAAGAAAAAAAAACATAAGCTGAAGATGCTAAAACTTACGATATATGTGGCATTCATGTGTGCATATTTTGGAATGATGCATATTGGAAGGAATAACAACAACAGAAAAACTGTGTCAAAGAACTGACTGAAATGGTGAATTTTGAGAGAGACTGAGAAAAAGATGAAAAACATTTTTGGCAGAACGCATGAGCTCTGGTGGGGTGGGGGGAGCAGAGAGGGGGCATGGGTCTAGATTTCATTTTTAATTTTGTATGAAATTCACAGAGCTTCAATAAAAATCGGCTTTGAGAAAAAGAAAAAATAAAGTTGATGACATCACACAAAAAAATCAGTACATAATAATCACTGCTTTTGAAAAATCATGAGAGGGCCATGTGTGGTGGTACACTCTTAATCCCGGCAGAAGCAGGTGGATCTCTGTTAGACTGTGGTCACCATGATCTACATAAATAGTTCCAGGTCAGGTGGGGCTACAGGGAGATGCAGTCTCAAAGAATCAAAACCAAAACAAAACAAAAGCAACAATAAAAAACAAAAGCCTGAGAAAGAT
Organism: Rhizomys pruinosus; assembly: GCA_009823505.1. Classification (NCBI taxonomy): domain Eukaryota; kingdom Metazoa; phylum Chordata; class Mammalia; order Rodentia; family Spalacidae; genus Rhizomys; species Rhizomys pruinosus. The sequence continues at coordinate 645,562 of VZQC01014087.1, forward strand.
ATAGGGTTGTGATATTATTATATAACATTTATACCACTCTTCACTTGTTCCTGTGGGTTTAGGTATCTGTTAATAGTCTTTTACAGCTTTTGTTTTTATCCCAACAAAAGAATGATACATACATTGTATTCTTGTCTGGAAACTCCTTTATTTAAATTTTGTTTTTTAATAATAGATTTGGATGGCTGGAGAGATGGCTCAGCAGTTAACAGGACTGACTTCTCTTGCAGAAGACCTGGATTCAATTCCTAGCACCCACATTGCAGCTAACAGCTACCCCAAATTCCAGTTCCAGGGGATCCAACACCCTCTTATGACCTCTGAGGGTACTGCATGACAGGGGCGCACCTACATACATGCAGACAATATACTCATATGCATAAAATAATAGTTTGGGGGTAATGTAATCTTTTTTATATTTTTAATTTATTCAAGAATTTCATGCATGTATACAATGTGTTTTCACCATATCCACTCTCCAGTTCCCAACTCCCTCTAGACATCTCTAACACACACCCCTATTTCTTTTACATTCAAATTTCATAATTTCATTTTTTAATATTCTTTTTATTGACATTTTGTATATTTCATACATCATTTTCAGTCCAATTTGGATACCTTTCCCCTCTCCCTGCCCCTCCCCCACCCCAGTTTATGCATTCTGCCATACATGTCTTGCATCTTTCCCTCAGTCTTTCCAAGGATTTTTTTTTCTGCAGAGGCTTGTTGTTTTGGGGCAGAAATTAACTGTATCAGTCAGTTCTTTGACCCAGTCCTTATGTTGTTGTTGTTCCCTCCCTTTTGTATTACTCTAAATTATGACTGTTTAAACAACACATATGTATCAAAATTATGGCCTCCAGGAATAAACCTTATGTTAATTCCAAAATGTTTTGGGGTTCACATTTTTCCCTTTAATTTTATATTACTCTAGAATATGAATGCATATCTTCCACCTATATATGGTAATTACAATGTCTGAATATAAGTGGTAGGTCAATTCTAGAGCCCATTAAGAGATTCACATTATAACAGCATAACTGCTTTCAGATAAAAGGAAATGTACTAATAAAGTTGCTCAGCTTGCCCGAGGGAAACCATTCACCTTTTTTTTTTTTTTGCTGGGACAGTGTTACTTCACTTAGCATAATGGCTTCGAGTTGCATCTATTTACCTGCAAAGTTCATGATGTCATCTTTCTTTATGGCTGCATAGAATTCTATTGACACACCCCTATTTTATCATTTTTTTATAACCTACTAAGTGCAATTAGTGTTGCCCATATGAAAATGGGTGTGGGACCATCCACTGAAGCATGGGCAACCTACCAGGGCCACACCCCAACTCTCCTTTACCCAACAGCCACGAACTGCCAGTAGTTTCTCAGCTAGGAATAGAGTTTCATAAGGCCCTCCTCAATACTGGAATGTTGCCTGGTTTTATCTTGTCCAAGTCTTGTGCAGGCAACCAAATCTGCTGGGAGTTTATGGTGCAACAGCATGTCATGTTAAAAGATCACATATAGCACTCTTCTATGTTCTCTGGCTTAAATTCTTTCCACCTCCTCTTCCATGATATTGAGCCTTGGGTACTGTGTGTTGGAGAGAGGGGTTTGAAACATGTTCCATACAGGGCTGAGAACTCATGGTCACTTATTCTCAGTACTTTGACCAGTTACAAGCCTCTCCATTAGCCGTTAATTACTGCAAAATGAAGCTTCTCCAATCAAAGTTAAAGAACAGAATAAATCTATGTGCATAAGCACAAAAATTTAGAAGGCAGTTTGGCAGAATTACCATTTAGCAATGTGCATTACTATAGTAAGTGCCTTCCTCCCACCACCACCCAGGGCTTATGACCTCCCCAGCCATGGGCTTTTGATCAGGTTTAGAGTATAAGGCATGAATTCCCTCCTGTGGAGTGCGTCTCAAATCCAAGCAGAAAATGGTGGGTTGCTCCCATAAGACCCATGCCTCTATTGCACAATCTTCGCCTGTTAGAAACCTGGGATTTCTTCGTATATGTGATGATCACTATTCTCTCGTGACCCTAAGGCAGTGTTTATTGGATGTTTTGTCCTCTATGTTTGGGTCACACTCTCATTTTCTTTCATGTATTATACGTGTGTTCATTGTTGTTATTGCTGTTGTAAACTGGATATTTTAGAGAGACTCCTATGGCAATTAAAGAAACTAATCTCCTGGAGAATTTGTCCAGCGCACATGCCCAGCCTTTTCAGCCCCTAAATTGATTGCTCCTAGGAGGGCTACTCTTGGTTCCCTCTTTCTTATTTTCAACATTCTGGCAACTCTGCTGTTCTGCTTGTCCTAGCTCCTCCTAGCTGAACTTCACCAAGACCTCACATTGCTTTTGACAATGTCCCTAACTGAAGGATTTCTTCATGCTTTGTTCCAAATATACTCAGTATCCAAGGTGGAGAAAGGGAGTTCTTTGCCCTAATCACATTCATTTCCACTTGAGCAGAAAACTCTGAAACACTGAACTGCACTGGAGCAGAGCCAACTTTGAGTGAAACCTTGAAGCTATGAACAAGCTGAGGAAGAAAAAGTTATGGGTTCATTTATCTCGGCCTGTATTTATCTCGGCCTGTTTTTATCTCAGCCTGTATTTGGGATGGAGCTTCTACCCAACTGTGGCTTAATGTGTAACACAAGTTTTCATATTTTGAACATTTAAGTTCATGTTAATGGTATTTGTTGGTATCAAAGGAGGTCTTTGAAAGGGCATCCATAATGTCACCAATGCCTTTTTTATACCTGAGCTAATGTGCCTGTTCTATCTTACTGTTTGATATCTTCCACCATGCTATCACAAAGCAAAAAGCCTCTCATATGCTGAACAGATGTTAGCATCATGGACGATCAGCACCATATCCAAATAAACGTGTTTTAGCCTTTAAAAAAATAATTCCTGGAGCTGGAGAGATGGCTCAGCAGTTAAGAGCACCGACTGCTCTTGCAGAGGACCCAGGTTCAATTCCCAGCACCCACATGGCAGCTAAGAACTGTTTTTAACTCCAGTTCCAGGGGAATCTGACACCCTCTTCTGACCTCCGTGGCATTGCACGACACGGGTGCACCAACCTACATGCAGACAGTACACTCATACACATAAAAAAATAATAAATAGGAGCTGGAGAGATGGCCTAGCAGTTAAGAGCGCCAACTGCTCTTGCAGAGGACCAGGGTTCGATCCCCAGCACCGACATGGCGGCTAAGAACTGTCTGTAACTCCAGTTCCAGGGGAATCCGACACCCTCTTCTGACCTCCACGGCATTGCATGACATGGGTGCACAAACCTGCATGCAGACAGTACATTCATACACATATGAAAATAAATAAAAATTAAAAAAATAAATTAAAAAATAATTCCTTAGCTAGGCATGGTGGTGTACACCTTCAATCCCAGCATTCAGGAGGCAAAGGCAGGCAGACCTCTGTGAAACTGAGGCCAGCCCCCTCTATATAGGCCAGCTGGGGTTATAGGAAGACTGTTTCAAAAAAGAAAATAAACAAAATGAATTCCTTGAGCATTTCATGCAACATATTGTGATGATATTCAACACTCCCTCCTGCAACCCCTTCCAGATCCATCTCTTTCCTACTGATCCAGCTGTGTGTTCTCATTTTGTTTTTTAAATCTATCTAGTTCAATTAGTGCTATCCATATATTCTTGGATGTGGGTCCATCTCCTAGAGTGTGGTCACTCTTCCAGGGTAACACACTTAAAGGAAACTGACTCTTTCTCTCCCAGCAGCTATCAAATGCCAATAGCTCTTTAGCTAGGGGTGGGGCTTTGTGCCTACCTCCCACCTCATGCTGGAATTATCTGCCTTGAGGTTTCATTGGTTTTGTGCTTATTGTCACAAATGCTATGAGTTTGTATACTCGACTGGCCTGTTGTTTGGAAAACAGTGTTTCCTTGCTGCCATCCACCAGCCCCTGGCTCTTAACAGTCTTTTCTCCACCTTCCCCAAGATGATCCTTGAGTCTTGGGAAGTGATGTGAATACAGATGTCCCATTTAAGGCTGAGCATTCCTGGCCTCAAATATTTTGCTTCAGCAACAGAAAATGGGTGAAGACACTCCTAAATGGGAAAGAGTAGAGTGACAGAAAAGAAAAGCAGGCAGTTTTCCTTGACAGAGTAAAACTGCAGCCCCAAGGTGAGAGCTGGCCCTATGTACCCCCACTATCTTTGAATCTTTACAAAACCTGTTCAGAACAGAATGCCCAGGGCAGAGCTTCCAGCACCAAGTATATGGAGCACGTAGTTCCTCAAAGGCCATAGTCTGTTTCTGTTCTTTCCAAGACCAAAGAGACTGTCTGAAATGTTTCTCCATCTCTTGTAAGCCTTTAGGTCATGTTTGAAGCTTTCAATAATCTTTCAAAAATTTTTTGGTTTTGTGTGTGTGTGTGTGTATGTGTGTGCACGCATGTATGTGTGTGTGTATGTGCACATGAGTAGTGGTACCTACAGAGGCCAGAAGAGACAGTGTTGGATCACCCTGGAACTGGAGTTATAGGCAATTGTGAGCCTCCTGATAGGCGTAGGTGCTAGAACAGAAGTCAGGTCCTCTGCAAGAACAGTATACTAGCAGCAGCACCATCTCTCCAGTCCCTAAAATAGTATTTTTAAGGCAGTTAAATTGTTCCTTTGTTGGGAAGAGGGTCTACTGAGCTCCTTACTTCTCCATTCTTAAGCTCTGTCCTCTACATTATTTTCTAAGGTAATTTCTGAGTGGAAGTGTGATACAGTATAAGAAAGATCAGGAATCAGAGTTTTCATCCCAGCTTGGCCTCTAGCAGTCTCAATGGTTTCTCTTCAAGTTCAGATTCCTTATTTATAGAATGAAAAACTCTTACTAAATGACCTCTATACTTCCAACTCTAAATTCCTAGGATTTTATGAAACAGAATAAAGACACTAGTGAACATTACTGTGGCTATATGAGAACATGAAATATGGAAACAATCTATATTTTTAGCAAAAAGTTCCAATCTGCTTTTAATTAGAACACACACTTCATTTGCAACTCTGTGTAGCTAATCAAAATGCCAGTTTAGTGGGTGTTTTGCAGACAAGATATTTCTCCATCCAAAGGTTTCCTTCCTTAATATTACAACTGAGAAACGGGACGAGTGAGAAAGTAGGGCCTTTTCATTGGTTTGCTATCAAAAATATGCAGCTTAATGTTAGACAAAAACGACTGTAGCTTGCTACCATTGCACCAACATTGTGTGCTCTACAAATACTTCCCTTTGAAACAAAGCCAAGTTTTCACCTTCTGCCTAAGGCTGCAGGGCCACATTTCCAGAGTGCCTATTAATTACCCATATCTATTTTGAGTGGGAAAGTGCCAAGATATCAGTTTTCCCTGGATATTGGAGAAAAAGAGTTGTTTCAAACAGGCACTAATTTCTAGGCACAAAAATGTTTATTCAGTAATGATTATCTGCACACACTCCTACAAACAATAGAAACGTAAGGGCTTCCTTGGTTGAGCTGTTCTGTTTTAACCAGTCTTAATGAGCTTATTTTACTCAACGTTTTCACTTACCATAGTTTACATTTCAAATGAATATACTCAGAGACTTTTGTATAATTAAAAACAAACTGCAATTACAAACACATTTAAATGCTTTTAATTGCTAATTCACAACAGAATATCCTGTAAATCAAGTTACAAGATAAGAGAATTATGAATATACACTGGAGAAAGTTGCTACTCAGTGACATATTCCGCAGGTAGAAAGGATAGGAGTGCTCTAGAAGCAAAGAATCATCCAGTTTTTAAGTACCTGGACTGCAAAGCCAAACATTTTTCTTTAAAAAAAAAAACAGCCATCCTCATGAACTGAGATTTGTCAACACTGATAGGGAAGGACAAAAAGTTTATCTTAAGGTATACAAAAGGTGCAAATCCCTGCAGAGGAAAAGTCAATGCATATCTCAAGCTTGTTCATGTACAAATGTGAGGGTCTCTTTCTGAGTATCACAAGTGACCCTCACTTGAGCTGTTAAAAAATTTGTAAATGAGCCATCTGCTCACTAAGATAGTTCTATGTTAGGAACCCTCCTTCAGTAAGGCATCTGGCCCAGTTTTTATGATCCTAAATTACCTTGGTTTCAAGCTCAATTTGTAAACTGGGATTTCCTTAAGAAGAAAGCAAAAATTTTCAATCTTCAAAATAAAGAGATAAGAAGTAAACTCCTATCATCTCGCTCCATTTCCAAAGCTCAAGTCCTACAACTATACTTATTCATCCCAACATATTAAAAACATCACTGCAACACTTACTTTAAATTTTATACACATTATCCTTTTGTGTATGTGACATTATAATGTAAAATTAGTACATTATAATTAAATGCCCTTTTCTTCGCATTTCCTATGACTGAATCATCCCAGGAAGCTTTTCTCTCATCGTAATCTGTCTATTATTTCCCTTTATAGAACCACCTAAGTATGATGTGGTTTTAACAAAGACTTAGTTATGGCCTCTACACTAATTGTGTTTTTCAGGTAATTGTTTTGTTAGCTGAAAATACAGGTTAATGACAGCAGTGATGTAGGGACCACCTGCAATCATATGAAAAGAAAATAGTTTAAAAATCTCTTAGAGGGGTAAATTATCCCTACCATGAAAATATTCCTACTTTCTTAAGACTAAATCTTCCTCATATCACAAAATAACTTGCTTTGAAAATTGCTATTCATACTTTCACCAAAAGGAATTATTACTAATGACTATTTCATTCATATCTTATGGTCTATGTAAGTAACTAAGCTCAATTTCCATCAGCATCACTGGATATATAAGAAGCAACAGAGAAGCTAAATTTCTATCTAGAGTTTAATCACATTTCCAATAATGTAGCTGATTTACTGAAAGGAAATGCTTTCCCCTTGAGAAGAGCAATAATTCTTCCGTCTTTAGAGTAAGAAATTTCAACAAAACAAAACCTATTCTTCAGTTCCTGAAACATCTCAGTATTAACTTCAACTTTAAAAGCAAGATTCTGCACAACTTACTTTGGTATCAAAGACTAACTCTAAAATACTGGCCTCAGATTATCAAATTATCTTTAAAAAATTTTTTTAATTTTATTTATTTTTTATGTGTTTGAATGTACTGTCTGTGCACCCGTGTCATGCAATGCCACGGAAGTCAGAAGAGGGCGTCGGATTCCCCTGGAACTGGAGTTAAAGATGGTTCTCAGCCGCCATGTGGGTGCTGGGGATGGAGCCTGGGTCCTCTGCAAGAGCAGTCGGCGCTCTTAACCGCTAGGCCATCTCTCCAGCCCATCAAATTATCTTTATTTAACAAAAGATATTTATTCACCAATGCCAACAAAACAAATAAAAAAATATTAATCCCTCCCATACTAAATTAATTTTTAAAACACATTAAGACCACAAAGCATAAGCAATTTTGAATCTTTCCTGAGAAATAAAACCACATTACAGAAGATTATGTGGTCATTTATGACACAGGTAAGTTTTCAAATTGATTGAGTACTATCAAATAAATTAAACTGAAATTGAAATGAGAGGAACATTTTCTTTTCTTTAAGAAATAGGGTCTTGTATGTTGTTCAGGCTACTCTTGAATTCCTGGGCTCATCCTCTTGAGTGCTAAGGCTACAGGCCCTGGTGCAAGAATGATGTTTTAAGTGAACATATATCACCATTTTAATAATTATTTCTAGCAAGTAAAACTTTTTTTATTTTTTATCTCAAGTAAAACTTCATTATATTGCTTAGACTTCTTTTTATATTAGGCTTAATGAAATTCATTAAATAATGAATAAGGAAAAGAAAACCTTATAATAAATAAAGCAATTTTAAGTGTCAATATAGATTAAGAGTTCTGGCCATCTAAAGATCATATGTATATAAGGAATTCTTTCCTATTTATCAAATATCTGTAATAATTTTAAGTGGACATTGATTTCTACACATGTACAAGCATGCATACACATACGTGTATGCACAATATCCTTTATTTATATATAATTTCAGATAGTAAAAGCAGTGCATGTAAGATGCAATAGGAAAGGCTATTACCTTCCTATCCTTTTGAGATCACTCTCAATATATTAATTTTGACAACCATGCAGGTCTGTGAATCCTTAAAGAAAAATCCACAAATTTTGGTCCAAAACAAAAACAATGACTCATTTTCATGGAAAAATAAAATTCCAACAATGGTGGTATTCTATACATCAACATGAGAATCAAAAGGACATAGTTGGAAATGGTTTAAAAAGCTGTAAGTACAGGTATCCAAAAGCAAAATATCCAAAGCATGTCTATGTCTGGTAAGTTCTAACTTTAAATGTGTTTCTAAACTAATTTTCACATCAAGGAAGTACTTCAGTTGGAGGGAGGAGAAAGGAGAAACAAACCCTACACTGATCTTTTTGTTTGTTTAAGTTAAAAAACACTGTCTCTACAACTTATCAAGGTAGAAGAGGTTTTAAAAACAACATAAACTTGAAAATCAATCTGATTCATCTGGTTAGGGGTATTACATGGATGTCAGACTTCAAATGGGATAAAGTCAAATTACAACAAAAATTATGCACTGAGCACAAGGAAGGCAGTAACAGGATATAATTTGGGGATAATTACAGATGTCACATTCAACAGATTGTAAAATCCCACCCTCATTAAAGAAATCTAATTTAAAAGAATGAAGGAAAATGGGAATGTATGGTTTTTATTTAAATTCAACAATTCTGCCTCAGTGCAAATGTGTATTCTAAAACAAAACGTGACAAAACAAACAGAAAGAAAAGAAAGTGTCTCATGTGACTTAGCAGGAACAGTTTCCACAGCCTTTCACACTGTTAACAATTTCTTCTTGTAGTTTCTTCCTTTCCTCCTCCTTGGAGTTATTTTCTTTCCTTGACTCCCATTTGAGGTTATCATGGCTCTGCACACGGCTGCTCTGGGTATGCCACATCTCTGAATAGATACTGCCAGAGTTAGCAAGCAAACTACAGTGGGTACCACGCTCAGCAACCTTCCCCTAAAAGGTGAACACAAGGCAAACAAGGAACAAGGTCAGTTAACTGGCATAATACTTAAAATACAATAATTTTTACGGAAATATTTCAAAAGACATGCATTTATTAAAATCTCTCTCCTAGTTTTTCATGCATGATGCCAGTGGGAAAGGCTGAGGCAGGAATGCTTCTTCACTGTGGAGCTACGCAGTGCCAGTAAACAAGCCCCTCACCATAGACACCATTTTACTTAAGAAATAAATCTTTAAATATTTTATTTTTCATATCAAGAGGGAAAGTTAAAATTGTGAAAAGGTGATATTTTCTATAATTAGAAAATATTCAAATAAGAAGCACTGTAATTTACATAGGGGTTTAAAGGGTTTTGAAATATCCCCAAGTCTATAAGTATTTTGAAATGAAAATTTGCTTAAATTAAGGTTTCATGAAAATGAAAAGTTTACTTCTTCCAGTAGCTCTTTTTGTTAACACTGCCTATAAAAGGCAATATTGTATTATTTGGTGTGGACTCCAAACTCTGATCTATGATTACTCCCCTCTCTGTTCTGTCTGTCTATCCCTCCCTCCCCCTATGTATAGAAGACAAAATCACACACACACACACACACACTTTTTTGGCCAAACTATTTGGGAATGGATTTCAGATATGAATTATACTATATGCCTAAATGTTATATTAACATGCATCTTACATGATATAATCACACGAGAAACGTGGCAATACTATGATACCCTTATCCAACATATACTTCACTTTTGACGTTCCTCAACTATACCAATAATGCTCTTTAGAGTTTTTTCCCTCTATCTAGGATCCAAACAAAATCAGCATATTGAATTCGTATCATTTTTTTTCCCCGTCTTTTTGAGACAGGGTTTCCCTGTAGCCCCAGCTGGCCTGGAACTCACTCTGTAGATCAGGCTGGCTTTGAACACAGAGATCTCCCCCCCCCCAAAAAAAAAAAAGCTGACTGGAAGCTGTGTACATGGGAAGGGTCTTCTAAGTTGGTAGGCTTCATGGGAGGACTGTCATTTGGATACTTAGCCACTTTGTTGTGGCCTCAAATATAAATATTCTTTTGGGGAAGTATGGTAGTTCAAATGAAAGTGTTCCCCATAGGCTCCAGAGGTTACTTTTGTTTTTCTCAAGAATAATCCTCCCATTATCTATTGACGAGAAAAGAAGTGGTGATCGTGGAAATAAACAACTGGTTGGCAAAGTTCTTAGAGCCAACGACATGAACAGGCCTCTAGTCCTATTTTTTTAGTCTGTTTTGATTTCCACCGAATCTCTCCCTTCTTTGTATTGTGCTCTGTACTCCCTCTACATCCAGAGCTATCTTAACTTCCTGATAAGAAACCTGGTAGCTTCTTGCTAAGGTTGGGGAGGGGTAAACACCAAGTTATATGGGGTAAGACAGAGCCCTGATAACTGGCCTTTTTATTTATTTTTAAATATTTTATTTATGCTGGATGTGGTAGCGCACACCTTTAATCCTAGCACTCAGGAAGCAGAGGCAGGTGGATCTCTATGTTTTCTAGGACAGCCGGTTTACATAGCAAGTTAGGCCAGCTGGGGCTATAGGGAAACCCTGTCTCAAAAAGACCAAAAAAATTATTTATTATTTCTATGTGTATTTGTGTATTGCCTGCTTGTATGTAAGCACACCCATGTCATGCAATGCCCACAGAAGTCAGAAGAAGGTATTGGATCTCCTGGAACTAGAGTCACGGACAACTGTTAGCTGCCATGTGGGTGCTGGGAATCAAACTTGTGTCCTCTGTAAGAGCAGCCAGTGCTCTTAATCACTAAACCATCTCTCCAGCCCCGTATTTATGTTTTACTTCTTAACCGTGCTGAGGGCTTCTCATGTACCACCACTGAACTATATACCGAGTCCTCTTTTACTTTTTATTTTTAGACAGTGTTTTACTAAATTGTCTAGGCTGGCACTGAACTCTTTCTGTAACTGTCCTTAAACCCACTTTGTAGCCTAGGCTAGCTTTGACCTCATAATACATGTGCAGGAACGATTACAGGCCTGTACCATTAAGCCTGGCTTCAATTTCTTATATGAACAATTGATTTTTTTTTTAAACCTCACCTTCACTTGCCTCTAATTCCTGAGACATTTTAGGTTTCTACAGTATGAATCAAGTTACTTTTTTATTGATTTCTCTGCATCTTGGCACATCATAGTATTCAAATTTGTTAGCCCTGCCTGTTTAACATCTTCCCCATATTTGCTGATATTCTTATCTGCAAGGATCTTTGATATTATTAGTTTATAATCCTACTTATTTTATTCTTTCACTTTCATTTTAGTTTGGTTGGAGAAGAGATAAACAAGTGTGTCTAATTGTCCATATTTAACTAGATGTCTCCTAGATATGCCATCTTAATATGAATATTATAATCAAAAGCTGATGGAATGCACAAGATGACAGACCACTAGTTGAAAGTAAGGTCAAATAATTAGGCAACTATAGTCAACAAACAAGAACATCAAAAAGATACAGGTGCTATGATCATTAATATATTAGTTGTAATTATAATCTAAAACCCAGTGGCAATGCTGTGACATTAACTGTATGGAGATTTGAACCTCATGGCATAAGGCATGTAAGTACAATTCCCCTAAAGAATTTTAATATTTTTCTATTAAGCTCTGAGAGTATGACTGCATAAAACTGCAAAGTTTAGTATAAAGCATAAAACATTAGATTTTATTTAAGGTTCTTGAACATCAATGATAATAAGGGCTGTTGTTTTTTTTCCCCTCACAAAATTTCCTATTCTGGTTTCCTTCTCTGTTGCTGTGACAGAACACTGACCAAATCCACTTGAGGGAGGAAAGGGTGTATTTCACCTTACAGCTCACAGCCTATCATCAAAGGAAGTCAAGGCAGGAACTCAAGGCAGGAACCCAGAAGCAGAAGCTGAAGCAGAAGCCATGGAGGAATGCTGTTTACTGGCTTGCTTCCCCTTGGCTACCTCTCGCCTACCGGCCCAGACTCACCTGCCTTAGGATGTCACAGCTGCCTGTGGCTAGGTCCTTCTACATCAATTAGCAATCAAGAACATGCCCCACAGACATACCTACAGGCTACCTGAAGAATGAAATCTCTCAATTGAGGTTCCCTCTTCCACATCTCTCTAGTTTGTATCAAGCTGACAAAAACTAAGCAGCACATTTCCCATTTAAGACATACAATCATATTAGAAAAAATATTTTCTAATGAATGGAAACATTTACGAACAAACTAACAGAAAGGCTGAAAGTGACAAGTACACAAATTCCTTATAAAGGAAATAGTAGATGCAGTACATCATAATACTGATGTACTGCACAAATACTGTAAGGAAAAACAACCTCTCTGGCTGGGGATACAGTTCTGTGGTTGAAGGCATGGTAGGTAGCATGCATGAGACCTTGGGCTCAGACCCCAGCACCACAAAAAAAGTTTCTCTTGATAACTCAAGATACAGAAAGCACAGGATTGATTCCTTTCTCTTAACTCCCAGCACAGAGCTTTCAAAACGATAAAAAATTGAAGTATTGATGAGGAGAAATAATTTTACAAAAAGCTGAATTTTTTTCTTAAGTATATTAAAATATACATCAACTTGCTATGTAATTTAGGAATGTCAACTTATATTTTTTACCTGTATAGAAGCTTATGGTTTAATTGTGTATCTCTAAATATGTTTCATAATAAAAAAATTCTCTATGAAATATACAAAAAAAAAAGAAAATCTGAACAATGTTAGAAATAATCTAGTACTAAGGGGTGAGGAAAAGAGATTCTAATAAAAGGGAGAATAATTTCAATTTTCAATTATACTACCAATATACCACCAATCACTACAGTAGTATTCTGATTTCCCGAGACTATTTAGACAGTATATTTGTACAGCAATTCCCTCAATAGCAATAAAGTAGGATACTTTCTCACTTTCCCTATATGGGAAAACAAAATAAAAGTGGTCATGTTCAGAAATGATCATTCTTATTTCATGGTACGTTTTAAGACATAAGAGTATATGTGACACTAGAAAAATGAAAACATATGCAAAATCAAAGACATTGTGCAAAAATTCTATTCAGAGCAAAAATGAATGCAGAAAAACTACTTTCTATAGACACCCTTGGAACTTTGCTTCTATCATAAAGAATTAATGCTTTTCTGATCAAACATTTGCTTTTGATACTTTAATAAAGAATAAGTTAATATAGTTTATCCTTCTTGGAAATTTCATGCATTATTTCCTACAAAAGAGACTAAAACCAGAATCATATCGAGATTCAATCTCATCTAAGAAACACAGGTTTTATATACTTTATTAGAAGCAATATTTAAATTTCAGGTTTCTAGAACAATTTCCAACATTCTTCAAATATTAAAGTTTTTTTTTTCATTTTTGTAACTACTATTAAATTTCTTCTTTAACAGTTTCATATATTTATATGACAAATTCTAATCACTCTCACTCACCACCTTATCTCTTATCTCCCACCCTGTCAACCTCGCCCCCTCCCTCCAAGCCCTTTTTTTTCTATATTCACTTCTTTTGTTTTGTGACCCACTGATTTTAAATAGGGCAGGCTCTGTGCCCACGGGTTTAGAACTACTCATTACAGCCTAGTGGGCTAATCAGTAGGTGTACAAGTGAAGACAATGACTGCCATCTTCCAGAGTCCATTATCAGGGAATGGTATGACCCTGTGATTCCCTCCCCAATACGTGACTGACTGCTGACAGGCTAAGTATTGTGCAGCGCCAGTCCAGGTAGCTGCAGCTGCAGCTGCTGTGACATCGAAATTGCAAAGGCTGTGTGATGTCCAGAAGATGGCACTTCACAGGCCTTCTCTCTATCAGCTTTTCCATTCTTTCTGCCCTTCCCCCCTTCCTCCATGTTCCCTGAGCCTTAGAGGGAGTGATAAAAATGTGCTGTTTACCAGTGAGCACTTATCTGTCACCTATTTCAGCACCTGGAGCACCCATGAGTCCCTGTATTTACCACTGTTCATTGCAAAAAGAAGCTTCTCTAAGGCAGACAGTAGCAGTGAATACTAAGTTTTAAAGTTCATCTCTTACCTGGTTCAAAACAATAATTTCATCCGCATCAACCACTGTTGACAATCTGTGTGCAATGAAAATAGAAGTTCTGTGCTTGACCACATCCCTCATGGCACTAAGAATCGCCTGAAAGTTTGATGAGAGTAGGAAAAAAATAAGCAAATGGAATTCTCATTAAGTAAATGTAAATTTACTTAATCATACTTTTCATAATGGAACTCAGGAATTTATACAAAAACAAGCTACTTCACCTCTAGTACATACTAAAAAAAAAAAAAGAAAAAGAAGGGAAAATGGAAACTATGAGTACCCAGAAATAGAAAAATTATCAAGAGGCAACATGTCTTTAAAACAGTCTAGGAGAAGATAGATACATTTTTAAATTGCTATTATTATTTTTATGTGTTAGTGTATTGCCTGCATGTATGCAAGTGCACCTGTGTCATGCAATGCCCACAGAGTCAGAAAGGTCATTAGATTCCCCTGGAAGTGGAGCTATGGACAGGTGTTAGCTGCCATGTGGGTGCTGGGACTCGAACTCAGGTCCTCTGCAAGAACAACTGGTGCTCTTAAGCACTGAGCCATCTCTCCAGCCCGATAGATACTTTTTTTTTTTTTTTTGGTGTTTTGAGACAGAGTCTCCCTGTAGCCCCAGCTGTCCTGGAGCTCAATATGTAGACCAGGAGGGCCTTGAACTCACAAAGATCCACCTGCCTCTGCCTCTCAAGTGCTAAGATTAAAGGCGTGCGCCACCACACCCGGCAGGTACATTTTTAAAAACACAAAAATCAACACCGGTGATATCACGAGCATACACATATATAGCATTTATTAATGAGAATAAAACAAAAATGAAGAAGCACTTCAAGTGACAGAGTGCAGAAAAAAGAAAAATAATTCAAAGAAAGAAAAGGGAACCTAGAAATGCCAGGGATCATTTGTTCTTCCCCAGTTCCAAGTCAAATCACATCCCTGTACTTTAACTTGGAAAAGCCCTTTTTTCTTGATCTTTTTGAGATAAAGGGTCTCCCTGTAGCTCCAGCTGGCCTAGAACTCTTTATGTAGACAAGGCTGGCCTTGAACTTAAGAGATCCTCCTGCCTCTGCATACTGAGTGCTGGGACTAAAGGGGTGGGTCACTATGCCGGGCCTTTTTAAAAAAAGCATTTGGAGCTCTTA
Organism: Rhizomys pruinosus; assembly: GCA_009823505.1. NCBI lineage: Eukaryota > Metazoa > Chordata > Mammalia > Rodentia > Spalacidae > Rhizomys > Rhizomys pruinosus. The sequence goes on from VZQC01014087.1 coordinate 660,879, forward strand.
CTGTATCTGAAAAAATGGATTTTGTATGTTGCCTATGAAGTGTAAGAGAACTTATGTATGTATTCAGTTATCCCAGGAAACCTGGATCTACGGAGAGCTGGCTAGCTAGAGACAACAATGTGGATAATGGATACATCCACTGGCTTCCCGCAGCCATTAATAAACATTTCATTTATTAAAAGTCTAAAATTATTGAAAACAAAGAGTTATCTGAAAAGAAGACCTTATGCTTTATTGGGATAGAGTAAAGAACAAGTTTGTGAACAGTCTCCTTTCTGACATGTAAGAATTCTACTAAGTGGTCTCTGACCTTTTAGATGGGCCCAACTGAAATCTATCAAATCTTCTAAAACCCTTTACTCTTGGGGATTCTTGGTAAACTTTTTTTAAAATTTTTTTTATTTATTTTATTTATGTGTATGAATGTACTGTATGTGCTCCATAATTAAACGGCTATATGGTATGCACCGTGTCACAGTGTTATAGTCACATAATTTGTATTAATGAGTGCTAAATGACAATAGGAGAGTGACTAAAACTCCCTTCTTCATCAGCATATTAGGTGATTTGTACAGCTTTACAAGATCTGGGCAATATAACAGCATAAGATATCTTACTTAGTCTTTCAAAAGGAGGTCCACCTGTGAATAAACTTAGCAATGCATTATCTGGTTTAATGCAACCTCACATTCTTACCATTCACCAACACTTGCTCTATGGTTGAGGGAGGAGGCTAGGTATTTTGGTTTATAATGTCTCCTATTGAAATTCATTCAAAATACCGACTAACACAGGCATTATACAGAAGCTTCCAAGAAGCAGACTTCAAGAGCTCTATACATTTGTTGTCATTTACCTCTTCAGTAATTGAATCTAATGATGAAGTGGCTTCATCATAGAGAATGATTGGGGGGTCTTTCAAAATGGCTCTTGCAATTGCTACTCTCTGTTTTTCTCCTCCTGGAAAAGAAGAAAAAATAATTTAAGGAAACACAATACAGGAGTAGTCTGTTTGTAATATTTCTGTTGATTACAAATATCAAGTTGACTGTCAAGATTTACTTATAGTCTTTCTCGGTCGTCATTGTGCTCTGTTGTATAGTCTAAGTTTATCCAAGCTATCCTGTGACGAACTATAATTCCCAGACCATAAACATAATCCTAAAACCTGATTCATGTCAGTGAAAATAAAAATGAGGAGTGATAACAACCTGATTCTCCAATTGTTCTTATCAGAAAGATGTTTATCATAGATGTTACTTTATATTACAGATATTTTTCAATGAACAAACAACCTTAGATAGAAAAATCACAACACCAAAAAATCAAAAGAGCAAAAATCAAGTTCACTATATGAAACTGAAAAATTTAAAGACATGACACCATGAATATCTACATGTATGTGGACATGACACCATGAATAGACACATTTATGTGGATATTCAGCTAATATTCCCAAGAATGTTTTTTGAGATAAAGCTATTATTTCATAACATTCTTCAAAATAAGGTTATATATTAAAAGAGTTTTACCTTCTCTTAATTATTTGCTATAGGCCTCAAGCATATCATTTTTTAAACTCAAAGAATCAGAGGTCCACCAAGATCATTTATGGTCACAGAGCAAGTTTGAGCAGAATCTAGAGTGGGTCTGAATCAGCTCCATTTCAATACTCTTCCTATCACAAGATGCAAAACTACATTTATTCCTACATGTAGGCATAAATACTTAAGACATATCTGTGTCCAAAATAAACTGTGATTATGTGATGAGATATAAAGAGGACTAGTGAGATGGGAAAAGGGACTTGGTGCCAAACCTGATGACCTGGGTGAGATGCTAAGAAACCACCTGGTGAAAAGAGAGAATGCCCTTCCACAAGTTGTCCTCTGACCTGCATATACATGTGTGAACACACAAACTAAATAAATATAATATAAAACTCGGAGGAGGGGGAGTTTGAGGTAGGCTTTCACTATACTGTTGAATACAATTAAAATTGGAATTGGTTTTCTACTTGAAATCTGAGAGGCAATTCAGAACTCCTCTTTCTTAGGAGGCACTTCTTTCAGAAGCTTTCTGCTATGGGATTGATACATGGGTAAGCAGTTAAGTTTCAACATGGCACCTGTTTTGAAAGAAGAATTTTGTTCTCTTGAGACATACAAACTTATGAATATTAGACAAGACATAAGGTGCTAGAAAAACTTTGCTTACACTTTTCTAAACCCATATTAATACTTACCTTTTTTGTAAGCCAATCTTTTTTAATTGAAGCTTTGTGCATTTCATACATTTCCCAATCAAATCTTCCTTGTCCCCCATCCCACCAGAGCTCATGCACTCTGCCATACATGTTTTTCATCTTTTTCTCAGTCTCTTTTAAAATTTTCAATGCAGAAGTTTGCTGTTTTGGGCAGAAGTTCACTGTTTCAATCGGTTCTCTGACCCAGTCTTTTTTCTTTTTTTTTTAAAATTATTTTTATTTTTATTTATTTCTGTATGTGTTTGAATGTACTGTCTGCATGTAGGTTTGTGCACCCGTGTCATGCAATGCCGCGGAGGTCAGAAGAGGGCGTCAGATTCTCCTGGAACTGGAGTTCTCCTGGAATTGGAGTTTCAGATGGTTCTCAGCCGCCATGTGGGTGCTGGGGATTGAACCCGGGTCCTCTATAAGACTGGTCGGCGCTCTTAACCGCTAGGCCATCTCTCCAGCCCTGACCCAGTCTTTTTTCAATCAGTTCTTTGACCCAGTCTTTTGTTTTTGTTGTTCCTTCCAATTTGCATCACTCCAAAATATGCATATATGCATGCCACACATATATCAATATTATGAGGTCATAGGTTTTAGCATCTTCAGCTTACGATTTCTTTTTATTTATTTATTTTTCTTTATTAGGCTGAAAGATGTCATATTTTTTGTAAGGAAGTGTTTGAAGGCTCCTCCTTGGCAAGCCCAAACAACCGTCAGTTCTGCCCTTGTGCTCCACACTGGGATCTTCCCTTCCCGTGGTCACCAAATGAGGTCCAGTAAGCACCATGTCCTGTCTTGATCTTCCTGTACTGGCCTCCATGATACAGCCTGGGTAGTCTAAAAATGGCAGTCTATACTCTGAGAAGCTGAAACCCCAGCAGCTGCTCAGTTCACAAGCTGGATGCTCAGCAGTCCCCATCTGGCACTGAAGGTTTGGAGGATTCTTGGAGAGACACGAGTCTTTAGTCCATATTGGAAGGTTGAAAAGCTATGTCTCATGTCTTTGAAGGATGGCAAATGCAGTGGCAGCCACAGGGTAGCTGCACTGCACTTGCCAGTAAGAATTGAAGACAGGCAAAACAACAGTGCTGTTTTTTCTTTCTTTCTTTCTTTTTTTTTTTTTTTTACATTTTTGTTTTTTCACTAAGATCTCAAGTTTTATACCTGAACTACAATTTCTCAGGCCTTACTGATTATTTGTTTCTGGTCATACTTTCGTTTTGGATGTTTAAGGCCAGATTAATAAAGGTTTTTGTTTTCACAAGGTCACTTGAGGATCTGGTTCTCAGGGGTCAATCGGGTTTGGAGGAAGGAGAGAGCCCCTGGCTCCGTTTGGCTTTTCATTCACCAGTTCCATCCACTGGAGGACAAAGTCAGGTCTTATTAGATCAGGCTTCCATTTTTGAAGCATGAGCAGACTTTCCTCTTTATAGACTGGACACACTGACTGCCTAAATCAATACTTTCTAATAGACCAAAAATACCTTGACAGCAGGCTTATTTCTCCCTAAATCATTTGGCATAGTAGCTATATATAGTACACCTAATAAATACTGTCAATAAATGAACTTTCAAAAACTTCAGTCATCATAAAGCCATCTCATAAATGTAGCATTCTAGTGATTAAAGATTTACACAGAAACATTGAATCCTCAAAATGTCCTGAAGCACTGAGCTAAATAAAGATAAGAAAATGAAGGGGACCATTTGTAAGGAGGCCTAAGAAATAGAACACCACCTAGGAAACAATAGCAAAAGATATTCACTACTGAATTACTGCTACTCTTAATACCTCCCCAGGTAAGATCAGTCTTGGCTTTCCTATAATGCCCTAATCTATCTAAGGTTCCATCAAATAGTCTAAACGGTCCTGAAAAATTAGTTTGAAGAGAATATACAAGTGGAAGATTTAAAATCTTGGATCACCTGATAATTTGAGTCCTCGTTCTCCTACTTGGGTGTCATATCCATGTGGCATTCGAAGAATTGCATCATGAAGACCAGCTAATTTTGCTACTGCATATACTTCCTCAGGTGAGGCATTGATGTTTCCATATAAGAGGTTGTAGTAAATAGTGTTATGGAAGAGAACAGCATCCTGAAACAGATTTATATATACATATGTATGCACATTATAAAATTTTTAGCAATTGTAAAGACATGATACTCTCTTTTAACAGACAAGGTCTCTGTGTCTCACTTCTCTTCCTAGAATTAATCGCCATGTAATTTACTATTTTAATTTGACTTTTTTCTAGATATTTAGATGCCTAAACATATGCTACTTTCTAATATAAGGAAACCCAATCTACACATATTATTTTGGAAACTGCTTTTTCTACTTGACATATCCTGGGAATTGTCCATATGAATAACAGGAACACACTTCATTCCTTTAACAGATGTACATTTCATGCTACAGATATAATTTATTTAATTCCTCATTAATGTGACTAACATGTTAGAATAAAATGTCCTTACAGAAATGACTTTACATGCCTGAGTATTTATGCAAAAGGGGGTCCTAGATGCAGATTGATGTGTTAAAAAGTGAGTAGACATTTACCCTGTTACATTATTGCTCAACTGCCTTGCAAAAACAGGAAGTAGTAATATATGAGTACAATCGATCTCATTAATGGCATGTAAGATTGCCAGTTCCCAATATCTTTAGTAACCCTGGATAGTAATAATTTTTACTTGTTGCTACTTTGAGAGTTGAAATGTGCTTTTTTTCCTTAATTACTGATGAGATTAAATATATTTTCATATATATATATATATATATGTTCATTTTTTTTTAATTCTCTTTTTTTTTTTTAGTTTTTTTTTTTTTAATTTATTTTTGTATGTGTATGAATGTATTGTCTGCATGCAGGTCTGTGCACCCGTGTCGTGCAATGCCGCGGAGGTCAGAAGAGGGTCTCGGATTCCCCTGGAACTGGAGTTCTCCTGGAATTGGAGTTACAGACGGTTCTTAGCCGCCATGTGGGTGCTGGGGATCGAACCCGGGTCCTCTGCAAGAGCGTCGGTGCTCTTAACCGCTAGGCTATCTCTCCAGCCCTCATTTTTTGTTTTTAAGACACAGGCTCTCTGCAGCCTCAGCTGTCCTAGAAGTTCCTATACAGACTAGGCTGGCCTTGATCTCACAGAGATCCACCTGTTGAATTTAAAGGCATGCACTGGGGTGGAGAGATGGCTCAGTGGTTAAGAGCACTGACTGCTCTTGCAGTCACATGGCAGCTAAGAACGTCTGTAAGCTGGGTGTGGTGGTGCACACCTTTAATGATAGCACTCGGGAGGCAGAGGCAGGGGATCTCTGTGAGTTCCAGAGAAGCCTGGTTTACAGAGTGAGCTCCAGGCCAGCTGGGGCTATAGGGAGACCCCGTCTCAAAAATATATACACATACATACATACATACATACATACACACATACATACATACATACATACATACATACATACATCAATACACACACCATACCCATTTTCCTATATTTCTAAGAAGCTTTTACTTTGGATTTAAAACTCGGCAAGCTGGGCGTGGTGGTGTAAGCCTTTAATCCTAGCATTTGGGAGGCAGAGGCAGAGGCAGGCAGATCTCTGTGAGTTCCAGGCCAGCCTGGTCTACAGAGTGAGTTCCAGGCCAGCTGGGGCTACAGGGAGACCCTGTCTCAAAAAGGCAAAGACAAAAAAAAAGTCTTTAAAATAAAAAAATAAAACTCAGCAAACAATCTGTGTACCATCTATATATTTATCAAAGTTCACTGCAAGCTTACACATGATAATTCAACTTGTTCTGCCATGGCACACTAAAGTTAATTTACTGGAAGTGAGCATTCATCTCCTAGTCTTCTTTTAGTCTCCAAATGGTTGAAAGTAAAGTGAAATAAAATAGTTCCAACAGTTAACATTAACTAGGAGACCCAATAAGAGCTTCTTTTACATGATTATTAGGTTCAGAATTTCAGATATTACTTCAGATATTTTAATCATTTATGTATCTATTACTAGCATAAAATTGCTTACATTGAGATGGTACTAAATAAACTCAAAGGTCTTTAAATAGAGCTATCTACAGTATTTTGTATTCCTAAAAAATAAATGTTAATTGAAAATTACAAAAATAGAATGAATACTAGTAAAATTAAAATTAATTATCCAGATGTAGTGGCCCACTCTTGAAACCCCAGTACTCAGAAGGCTGAAACAAGAGAATCATGAGTTCAATGCTAGCCTGAACGACATAGTGTGACCCTATCCCCCAAACCGAAAACATAAATGGACTTTTAAAGTATGATTCTTGCCGGGCATGGTGGCACACGCCTTTAATCCTAGCACTTGGGAGGCAGAGACAGGCAGATCTTTGTGAGTTCAAGGCCAGCCTGGTCTACAACAAGGGGAGTTCCAGGACAGCTTGAGCTACAGGGAGACCCTGTCTCGAAAAGACCAAAAAAATAAATAAATAAAGTATGATTCTTGCTAAATAACACTTTACCTACTCTTGCCACACACTAAAAATGGGTAACTATGTGAGCAATAGAACTGTTAATGTATTTCATTCCAGTAATCACATTATTATTTATATGTATCTTATAACATATATACAATAAAATTTAGAAATTAAAAATTGAAATAATGATCCAGGTGTGGTGGTGCATGCCTTTAATCCCAGCACTTCGGAAGCAGGAGGTGGATCTCTGTAAGTTCAAGGCCAGGCTGGTCCGCATAGCAAGTTGCAGGTTAAGTGAGGTACAGGGAGACCCTGGTTCAAACGGATCCCCCAAAATTGAAATAATGTAGGACTTTATCCTCTAGGAAAAAAAGAAACAAAAAACCTGATACTTTGGCATATATCTTATTTTCTTCACTACCAGCAAACAATCTGTATTAGAAAACTGGTTGGCTAGGGTGGCATGCACCTTTAACCACACCACTTGGGTGGCAGAGGAAGGCAGATCTCCAAAGTCTACCATGGTGAGTTCCAGGTCAACCATGGCTACATAGTGAGACCTTGACTCAAAATAAAAAACAAAATAAAACAACAATAAAAACAGTAGAATATTCTGCTTGATGTCCTTTTTTTTTTCCAGCAAACTCTGTATTGACATATTGTTTGTGACATTCAGTTTTCTTTAAAACCATGCTTATAAATGTCACCTGATCCTACGAGACTTTATCCATTCAGTTAATGTTGGATATTTATATTGTATCTAATTTTCACTATTATAATGCTATAATGAACATTTTTGCATAAAAGACTAATATTTACATCTGTGTAATTCCTTAATAAAATTTCTTAGAGGCAGAATTTTTAGAATATTTTTGCAGCATTTCACATGTTCTGAGAATTCTCCGTATACTTCCACCTGAGAAATAAGACTGTTCATTTTACACAGTCATGTCCAAGCTAGATATTGTGAATTTTAAAATGCTTATCAATCTGATAAGTAAAAATAGCATCTCATTTTCTCCTAATTTTATATTACTATGTCTCCAGTAAGGATGAGTAGCTTTCTTCTTTTGTGAATAAAATGTTTTAGTTTTCAAAAGGATAAGTGCCCAAGAGAATGGCAGGAATCTATGTATATGAAAGAGGACAATGAACCCTTTGAGGTCATAGCTCAGAATCTAGTTCACATGACAAACAGTATAGATGGATGTTTGTTAACATACAGTCTTAAAACCCATCTATCGGAATCACCTAAGATGGATATTCAAAAATATAGGTTTCTGGGCTCACGGTGTCCTACAGAAAAGTAGAATTCAATGATGTCCCTGAGTGACTCATACCTCTAAAATTTGGGATTCTTAGCAAAAGACATGACAGAGAAGAGTGTCATGTACTGGAGCATGTGGAACTCTTTCATAATGGAAATATCCATTCTTTTGGTTTTAGTTTTTTGAGACAGGGGCTTAGTCTGTAGGAATGACGTTTTTTTAATTTTTTTTTTACTTTATTTATTTTCTATGTGTATGAATGTACTATCTGCATGTAGGTTTGTGCACCCGTGTCGTGCAATGCCTCAGAGGTCAGAAGAGGGTCTTGGATTCCCCTGGAACTAGAGTTCTCCTGGAATTGGACTTACAGATGGTTCTCAGCCACCATGTGTGTACTGGGGATTGAATCCGGGTCCTCTGCAAGAGCAGTCGGCACTCTTAACTGCTAGGCTATCTCTCCAGCCCCAGGAATGACTTTTATAAAATGGATAGAATATGGACTAATGACTTTTAACCACGCAAACAGAAAACTATGAAATCACTGAACCACATACTCTTGTGACCTGGGTACCTGAACTTGATTCCTCAGAACCTTAATTTCCTACTCTACCCAAAGATAATGAATGAATGTGGGTCAGCTTTGAGAACTAACATAAACAAAGCACTGAAAGGCAGTGCTCCCAACACATCCTCACTGAAAACAATAAAAATTGAGAAAGAATGTTGGACATTGTGTATATGAGATGTTTTAGGCCTAAGGATATAAAGGCAAGCTTGTCTGATAAGGGAGGATCTAAATTTGTAGTTCCCACAAACTGATGCTGGAGAAATGATTTTTTTTTTATTTTTTTTATTTGTGTGTATGAATGTACTGTCTGCATGTAGGTTTGTGCACCCGTGTAGTGCAATGCCGCGGAGGTCAGAAGAGGGCGTCGGATTCCCCTGGAACTGCAGTTCTCCTGGAATTGGAGTTACAGAAGGTTCTCAGCCGCCATGTGGGTGCTGGGGATCGAACCCGGGTCCTCTGCAAGAGCAGTCGGTGCTCTTAACCACTAGGCTATCTCTCCAGCCCCTGGAGAAATGATTTTGAATAAAAGTATGGGTGAGGCCTGGCTCCTGGACAGAACTCTAGGACACAGTTCCAAGATACATCTCTTAAAAACTGAAGTTATGAGTCAAAATTGTTTTATTCAGGTATTAACTGTAATGTGGTACTTTAATCACTCTGCAGCCCCAACTGCTCTCAAACTTGCAGAAATCTTCCTATCTTGGCCTCGGTGCTGGTTAGTTTTTGTCAACTTGACACAAACTAAACACACTTGGGAAGAGGGAACCTCAAGTGAGGAATTTCCTCTGTCAGATTGGCCTATGTCTATGAGGAATTTCCTCTGTCAGATTGGCGTATGTCTGTGAGGAATTGCCTCTGTCAGATTGGCCTATGTCTGTGAGGCATTTTCTTGATTAGTAATTGATATAGAAGAACCCAGACCCCTGTGGGCAGTGTCAATGCTAGCAAGTGGACCTGGGCTATATAAGAATCATAGCTGAGCCGGGCGTGGTGGCACACGACTTTAATCCCAGCACTTGGGAGGCAGAGGCAGGTGGATCTCTGTAAATTCAAGGCCAGCCTGGTCTACAGAGACAGCTCTAGGCCAGCTGGGACTAAAGGGAGTCCCTGTCTCCAAAAAAAAGAATCATAGGTGAATGTGAGCCAGGGGGAGCAAGCTTGTAACTATCATTCCTCTTCAGTCTGTTTTAGTTCCTGCCTCCAAATTCCTGCCCTGAGTTCCCTCAACCATGAACTTCTGAGATGTGATAAACTCTTTCCTCCCCAGGACATTTTTGGCCAGAGTGTTTTATCACAGCAATAGAAAGCAAAATAGAACCCCTCCCAAGGGCTGGGATTGCCAGTGTGATCCACCATGACCATTCTGATATAAGTTTTATGTTCTCCCTTGCCCATATTTTGATCCATTCTCCCAGAGATTTGACACCGGCTGAAGGAATAAACATTATAACAAAGACTAGCTGCAACTAATTGTCAGGTCTCTCTACAAACAAGATGCCCCTCTCTTTTCTCTCTCTGACTTCTGTAGGGGAACAAACTCAGCCTCAAGCTAAGACAAGTGCTCTAATACTCAGCTACGTCCTCTGTCCCTCTCTGTAAACTTTTAATACAAATTTAATACAAGAAAATCTTGCATCCTATAAGGCAATCTACTTCTTATCCTCTTAGGCTTTACTTTAAATTTATTTCTCTGTCCCAACATCATTCAGCAAATATTATTAAATATTTCCTATAGGTCAGGCATTCTATGCTAGGTAATAAAGAGGACACAATGGTAAACAAAGTATACAAACTGAAGATTGGTACAGAAACTACTTTGTGATTATAAGTTTGCTATGTTGAAATATATTCAAAATGACTAGTTTTCATTTACTGAACATTTATGAGGGATATTATGCTTGTTGCTTTACATATGTTATCTCTAGTTGTCCAACAATAATTACATCTTACTAAGATAAATGGGATCTTTAAGTTAGACATGAAGAAACTGAGACCTATACCACATAACTAGTAAAACTTAGAGCTGCGCCAGTTAGAACCCATGTTTGATTCTGTTCTGTGCTTTTTCTGTTTATTATGCTATTATTCTACAGCTTAAAAATCTTTATATCATGCAGATTTTCTTTCCTTTTTAAAACATGATTGTTCTGGTAACAGAATTTCACCTGAAGGGGCTAAGGCTACACTTCCCTATTCATTAGCAAAGGTCAACACTTTGGATTTAAATTATTCTAGTTACGTAACCACTAACCCAATAAATATTTGGAATTTTCGGCTTTTAAATACCTGAGGTACCACTCCCACTGCCCGTCGAAGGCTTTCCAGGCTCACATCTTGTATATTTTGACCAGCAAGGTAAATGCTACCTTTCTGGGGCTCATAGAACCGAAACAACAGCCTCACTATTGTGCTTTTTCTGAAATTAGAGATGAAGAAAGGTTATTCAGCACCTGTTGGCATTTACGAAACCTCCAGTTTAAACCACAGTAATCATTTCACCATATGAAAAAAAATCACATACAGAATTATTCAAGAATGTAGAATTTTATAAATAACTAAATTACCCACCCTGACCCACTGCCTCCTACAATGGCCACTTTCTTTCCTGCGGGGACTTCGAAAGATACTCCACTAAGGACTTTCTGTCCTTCAATGTATTCAAAATGTACATTATCAAAGGCCACTGTAGCTGTTTGTGGTGTTATTTGAAGGGGAGAAGCCATCACTTTGTCCTAGCAGGGAAGAAAAAAAACAAAAACAATTTTACACACTACTTAAGAGTACAGCTGCTATGCAGACAATTTTTGAATTCACAGAAACAGGGAAAACAATGGGACAGGAGGAGGTTTATGTAAGTGAAGGAGGCCACTTCCAAGAATGTTTCCAAATATTCATTTTTTTCCATTTACCACTGCATGAATATGCAGGTATGGACATCCTATATATTTTGGTTGCTGGGAAATATTTTGGGGTGAGGAGAGATGATGTGAGGAAAATAGGGGTAGAGTCTATGAAAAGAGGCAACCACATAAACTATCATTATTAGCAAAAGTAAATCTAATGTAAGTACAAACAATTTAACAAACTGTTTCTGGGCAATATTTTTTGCTAACATTACAAGTATTATTAAACATAAAAGTGAAAGCTATAGTAATCTTTTAATATACACAACAGCTCCAATTCCTGCAAGATAAAAATTATTTTGCTAACCTGATGATATTAGGTATATCCTCCTAGAATAACCCAATGTTAATGAGATATTCACATACTTTTGAATAAATTGCTATATATTTACTTACTTTAATTCGGGTGTCTACCTTGAGTAGAGTAAACAACGTGTTCATGTCTATGAGTGCTTGTCTGGTCTCTCTATATACAGTTCCCAGAAAGTTAAGGGGTAAGGAAAGCTGAAAAAGCAGTCCATTCACCATTACTAGATCTCCGACAGTAAGGGCACCTTAGGATATAATTGGCAAAAGAAAACACAAAAATGTGTCAGATGAATGCTATAAGCTTCCCTAGCCAGATAAATTTTTATCCTATTTCTATAAAATTCACTTCTAAATATACATAATCAAGAACTCTTGGGCTCCTAAAATCTCACAGTATATTAATGTACAAATTAGGTAATATAAGGAACTTGTTATATATTAAGTGGAATGGGAAAAACACATGATATAATCTTGTGGAATATACAAAAAAGAATGGTGTGAATGAGGATAAAAATATAGGTTACAATTTTTTTGTCTAAGACAATATCAATTTTCTGTGTGGTATAATACAGAAATTTTATAAAAGCATATACATTAAATTTTAAGTGAATGAATATCATGACTAAAAATTAAACATATCATTTTTTTTGTTCTTTTTTGAGACAGGGTCTCCCTGATATAGATCATTTATTTATTTATTTATTTATTTTTTTCGAGACAGGGTCTCCCTGTAGTCCCAGCTGTCCTGGAACTCGCTCTGTGGACCAGGCTGGCCTTGAACTCACAAAGATCTGCCTGCCTCTGCCTCCCAAGTGCTAGGATTAAAGGCATGCATCACCACGCCCGGCTAAAAATGAAATTTTTAAAGTACTTAAAAAGTACTGAGCACCTGAATGCATGCATCACTTATTTTAAGTTCTAGCTGCTTAGAACATTTCAAAGAATGACAGTAAATGAGAAAGTCACTCTGGGAATAGTGCCCTCAGCAGCAATTGCTGGATACAGGATTAGGCTCGGCCTACTGCACACAGGCCCTTCTCCTGTGGCAGTCAGTACCCCTATATGAGGGTGACCTTGTTCCTCTGACCCTGGGGCTTCTTGGCATCAGGCTTTCTGTTTCTTTTTGATCCATCTATAAAGATTCTGTAAGAATATGCAGAGCTACTCTATCTCAAATATGGTTCCTACTAGTTTGCTACTTTTCAGTATAAAGTATAATGATGTCAAGCAATTAAGAATTGCTTAATTTTCAAATCAGTTTTAACTTTAAACCTTATTCTATAATAAGAAAACCCTTATGGATCCAACAACTGACCAAAGATTACATTTCACCAAATTCATAGGAATCTAGCCAGTTAACTACTCATGAGCAAGTCCTACTATAGTGTAGGCGCTGGTGCTATAAGACCAAAACTCACAACATGCACTAACTTGTACTCTGGAAGCTCTTAGCTGTGAGGCACAGCCATGGTGTGGTGGCCACTCAGAGCTCCAAATCCTGCTCCCCACTGTAAGGAAACATGGTCCACATCTAGACCAGGATGCATGCACTCAGGTACTGTGCTGGATAGCTTTAGTGTCAACTTGACACACCTGGGTTGAGGGAGCCTCAATTGGGGAATTGGCTCCATTGGATTGGCCTGTGGAGTATTGTCTTGATTGTCAGGCAATGTGGGAGGGCCCAGCCCACAATGAATGGTGCCACCCTGGGCAGGTTGTTGTGTACCGTATAAGAAGGCAGGCTGGGCACGAGCCAGGGGAGCAAGCCAGTGAACAGCATTCCTCTATGGCCTGTGCTTCAGCTCCTGCCTCCAGGTTCCTGCCCTGAGTTCCTGCCTTGGGCTCCCTGAGTGATGAACTGTGACCCAGGAGATGTGAGCTGAATAAACCCTTTCCTCCCCAAGTTGATGTCAGTCAGTGTTTTGTCACAGCAATGGAAGACAAACTAGAACAGGTACATAGATGGGCTTTGCAAATTGGGGCCCTCCATGCATTTGATGTCCTTGACACCTTCCAAGTACCTGGCTGGCTTCTAGATCAAGACTATGTGATAGCCACAGAGCTCCATACCGGAGTCCCAAGCAATTTTGCCAGGCCTCGCCTACCTTGGAGGCCTCGCCTACCTTGGAGGCCTGGCAAAGGAGTAAGGAAGTGGAAGCAAGTAAGATGGGACCTTTCCTCAGTGTGAAGGGCTGAGCAGATAGGAAAGTACAACACCAAGTACTTTTTAGGTGGAAGCCTCTTAAAATGCAGCCATTTCTTGAAAGGGAACATGCTCACACTCAGCTGACAGTGGCACACCCTCCTTCACCACTCACTGCACAGTCTCCATGTAGGGTGAGCATCTGCTTAGGGTGAGCCTTGTACCATCTCTGCCTTGTGTGTACAACTTTCTACCCTAAGTCTTAAAATGTAAATTGCAAAGCCAAGAAAATCCTACCTGACATGCTGTGGGTGGGCCTGCAGGCTACCCTACCTAGCCCTGTCAGTAGAGAATCAGGTGAGAGGTGGGGGCAAGCAAAGCTAAGTCAGGAGCAGGGCCCAGCATCAGGACAGGTGCGAAGATAGCCCGTAGCCAGTTCCAGATGGTGTACA